>MU182675.1:348136-367275 GCA_016904865.1 Pissodes strobi
TCCTGTGTGTTTGACTGGTCCTTCGAAGGAGAGAAAACCCCCAACATTTTGGTCCAATCGAGCCAGATACGATCCTGAAGCAGAGCAGCCTTTGAAAACAGAAAAAGCCATAACCGGTGAGCCCGTTTCATTATAATGCGATCCCTTCTATTCCCTAAAAATATATCGTTCCTGTAGAATTTAAGCATGCATTTTGCTTTTAGTTGCCTAATTTAGTAGTTAGTAATTTCTATTATTGTTTTGTCGATCGTATTGATTTAAAATCGTTATTATCGAAATTCAGGGAAAAGATACGCCTTCGGTTGGTCTCTGTCACATTCGTATCTCGTTCACGTATAACACATATGAATTTAAATTTAAATCGACTTCATAATATCGTAATTAGTTATATAGATATCGGATTATCAATTCAGATATACCTAACTGAAACTCGAATCGAAATATCGTATTTCTCATTTGAATTATTGATACACGCAGACACGCTTATCAATTATTATTATTGGTCTCGTTCTATCGAATGTAGGAGGCGAAATATCGTTAGCAATATACTCGCTTGTTGAAATCAAGGATTTAATAAGGAAATCCTTGGTTGAAATCAAGGATTTAAATCCTTGGTTGAAATATATCGAATTAGGTACCCGTATTTCCTCGTGATTTAACAGTAACAGACTGAACTGCCATTTTATCGCTTGAATTTAATTTAAACAATGCCTAAAAAAGGTAAAAACAGACAAGCGGATGTTAGTTCCGCGGATATCGAAAACGATGAAGTTTTAGAATTCTTGCATGCACGATCGGTAATCTGTGAAAGATTAGTTAGATTTACAAATTTCTTAGAACAAATATCGTTAGAAAACGCTAAAGAATATCAATTTGAAATAGAATCGCGTTTAAAAAGTGTCGAAGACGACTTTTCGGAGTTTGATAAAATTCAAACGCGGCTAGAGTACTTAAATTCGGATGAAAAAGAAAATAGACTAAACACCGAATCGTTATTTTATTCAAAAATATCGAAAGCTAAACGTTTTATCTCGGAATGTCAGGAATCTTACAAAATTCCAGTAACCTCTGGACACAACGCCATCTGTAGTCTAGATGGCGCGGCTGGACATCAGCCTAGCGCTATTGCAACGTTGCCAGACTTGGGTTTACCTAAGTTTTATGGGAATTGCGAGAATTGGTATAGTTTTTGGGACCAGTTTCAAGCAATTGTAGATAGTAGGTCTGATATTAACAAGGTCAGAAAATTAATGTATTTAAAATCATGTTGTCAGGAAGACGCTTTAAAAGTAATCGAAAACATTGACTTAATCGCAAATAATTATTCAATCGCAGTTGAATTATTAAAAAAACGTTATGAAAATCGCAGAGCCATAATAAATTCGCATATTAACACTATTTTATTTAATCTACCGAGTGTCAACAAAGAGTCTCCTGTTTATTTAAGAAAGTTGCTCGATTCATTACATCAACATTTATCAGCTTTAGAAAAATTACAGCTACCGGTTAATTATTGGGATGCGCTCTTAATACCGGTAATATTGCAAAAACTAGATGAAAGAACAAAAAGAGAATGGGAAAGTAAACTCAATGATCAAAATTTACCAACAATGAAAGAACTTACGGATTTCTTAACAAAGAAATGTTTTACATTAGAGGCAGTACAAGTAAATAATCAAAACAAATTACCAGATCAAATCTATCAATATAAAAAGCCACCATTACACGGTGTTAGAAGGGTTGTAGGACATATTCACACTAATGAACAGATACAAACGCTCAGAAACGTCAAAGAAAATATTCATTACTCTTGCATAATATGTAAAGAAAAGCATTTTATTTATCATTGTCCACGTTTTGCTAATTTAACTTTATCGGAAAAATATAACGAAATTAATAAAAACAAACTATGTGCAAATTGTCTAAGATCCGGGCATAACAAAAAAGAATGTTTATCAAGCGGATGCAAAAAATGCAATCTCAAACACAATACGACTTTACACGTAGACAATTATAAACATCAAAATCGGTTTAACCCAAAGACATTTAACCTGAAGAGACGGGACAAATGGTTCTTTGTTTTCCCCCAACATTGAGGCACATTCTATGGTCGATAGATGTAGCGTTGCCAAATTTTAAGTTTACGAGTTACTGTACATACTTTTTTCATCATAAATTATAACACTAAATACTTATTTTCCCCATTTTTGATTCATCAAAAACCGGTTCTGAAGTTCTTACATGTCAATCTGACAATGCCGCTTCCCTTGGTTCCGCCTTGTTTTACCCCCAAAATATTTATAGTATGCACGTAGTAAAGTAACTGCACCAATAGATTGAGAGCATTGGAGGTCGACGACCGACGGCTCTTCCCCATTCGATAAGTATACTAACTTGGTAACGTTTCAAAACCAGTGAAGGCACTGCTGTAAATAGGTTTTAGTAGGTATTTAATAGAAGAAAATAGTTATTAAGCTACTTTTTGAATATGTCATTAACCAGATATTTGTCATGTTTGTATGTTTTTAAATAAAATTTGTATACTTCAGTTCCTTTTTATTTGTCTCAACAATAGTGATAAGCAATTTATTTTTAGGCTAGCAGTGGTATGATTTAATTTTTCGTTTAATCATTGGAAGCAGAAAAACCCTATGTGTCACAAAAACGTTTAAATCGGGATAAAATTGCGTATTTTTGGTATCTCATAAATTTCGTGTTCAAATTTGAAATTATTCAGGAAATAAGTTTTCGGAAATTTTATTTCATTATTAGCTGCTGAATAGTATATTATGCAATGACCATTCATTGCAAATGTATGTTGAATATACTTTTTTCTACGACTGTCCTGAAAATAGACAAAAACGCACTAACAACTGCTCTTGAAAACTGGACATTTCAAGCATCGTGTGAAAAGTATACTTTGCACACGGCGTGTGCAAAGTATACTTTTCACATTCACACGCTTATTCGGGTATTTAGATTAAAGGGCTTCGTCTCCGTTTTAGAGCTTCGCCCTCAAAGGTCCCATTACCAGATCTCTAAAAAAGGGGGCGCAATTATAGGGCTTCACCCCCCGGGAGCCCCTTTTTGCAAAACTGTAGAAAATTGAACTCTTATACCAGAGGCCCCCTTTTAAGACTTGGGGCCCCATTTTGGGGCTTCGCCCCGGGGGGCTCCATTGCTAAATCTGTAAAAAATGGGACTCCCGAACCATAGGCCCCATTCTAGGGTTTCACCCCCCTGGGGCCCCATTTTAGGGCTTCGCCCTCGGAGCCTCTTTTTCAAAATATTTGGAAAATAGGGACCCCACTCCGTTGGCCCCATTTTAGGACTGTTCCCCTAGTTATAGTATCTCTTTCTCACGTAGCTTCTTTCATTAGGAATAATATTTTCTGATAAATCAATAATAAAAATGTTTCCCATATAACATGTAATTTTCTACCACACTCCCAGTGGGGCACCCTGTATGTAGCAGTCGTAGAAAAAGTATAGTGTGCTACACGTGCTGAAAAGACTTTTTACCTCGCTTTTTACACTCATGAGACTTTATGACACTCGCATACGGCTCGTGTCACCAAACTGTCTCAATCGTGTGAAAAGTCTTATTTTCAGCACTTGTTGGTATCATAAAGAAGTCTTTTCGATACTCAAAGTTGTGTCGAAAAGAAGCTCTTTTCGACACTATTTTTGATGACTGGTTGCTATGATATTAACAAAATTGTGCAATGTCAAAGCTCACTAGCAAATATTTCGACACCGTTTTGAATGGGATTCCTAATAACACAGACTTCAAAAGTAACAAGATGGCCGTCCAACTTTCTCGCGACTTGAATAAATAAATGTTTTTCTACAGCCGCGCGCAAAATAACTAATTACTAAATTGAAATGAAATCGCAAAATCGACGAATGCCGTCGATCCTTATTTTGCGCTCTAGCGCGAACATGGAAAAGAAAAATCTCACTTTTTTCATCGAGTGTGCTATGAATGGTCATGGAAACCGAAGATAAATAAATGACGGTCGTGCGTTTGTTACAGTTTGTTGCTGGCACTGATGTTCTAAATATGCACGAAGCCCGAGTATAATATGTCAAAACTGACAGTCATTTGCAAAATTCAGAATAAGTATAGAGACAAATGTGAATTTAATTTTAAAAAATGCGGCTGTAGAAAAAGTTCTGGTTTTTCGAGCGCAAAGTAAGATTGCCGTTTTCGAAAGATTATTGCGCTGCGCTACGCGTCGCGCAGTAACATTCTTTCTCAAGCGGCAATCCGTTACTTTGCGCTCTAAATACACAAATAACTATTTTCATTAAAAAACGTGCAAAATAGCACTCTTCGCCCAGTTTTGTTTGGTTTCAAATGGACGTTTTAAAGCCTGAATTTGTGCGACGCGACGCGACGTGTAGCTTTTTTGTATTTCGTGAGTGTTTTCCTATAAATATTTTTTATAAACTTTATATCAAAGTAACGATGGTCTTGCGGTGTGAGGTATGCAAAATCTCCAGCTATTATCATCCGAACCTGAGTTTCCACACGTAAGTAAAAGTAAATGAAACACAATAGTACAGTGGGCACCATTTTGTGATGTGATTAATTAATATTTTATAATACTTACCTATGTATGTGATATTAATGGATAATCTGATATGTTTGCAGTCATTTACCAACCTCTATTAAATCATTTTTGAAGTGAATACTTCTTTGGTTTCATCGCAGTGGTTTTGCACGGACACGGAAAAATTTCGTGACACAGCAAAATAACTATTTTGTGTTAACTAACCTTCAGAACCCATATCTAACCCAAACTAACTCAATCTAACCCACACACTATAAATAAAACATAAATATATTTTAAATAATGCACTCGAATAAATACCATCATTTCAATTACTTTATTGAAATTATTATTATGATGGACTCACATTTTCAAAGTCTACGTCTATGAACTGTCCTTGCTTTCGTTCAGGCGGGGGCGGGCAATACTACATTTAGTAGTGGGGACGAAGTTTGACAAAAGTTTGTACACCATACATAAAAATGTAAGGAGGCGGGACAATAGTTTTGTTGATATTTTTGCAAGATTTCGGATTTTTATGAATGAGTTGTCGGGTCTCTTTAGGTTAAATGTTTTTGGTTTAACCCAAATCCTATAAATGTAGAGCAAAATAGGAATGATAACAACCAAGAATCGAGAGAAGTTCAGGGCGGGCGGCAAAATTTAAACGCGACGTTACCGCTACCTTTAACGGGTGAAAATGCTAGACCAACGATGTGTATTATCGGTCAGACCATTTCAGATATAAATGACAATAAAAATGAAAATGAAATTCATGAAAACAATAGCTTTGCTAACAGCCAAAATAATATGATGCATTCGTTTGCTACGATCGATTCAAATCAGGTTTTGTTGTCTACAGCTACAGTTTTAATACAAGATAATGATAACAAGTGGGTAAAAGCCACAGCTTTACTTGACTCAGGCAGTCAATCAAATTTAATTAGCAGGCGATTTTTAGAAAAACTAAAATTAAAAGGTGAAAAAATAAATATTCCTCTAACCGGTATAAATAAAATAGAAACTCAAATAAATAGTAAAACAGTTGCGAAAATAAAATCGCTTTATGAGAATTTTGAAATAAAATTACATCTTTTAGTATTACCGGAGATAACAGAAAATCTTCCCTTACAAAAATTTGATAAAACGCGTTTATCTATACCACATGAAATAAAATTAGCTGATGAACAGTTTAATATTCCTAAATCGATAGATCTTTTAATCGGTGCTGAAATATTCTTTGATTTACTTAAATGTGGAAAATTCAAGATAGGAAATAATCTACCGGTATTACAAGAAACAACGTTAGGATGGGTGGTAACGGGAAATCTATCTTTAGATCGATATGGAAATAAAAATAATCGTAAAATATGTAATTTTAGTAAAATTACGAATCAAATATTAAACGATAGTTTGATTAAATTTTGGCAAATAGAAGAGTTCGAAACGAAAATTCCTTTATCAAAAAATGATCAGTTTTGTGAAAACTATTTTATAGCGACTACTAGGCGAAAAGAAAATGGAACTTTTGTGGTAAAATATCCATTTAAGCAAGAATGTGAAAAACAATTAGGTAACTCAAAGGCAACAGCCCTTAAGCGATTTAAAAAGTTAGAAAATCGGTTTTCTATAAATGAAAATCTAAAAACCCAGTATATCCACTTCATGAGAGAATATGAATCAATGGGTCATATGTCGTTTGTTGCAACATTAGATAAGGACGAATCTATAGAACACGAATCATTTTTCATGCCGCATACAGCGGTTATTAGGGACTCTGCAGTAACTACGAAATGCAGAGTTGTATTTGATGCAAGCGCGAAAACAAGCACAAATGTGTCCTTAAACGATTTGTTGTTAGTAGGCCCTACTATACAACCAGATCTATTTTCAATTTTGCTTCGCTTACGACTTCGAACATATGTTTTATGCGCAGACGTTAAGATGATGTATCGTTGTATAGAAATAGATCATAGTGAACGTTTATTTCAAAAGATTATTTGGCGCGAAAATCCCGATCATGAATTGAAAATATACGATTTAAATACCGTAACATATGGTACTTCAAGTGCTCCATTTCAAGCAACACGATGCCTAAAAGAAATAGCTAATTTAAACAAACAAAAATATCCGCGAACATCCGAAATTATTGAAACTTGCTTTTATATGGACGACTTACTTCTTAGTGTAAATTCGATAAAAGAAGCAAAACAAATATACCACGAATTATCAGAAATACTGTCAAGCGCAAATTTTGAATTACGCAAGTGGTCCTCAAATAATCGAAACATTTTAAATTATATTTTAACAACAAATGATAGTAAAGACGAGAATCTAGTTTTATTTCAAAAGGAGAAAGAGCTTAAAACGTTAGGTATAATATGGGATGCGAACAACGACAACCTAAAATATAATATTGATATTAACATAGATAAACATAAAGTTACAAAGCGCGCTATGCTCTCTATTATAGCACAAATATTTGACCCTCTTGGATTAATCGGACCCGCAATCGTTAAAGCTAAATTGCTTATGCAACAACTTTGGCATTTAAAATTAGATTGGGATAAAGAGGTTCCCATAGACATAAAAAATAGTTGGCTACAATTTTCATCTCAACTTCATTGCTTAAATAAAATAACAATTGAACGCCATGTATTATCTACAGACGCTCAAAAACTCGAGCTTATAGGATTCAGTGATAGCTCTGAAAAAGCGTATGGGGCATGTGTGTATATATCGTCAATCACCAAAAACGGAAATATAGTTAAACTTTTAACAGCTAAATCTCGTGTAGCCCCACTAAAAAGCCAATCGTTACCACGTCTTGAGCTGTTAGCAGCAACTTTACTGGCAGAATTAATTTTCAAAATTAAAAACACTCTCGATATAAATATTTCAAAAACAACCTATTTCACGGATTCCACGATAGTACTTTCTTGGTTAAAAATAGAACCCTGCAATCTCAAAACCTTTGTAGCTAATCGTATAACTAGAATTACCGAACTTTCGAAAGTAGATGATTGGAAACATGTAAAAACGAAGGATAACGCAGCGGACATTATTTCGCGAGGTTTAAACCCCGAGGAATTAATAAACAACAAAGTTTGGTTTAACGGCCCAGAATTTCTAACAAATGGAGCTTACTTAAACTCTTCAGAAAATCTCGAATTAGACTTAGAACAAATACCCGAATTAAAAAGTCAATCATTTACTTTACTGGCTAGGGAATTACCGCAAAATTTAAACGATGAATTTGACATTTTTGAGAGATATTCTACCTACTCAAAATTGTTACGAATAATTGCTTATATCTTAAGATTTAAGACTCGTTGTTTAGATAAAACTAAATCAATTTCAAATCTCTTAACTATAGAAGAGTTGAATTATGCTGAACAAAAATCAATTATCCTAGCTCAATCTCAAGATTTTAAACAAGAAATTACAGATATCAAAAAGTTTAATTGTGTAAATAAACAAAGTAAAATACGTAGCTTAAATCCCTTTTTAGATCAGCAAAACATTTTAAGAGTAGGGGGTAGATTGTCCAAATCGGAATTAAATTTTAATCAACAGCACCCTATAATTTTGCCAGGCAAGCATAAATTAACGTATTTAATAATCTTAGACCAGCACCTCAAAAACTTGCACGCAGGTACTCAAAATTTATTGTCAATTATAAGATTAACCTTTTGGCCTGTAAATGGTAAAAATGCAGTAAAACAAGTAATAAAATCGTGTGTTAGATGTTACAGAGTTAACCCTACTCCATGTAAGTTTTTGATGGGAAATTTACCAAGTACTAGAGTGACTCCTAGTCGACCCTTTAGTAACTGTGGAGTCGACTATGCTGGACCAATTTTTATAAAAGAAGGTAATTTACGCCGCAGTAAATTAGTAAAAACATATTTATGTATTTTTGTTTGTTTTTCTACCCGCGCAATCCACATAGAACTAGCAACAGATTTAACTTCTTCTAGTTTCTTAAACGCATTAAAAAGATTTTGTGCTCGTAGGGGAATGCCTTCGAACCTTTACTCCGATAACGGCTTAAACTTTATCGGAGCTAACAACCATTTTATCGAGTTATATAGACTTTTAAACGATCCTAAACATAAAGAAACTGTTTCGAATTTTTTAACGAACGATAAAATAAAATGGCATTTCAGTCCTGCGCGATCCCCCCATATGGGTGGACTTTGGGAAGCGGCAGTAAAATCTACAAAGTTTCACTTAAAGCGTGTTTTAGGCGAATCGTCCTTGAATTTTGAAGAAATGTATACGCTACTGGTTCAAATTGAAGCATGCTTAAACTCTAGACCCTTAACTCCTCTATCAAACGATCCGTCAGAATTTCTTTCCCTAACCCCAGCGCATTTTTTGATCGGGAACTCACTGGCAAGCCCTCCAGAAGAAGACGTTAGGGATGTTAAAACCACCAGGTTGGATAGATACCATCGACTTCAGCAGCTAAGGCAGCAATTTTGGGAGAGATGGTCGAAAGACTATTTAACACAGTTACAAACTCGTACTAAGTGGCAGCAGAACATTCAAAGTGACTTACAAGTTGACTCGTTAGTTATCCTCATCGAAGACAATGTCCCACCTTTAAAGTGGTCCATGGCAAGAGTTATTGAACTCCATCGTGGTTCCGACAATGTTGTACGAGTAGTGTCAGTTAAATTACCCAATGGTAATGTTCTAAAACGTTCGATAAACAAAGTTTGTTTGATGCCAATTGAAGTGTAATAATCGGACTTACTATTCAGACTTTATCGCCCAAGCCACGTTCCTATTTGCTTTGTTGAAAAGGAGCTTTTCAAGGCGGGCGGCATGTCCCATCCGGGATGATAAATGCAGTTCACAGCGGCAACATTGCTATCTGT
This sequence comes from Pissodes strobi, assembly GCA_016904865.1. Taxonomy (NCBI): domain Eukaryota; kingdom Metazoa; phylum Arthropoda; class Insecta; order Coleoptera; family Curculionidae; genus Pissodes; species Pissodes strobi. Next base: position 357,579 of record MU182675.1, read on the forward strand.
CAATTCGACGCGACGGGAGGAGGAAGAGAAGAGAGAACGATTCGAGAAGCCGACCGAAGCGTCTGTACCGCGGCTTACCTAAATTTAAATATTGTTTCTTTTTCTGTAAAATAAATATAGTTCATTAAAGTAACTTTTGTTAAACATCCTGTGTGTTTGACTGGTCCTTCGAAGGAGAGAAAACCCCCAACATATACATTAAAATAAGTAATATTTCACTTTTCGCACGGCCCTCCGCTCGCTACCGCTCGCTACGGGGGCTCAAGACAAGGAAACTAACCGTGCTAACCCAGACGTAACCCAAGACATACCCAAAAATCAAGAAAAAAAACTGTACAAACCTAACCGTAAAGGAAATAAAAATAGCAACGGAGTTTGAACCCGAGCCGCCGCCGATAGCCGCAGAATTGAGACCTTACGATTTAAACCTCTAGACCACGACGCTCATGCTGCAAACGCCGATCTCAGGTCTCTCTCTCTCTCTCTCTCTCTCAGCCTTGGTCCATCTACTGGATATAGGCCTCTCTCATATTGGACCATCTTTCTCTGTTTTGGGCGACCTGGTACCAGTTGAGTCCAGCGAATTTCTTCAGGTCGTCGTACCATCTTTACTGCGGTCTACCCACATTTCGCCTTTCGTCCCAGGGTCTCCACCTCGTAGTATATCCACTCCAGTTCTCCGTGTGCCTCGCGACGTGTCCCGCCCACTGCCACCTCAATGAACTAACTCTAGATATTATGTCGGTCACTTGTGTTTTCTGCCTTATCCACTCATTGGTTTTGTGGTCCCTTAGTGATATTCTCAATAACTCTCAGGTCGGCTGCAAATTGATTGCATCGCAAGGACATCGAATGAAATCGCTCGTCAACGCCACCTACACTAGATGGCGATGGAGACGCTTTAAAGCTTCATACTGACGAGGGCGAATTTCGCGGATTTTTGACAGAATGTGTCAAATCCAGATGTAAAAATATTCGCGGCGGGAAATTTCAACTTTTCTGCGATGTTGTATGTTGTTTGTCACTTGTCACGTTGTAGGTTGTCATGGAAGATGGGAGATAACATAACCTAGAATTAATTGTTTATGTTTTGTGTATTTGTGGTTTAGCCGTTTGCACGTATAAATAGAAAATTTAAGTGATGATGAATGGTCATCTTTGCCGTAATTATTTACAAAGATTTTATATATAATATAATAAAAAATGACAATAATGGTAGCTGACTGAAGAAATTCGCAAAATAGTTGAAATCGTTTTAACTTTATTGCGATTTCGCGTAGACGAATTTCACTTTTATGCATATATTTATATATGCTTTTATGAGTATGGGTAAAATATGCGAATGTGCGAAATAAAAATGGCCTGTCAAAAATCCGCGAAATTCGCCCTAGTCAGTATAAAGCTTTACCTTGACAGCAGCCAAAGTAAAGCTCTCGCGAGACACTCATGACACCATTCCCACACTAGCACGGCACCTGATATTATTTCACTTCACGCATAACAATGGCATGACCCTCAGCTTGCTTCGCTCGCTACGGTGCCGGGGGGCGATATATCAATTCGTAGTGGTTTTGTGAATGAATGCAATTTAAAGGCCTGCAATTGGCAAGTACATGGCTCTCCGCTCGCTTCGCTCGCTCCGGGGCACTATATTTCAGTTCATATTGTACTTGTGAATGAGAGGCGCGTGATTGGCTAGCTACGTGAGGTGACGCATGTCTTCGCGATGCAACCAGTGGTTTGCAAGTCAGCAAATGGTCTAGAGGACTACATAGCTGGCCTTCACTTCGGCGACCCAAATCCCGTCGGTTTTTTTTTTTTAAGTAAACAGTTTTTTTCTTCATTTTCGGGTTTTTCTTGAGTATGGCTTGAGTAAGCACTTGGTTAGTTTCCTTTTCATGAGCCCCAGAGAGAGCGAAGCGAGCGGAGGGCCATATACTTGCCAATTGCAGGTCTTTAAAGCGCATGCATTCAGAAGTGCACTACGAACTGAAATATTGCTCCCCGATGAAGAATGGAACGTTCTAGCACTAGACGTTGCCGGGACCGGATCAGAGGGCTTCAGACTTGTTTTACATTTCATTTTCACTTCATGTATGGTCCTCCATTTGCTTCGCCCGCTCCAGGGCGCAACCAAACAAAACTAACCCAAATTTAAGATAAAAGAAACAAACATAACTTTTGAAAAAAGTAAAAAAAAAACAACGACGGGAATCGAACTCGGGCCGCTGTATCAACAAAAAAACAGCATCCAACCAGTGAGCTACGCGACAATTGAAATCAATTCACTGGACCAGTCTGGACCATAAAGATATGGTGTGTCAATAATGTAATGCTCGCGCAACTCTGAAGCCCTGTGACCTGGGTCTTGGAAACGTCTACTCGTTCTAGCCAGCGTCGTCTGTGCCGTTTCTTAGTTTTTAGGCATTCACGCTGGTACCCAGGCAGGGGGAACCGGATGTTCCCGTGGGACCATTTTTATCTGTGCCGTTAAGAAGATTTAGGAGTATATACTCGATATACTGGGGAGTCTACCAAATAACGCTTCCGTCCAACAGTCTGTAACCTATCTCGGAAGGTCGCCTCGTATAAACAATAGCACTCATTGGATAGCACTAGCATTGTCTATATATAGGGGATATAAAGACAATGGCACTAGCTAAGCCCGGATGGAGATGGTTTCTAGCCAAAATCCGTACACTACGGATTTTGGTAGTAACAGTAATCATTTTGGCTGCCGTCAAGGTCGAATATTACAAATGCGGATACAGACATCAAATTTATTCAATGAAGGGAGATTCTTTGTGAATGTATTCACGGAAAAACACATGCAAGTATATATATTACAATAAGTAATATTTCACTTTTCGCATGGCCCTCCACTCGCTACGGGGGCCCAAGAAAAGGAAACTAACCAGGTGCTAACCCCAACGTAACCCAACCCAAGACATTCCCAAAATCAAGAAAAAACTGTTTGCTAACCAAAACTAACCCAAAATAAAAAAAAAACCGTTTAGAAACTTAACCGTAAAAAAAATAAAAAAGAGCAACGGGGTTTGAACCCGAGCCGCCGCCGATAGCCACAGAATTGAGACCTAACCATCTAAACCTCTAGACCACGACGCCTCATGCTACATCAATGTTGCCAAAATGTTCCAAGCTAATTCGTGAAAATTCTATATTAAAAATCTTGAGAAATCGTGAGATTTTAAAAAGTCCTAAAAAGAGACCAAAATAACGTTCAAGTGACGGTTGTACTTATACAGCCGATTTTAAGTTAGTATATTTTGCCGTATTTTTGTGCTTTTTAAGCTCGCCTTTTTCTCTAGATATTAAAATATCGCTAACACAGATATAAAATATTTTTAAAAATCTAGTAAATAGAAAAACCTATTTGTATAAAAAAAACACATTACCAAGCATAAAGAGGACCTTTTTTACTAGATGTGGCCCATTTCCATTCCTTTTCCCAGTCAGTTTTATATTTTTATTGATAAGGGATTTTTTTTTTATGAGGGGAGATTCATGAACAGATTCTTCACTATCGGGCATATTCTTAGGCTTTAATAAAACAATGCACTACTGCCAATAAACAATATCGTACACCGTATAAAATTAAAGTAAACAAATACCGCAATAATCTTCAGCTCCTGAACACAACCAGCGCCTTACGAGGGCACTCTTCAGCGAACAGGGTACCATTATAGCGAAAAAAAATTGTTACATGCATATATCTAGATTCCAGGCAAGATGTGGAAGGTTGAGGTAATCCTTAGCGACAATTATATACACCTTTTCTGCACAAATGAACATTGGCTCAATAAAGATGAGTTCTCAAATTTTCAATTTTTTTTGCCGATCGGTGAAGGGTCATGGTGGAGTTGCAATTTACACTAAAAATGATGTGGAGTTAAGTGATCTGAATGTCTCCAGGTTCTCTGCTAAGGAGCTCACCTGCGAAAAATCCTGAGTTTATCATGAGGCCTCATCCACACAAATAACAACTGTGTATAGGTCTCCTGCGGGTGACGTTTTTTTTTTTTTTGGAGATCATCACTGAGGCTCGAGCGAGATGTCCGTTACGGGTGATTTCAATGATCATTTTATTGATGATGCCAAAGCAAGAGAGTGTTGCTTTCTGTTAGAAAGATATGGTTTTCATGGACTTATGTACTTACGAATTGAAAACAATCAGCCTAACAAAAACATTTGCAAACAAGCTCTTAACAACACAAAGAACTATGGAACGATGCATGCTGGGTGTCGCACTTCGTGACAGAATTAGAAATCGAAATATCAGACTAGAGTTACTGATATAATAGAAGAGGTAGCAAGAATGAAATGGCGGTGGGCTGGTCATCTATCTGGCTAGACTAGCTGAAGACATGTGGGCACATAGAATAAGTGTGGAGGCCAAATAGACTAAGCGAAGTGTAGGACATCAACAGAAGCGATGGGTAGACGGCATTAGAAAGGTGAAAGGTAAGCAGTAGTTGAATACAGCAAAGAACAGGGAGACATGGAAGGGGATGAGACTGAAAGAGGCCTATATCCACGAGTGAATAGATATGGGTTGAGGAAGAAATAATCTGATATAATAATGAGTTAGCGCATATGAAAATGAATATAAACCACTGACACGTGTTTGCGCCAACCGGCGTCTTCAGAGTGGTGCCAGGTTAAGAGACGAGTGTAATCTGACTCTTGGGGATGACAAGCAGTATTCGAGAAGGAACCTGTAAATGTTTTGCGACTGGTGGTACCGCTGATACCTAAAAAATCCGAGGGACTATTTCTTGCAGTTTTTATCAGATACTTTATTGAGAAACCTACCAATAATCAGTAGCGATAAAATAATACCGACAAATTGTTTAGTAATTTATTTAATACTATAACTAATACAACGAATAAACAATAATCTTAATATTTGTCTGACTTTTTAACATTCCAACAATACGTGGACGTTTAAATATATTATTTGCCTATTTTTACGCATACATGAATGATAAATCTATCCATAACATGTCTGGGATTTAATCTCTTTGTTATAGCCAACCAGCAGTGTTTGGTTAACCCTTAATTTGACATTGTATCCTATAAGATACTACAAATTTGAAAGTGCGTTTTTATATTACAAGTAAATATTTCGGATTTTGCATATGCATAGTAGGCTTCTCAAAGGTTTTTTAACTAGACCTAGTAATACTAGCGCCATCTAACACTCGTCACCAGAATTACGACATGACAGTTTAGACTAGTCAGTTAGCGGCAACCTGTGAACTAGATATACGGTAAGTTTTCCTTATTTATTTCGTATAAAAACATATTTTTTTATAAAAAAACAGTTAGACGTTATTTTTAACTAGTGTATTTACTTCGTAAAATGATATTTATATCATTCCAATATCTGGTTTCGTCACTACGATGCATTTGTTTTTATTGTATCCTATAATCTACCATGCCAATTTGTCTACAGAATATGGTTATTTTGTTATGCATCCTATAGTACACATTATCAACTTTTAAAGAAAATAAAATCTTTCTATTATGTATCATGTAATACACATTGCCAAAAACTCAGTATAATTATTTTTATTAAGTTTCAGTCAGAAATTTACGTGTACTTACCTATTTAGTGCCTATATTGTTTCAGAAGTAATTCATGCAATGGTGTATACGCGTAAAGACAAAATTGTGGCCCTTTTACCACCTAGTACCTCAGATGCAAGCGATTCGAGTGAGGATGAAGAACATGTTTTTTCAAAACCGTTTGATGCACAACCGGATTCTGATTCTTCCGAGGCTCCCTCTCTTCCTGAATCGGTAGCAAAACAATTGCATGAAATCATTGATGGTGTGTCAGATAGTAATGAAGCTTCTGAAGGTCACAATTGCAATGTCAGCAATAATAGAATTCTGCCTTATCATAAAACTTCATTAAAAAACAGCTCTCTGCCGGTTTTAACTCCTGCGACTTCGTTTTTCACTCCCCTAAAGACCAGATTACAGACCAAGGATAATTCAGTCAAAAATACAAGCAACCCAAAGGTCTCTTCAAAAGAAACGAAGACAAAAAGGAGGCTTGACATTGATTACAATTGGACAAATGAAAAATTCAGTTTTCCTGTTGATATACCCGTTGATAGCTTCGCCATCCCTAGTGAGATAAAATCGCCGCTTGAATATTTTAACATGTTTTTTTCGGAAGATTTGATCAGACTAATTGTTGACAATACGAATTTATATTCAGTTCAAGAAACAGGAAAATCAATTTTTTTCTCCGTTGATGAAATGAGGGATTTCCTAGCTATCCAGATATTGATGGGAATAGTTGATATGCCATCCTACATCGATTATTGGGGTCAAAAGTATATATCATGAAATCGCAGAAGTAATACCACTGAAAAGATATCAACAAATACGAAGATACATTCATTGTGTGAACAATGCTAATCAAAATGATGACCCATATTTTAAAATTAGACCCGTTGTAGAGATAATAAGGAAGAATTGCATGGCGGTCGAAGAAGAAAAGAAGCAGTCTATCGACGAAATGATGCTGCCATATAAAGGCAAAAAGGCAGGATCGAAAAGGCAGTACATAAAATCTAAGCCTAAAAAATGGGGTTTTAAAATTTTTGTAAGGGCTGGTGTTTCAGGTATTGTTTATGATTTTATTCTGTATGGTGGCGAAGGCACGTTTAGAGAATACCATGAGTTCACAAAAGAGGAAATATCTTTGGGATTGGGAGCTAAAATTGTACTTAGTCTATGCAAGACTATAAAATACCCGGCTTGCTCGGCAGTTTATTTTGATAACTTTTTTTCTTCACTGGATTTACTGTATACCTTACGCAACAACTATGGAATTTTGTCACTTGGAACAATAAGATCAAATCGTCTCCAAAACTGCCTTCTTGACAATGACAAGGTTTTAGCAAAAAAGGGTCGAGGTTCATTTTGCAAAAAGAGTGACAACACCAACAAAATTAATTGTGTTAAATGGTATGACAACAAGGCCGTTACGCTTGTAAGTACATACGTGTCTGTAGAGCCAGTGACCACTATCTCACGATATAACAAAAACAAAAAGGAAAGGGCTGAAATAGCTTGCCCTAATATTGTAAAACATTATAATTCACACATGGGTGGCGTAGATTTAATGGACATGTTAATCTCACTCTACAGAATTCCTCTAAAAACAAGGCGTTGGTATTTGACTATTTTTGCACAAATGGTCGATTTATGTATAAATAACTCGTGGCTTCTATATCGAAGAGAACTTAAATGTATGTCTTCGGAAATAAGTGATATGGAAGAAGTGCGTCTGAAAGATTTTAGATACTATATTGCAAAATCTTTAAAAATGAATGGAAGACTTGCAAATAAAAGACCTTCAACGGAAACTGTTAATATTATAAAAAAGAAAATAATAAGACCAGTAATACCAAGACCACCAAGTGACGTCCGAGAAGATGGGGTTGGTCACTTTCCACAATACTCAACTAAAGGTAGATGTCGATTCTGTAAAACGGGAGAAACGCATTGGATTTGCATAAAATGTGGTACCAGATTATGCTTAGTGAAAAACCGAAACTGTTTTCAGGCTTTCCATCTGAGCAACTAATAGTTTTTCAATAGGTTTCTGTTGTTAAAAATTTGAATTTTATGGTATCCCAGCATTATGTCCTGTTTATTATAAGAAGGTTCTTTTATGTTAATTTGTTTTTATAAATTTTTTTGCATAATGTGAGATAAAATGCCTTTGCTTTACTTATGTGGATAGTTTTATATAATTGGTAATGTGTCCTAAAATATACATATTAATATACATGAACTTTTTAAAGAAATTGATGATGTATCCAACGAGATACAATTAATATCTTTCAATTATTGGACACATTATTTTATTTTTCGCTAAATTGTACTTATTTGACTAAAAAATATCCCACTTATATGCTTCAATAGTAAAAAAGTCGTTAAACAAAAGTTTGCCAAATTAAGGGTTAAAGCAGCATCAAATATATTCCTCAGTAACTTCTTGATCTTGTCTTGATTTCAAGACAAGATCAAGACAAGAAATGATCCTTGTTTTTCAAGACAAGACAAGAAATTACTTCTCAAGATCAGGATTTCTTGGAAAGAAATCAGGAAAATCTTGATATTTCTTGAAAACCTAGAATTATTTAAAAAAAAAACCTAATTTGTTTGCTAGTTTATTGGAAAAAAAAACAAAGCACTGCAACATTTATAACAGATGAATAAAAAAATATATATTATGCAAACATTTTTTTATAATACCAGGCACTTTGCCGGATGTGACATATACACTATGGGCCAAGGTAAATTGGAACCTTTCTTAATGCTTAATACACACCACTTAAAAAGTCTTGGACCCCCAAGTACTTTTCTCATAAGAGGCAATGTAAACATGCCCGCCTGAAAACACGCATATCTAGTTTATTAAATAAGCAAACAAAGTGATTAAAAAAATAAAATGCCAAAAAAGAAACTTCAAAAGGATTACAAAATTAATGTACTGCTGTAACCAGTGGATTATGTAGGTACAGTGTGTTAAGAATTTTCAGAGAAATCCTAAATGTTAAATTCACAATGACTAATCGGAGTTTAAAGTAGTGGCCCTTAGATTTTAGCTATATTTCTATAAAAACATAATTTACACAGTGCTTTTTAAAACCAACTTCTACTATGACTTGTGTGAATAGAATGATTAGATTCCCTCTGTTGGTTTGGTTTTATGCTAAGCTTTATCAAGGTTAAATTTTGATCAATCTGGGGGTTGACGGGTCAGTTTTTTTTTCGTATGAGCTCTACATATTTAGTTTTTTCATAAGGCTCAAAATAGCACTGCACCTGCAAAGTGTTTTGCGATGTTCTACCGTTCAACGTGTATGCAGTCATATAAACTTTAAAGCGCTTTACGATTTTTTAATTCGATGAACCCAACTAAAACGTTTTCTAGGCTGTACTATGCACCCCAGCATGTTAAAATGTTGCCCAATATCTCTTGAAGTAAAAGAAATACCTCCTTGAGAGACACTACAAAATAATTATTGAACATTTTAAGTACATATAACATATAATATTAAATTCTAGTACACAAATTACAAGCAACAAATTAGCCATAATACAAAATTTCGGAAGGCGATTTATGATATATATAGCTAGTTTACTAAAGGCGACGTGTCTAATTGTCTAACTTAGTTAATATATAACAATTAAAATAAAATTCAAAAAACTTTAAACTTTGTCGAAGTGGCTCTTTTGATGTAAGCAATATGTCAAAATCATAACACTGAAATTTGGGCAGAACTAAAAACTTTCTAAACACATTTAAGAACTACAATCATAAAAGTATATAGATTTACATCAGTAGAGTATCAACTGATCTTCACTGATGACAAAATTTGTTAATTTTTGAAATTTTCAAGAACAGGTACCTGTAATATTATAGTAGAGTACACTCAATAAAGAGGGAACATAAGCTTTCCAAGTTAAAATCAGTGTTTTTGAGATAGGCTGCATTACAAGTTACTCATGCTCATTTCTCAATTCTTAAACGATTTTTTTGTAACTGTGTAAATATTATAAATAACAAGGCTGCGAAGATCAATATACTGGATTTCAAATCCTATCTTTTTTATGATTTATTTCATTTGTTCAAACTGTATGTGGT
>MU182676.1:0-16970 GCA_016904865.1 Pissodes strobi
TGTTTAAGTGCATTTTTCCGAAGGTTCCAAACCCCAACATAGTATATATAATGTGCTTGTAATTATTTCCAGATTTGAAAATTGGTGTTATTATAGATTGTTTTAGTATATCTAAGTAAATACCCTAGTCTTAAATAAGGTTTATTATGCGCAATAACGGCCTCGACAGCTTTGGAATGTTTGACTTTAAAATTCTTGCTGAGATGTTATCAAAAGTAGAAAATGCTCGATTTTTTAATGATTGAATCTGGGTACAGAATTAATTATATTTAATTGGTGCCAAAAAAATGATTGCGTTATTTTGCTAGTAAATTTATAATTATTTTTGTTTATTCCCTCTGACAACTCTGGCTCATATTTTCATATTGGTCAAAAAACATTTTACATTTTCGTATTACCTGTGATTTTCTGGCCTTGGTCGTAAATAAACATTATATTATTATTACTATTGAACTCATTTGTGATGATCTTTAGAAGCCGTGAGAAATACACCTGTGACCTCACAGTGCAACTCAACTGAAATTAAAGAAACATTCAGATCTTCATCCTCGAGATTATTCTTCAAATAAATTAAATTCTATAGATTATTTCAAAAGTATCAAGCTATTAAAAATTACGCCACACCAAAGTAAATAATAATAAAATAAAAAACAAATAAAAATAAAAAAATAAAATATAAAAAAATAAAAAACTAAAAACACACATTCATATTAATAATGTCAATATCATCTGAAAAACGATGAAAAAAATTAAAGTTGATGGTGTCCCCTTGAAGACGAAACGTTGAATTCCAAACTATCCAAACCGTTGGATAGAGCGGAAAAAGTGGCAACGCAAAAGTGAAATTCAATTTGAAATCCGTCTTTAAATAAGCCCAGGAAAGAATTAAACGATTTCTCAAAATTTCGGCTTTTTTCGGATATCTTCGGAAGTACTAGGAATTTTCAAACTTTCTAAACGCCATATTGTTAGGTACCTAAGTGCAATTTTGCTCTAGTTTGACCGACACTGTGTCTCTTACGCTTTTCGAGATCCTTACACATAGACTCGAATTCGAGCCACCCTGTATTTATTTATGTATTTTTATATTTATTAACCCATCGTACAGGTTTTTAACCTTATTGTAAGGCAGATTGGGAAAAATCGGATTAAGAATATAAAGTAATTTAGAAACAAATTATCATTAATTAGCATTATGTTTAAAACAGTTGCCTAACGGCACATACATACAACTATGCAGATACATCAGAGCTGTTTTTATTTTTTTTTGTAACATCTCGTCGAGTCGACATATTTCAGGACCTTTTGATATAAAATATATTATTGAGATTAAGAAGATTTGAGGTATTTCTCGGCGTAGCAATGGCACATTTTTTTGGTCTGTCTCTACAGGTCTGAAATTACAATTCCAGACAATATAAATTAAAGCAAAAAGTAGGTATAAGAAATTGATATCTTGCTTAAAAATAAATATCTTATGATATATTGCGGAATTTTTGCTGACAAAGTAAATCGAGTATTTGCTGGAGGAATAAATTGAATCCTGCCGAAATAAAATCTTGATATTATATTTCCAATTTGTAAATAAAAACTTTGTATTTGTGTTTTAGGCGCAAAACCTGAAAATTGCCAATAGCCGTATATTTTCCTTAAGCATGTTTCCAAAGTGATCCAAATGTAAAATCCATTTTAATATTCAAACAACTAAAGCAAGAAAAAAAAAACCTTTGCAAAAAGCAACTTAGAAGAAGGCGCTCTAAACTGGTCTGGAGTTGTAACGAAGTTACTATATTCCTCTAGGTTTTAACTTTCTTACTATACGGGTATCGACGTCATTCTTGTTCGTAAATTAAAACTTAAACCCACGGGTTCCAGTTTTATAAAGTATTCCGTCGCGAAAAGCCAGGAAAACGGTTTTTGTATTTTCCGCAGTTCCCACGTTATCATGAATCATACCGGTAGAACGCGGGCATCATTTACCGTGAATCGTGTTCCGCGAGATCCGCATACCTCCGCACCTAACGGCCGGCCCCGACGCGATCTCCACCATGCGCCGAGATAACAAAACGAATAGCGGCTAAGGCCCGCTGGTCTATGATCGTTCCCGACGGCGACAAAACCAGGCTGTTTCGCGCTGAACAGGGAGAATCCGCCAGGGTTCTCAAAGAAGCAGACGCAAGCCAGTCAGATAAACAGACCGCTCCTGCAATAACCGCCACCACTACCGCCAATCTAAGCCACTTAGCTTGAGCTGAATCAGCACCGCTTCCTGCATACCGCCCCGCCGCGCCGCCGCCATGAAGACCGCCACTAACCGCCGCGCCATCGCCGCCGCCTGCCTTGTCCACTTTCGCTGCTACTATTTAGATATTAATATAGGCAAAAACATTTAACCTAAAGAGACCCGACAACTCATTCATAAAAATCCGAAAGCTTGCAAAAATATCAACAAAACGATTGTCCCGCCTCCTTATATTTTTATGTATGGTGTACAAACTTTTGTCAAACTTCGTCCCCACTACTAAATGTAGTATTGCCCGCCCCCGCCTGAACGAAAGCAAGGACAGTTCATAGACGTAGACTTTGAAAATGTGAGTCCATCAGAATAATAATTTCAATAAAGTAAATACGTTTAATCTGAAATGATTGTATTTATTCGAGTGCATTATTTAAAATATATTTATGTTTTATTTATAGTGTGTGGGTTAGATTGAGTTTGGGTTAGATATGGGTTCTGAAGGTTAGTTACTTATTTTGCTGTGTCACGAAATTTTTCCGTGTCCTTGCAAAACCACTGCGATGAAACCAAAGAAGTATTCACTTCAAAACTGATTTAATAGAGGTTGGTAAATGACTGCAAACATATCAGATTATCCATTAATATCACATACATATAGGTAAGTATTATAAAATATTAATTAATCACATCACAAAATGGTGCCCACTGTACTACTGTGTTTCATTTACTTTTACTTACTTGTGGAAACTCAGGTTCGGATGATAATAGCTGGAGATTTTGCATACCTCACATCGCAAGACCATCGTTACTTTGATATAATGTTTATAAAAAATATTTATAGGAAATCACTCACGAAATATAAAAAAGCTACACGTCGCGTCGCGTCGCACAAATTCACGCTTTAAAACATCCATTTGAAACCAAACAAAACTGGGCGAAGAGTGCTATTTTGCACGTTTTTTAATGAAGAACATTTATTTATTCAAGTCGCGAGCAAAAGTTGGACGGCCATCTTGTTACTTTTGACGTCTGTATTAGCATTATAAGATCCTTTACACAAATAGTGCACTATATAAAATTCGGTCTTTCCCATTGGTCGGTCCGCATGGCTCTCCGCTCGCTTCGCTCGCTACGGGGGCTCAAGAAAAGGAAACTAACCAGGTGCTAACCCAATCTAACCCAAGACATACCTAAATTCAAGAAAAAAAAGCTGTTTAGAAACGTAATTTAAAAAAATAAATAAAAAAAGCAACGGGGTTCGAACTCGCATTTTCCAGGTGAGCCCCAACGATTTTAACCTCTACACCACCAGAGCTCTTGACAGAAATTGATTGCATCATGCAGACATATCGTAATACGAGATGGATCGACCAATAGGAGAGGTCGATTTTTACATAGTGCACTATTTGTGTAAAAGATCTTTAAATGCTCTGTATTTAGGAATCCCATTCAAAACGGTGTCGAAACTTTTGCTAGTGAGCTTTGACATTGCACAATTTTGTTAATATCATAGCAACCAGTCATCAAAAATAGTGTCGAAAAGAGCTTCTCTTCGACACAACTTTGCGTATCGAAAAGACTTCTTTATGATACCAAAATAGAGATAGTATATTGTGCAATAAGTGCTGAAAATAAGACTTTTCACAGGAATGAGACAGTTTGGTGACACGAGCCGTAAGCGAGTGTCATAAAGTCTCATGAGTGTAAAAAGTCTTTTCAGCACGTGTAGCACACTATACTTTTTCTACGACTGCTACATACAGGGTGCCCCACTGGGAGTGTGGTAGAAAATTACATTACATATGGGAAACATTTTTATTATTGATTTATCAGAAAATTTTATTCCTAATGAAAGAAGCTACGTGAGTAAGAGATTCTCGCTAAACTATAACTAGGGGCACAGTCTTAAAATGGGGCCACCGGAGTGGGGTCCCTATTTTCCAAATATTTTGAAAAAGAGGCACCGAGGGCGAAGCCCTAAAGTGGGGCCCCAGGGGGGCGAAACCCTAGAATGGGGCCTATGGTTCAGAAGTCCCATTTTTTACAGATTTAGCAATGGAGCCCCCGGGGGCGAAGCCCTAAAATGGGGCCCCAAGTCCTAAAAGGGGGCCTCTGATATAAGAGTTCCATTTTCTACAATTTTGCACAATGGGGCTCCCGGGGGGTGAAGCCCTATAATTGGGCCCCCTTTTTTAGAGATCTGGTAATGGGACCTTTGAGCGCGAAGCTCCAAAACGGAGACGAAGCCCTTTAATCTAAATACCCGAATAAGCGTGTGAAAAGTATACTTTGCACACGCCGTGTGCAAAGTATACTTTTCACACGATGTTTGAAATGTCCAGTTTTCAAGAGCAGTTGTTAGTGCATTTTTGTCTATTTTCAGGGCAGTCGTAGAAAAAAGTATATTCAACTTACATTTGCAATGAATGGTCATTGCATAATATACTATTCAGCAGCTAATAATGAAATAAAATTTCCGAAAACTTATTTCCTGAATAATTTCAAATTTGAACACGAAATTTAGGAGATACCAAAAATACGCAATTTTATCCCGATTTAAGCGTTTTTGTGACACATAGGGTTTTTCTGCTCTCAATGGTTAAACGAAAAATTAAATCATACCACTGCTAGCCTAAAAATAAATTGCTTATCATTATTTTTGAGACAAATAAAAAGGAACTGAAGCATACAAATTTTATTTAAAAACATACAAATATGACAAATATCTGGTTAATGACATATTCAAAAAGTAGCTTAATAAGTATTTTCTTCTATTAAATACCTATTAAAAATATATTTTCATTTCATTATAAATGCTACTATCACTGAAAAAAATCTCCTAAATAAACTGGTATATCTAGAAAAAAAGATTAAATCTAGAGTATTGGCAATTGTAATTGGTTTATTTAGATTTGCTAAACCAGTAAATTGTTAGGGTATTTATATAAAGCTATTGTATTAATAAGTACCCGTATTAGGTAGGTATATAATATAATTAAAGTAGATAATAGTATATTATTTTATATGGAGGAAAAGTGATACTTTTCATGGCGCGCTCGTGTTTAACAGCCGAACGGAGTGAGGCTGGTAATAGAGAGCAAGCCATGAAAAGTAACTTTTCCTCCAAATAAAATATGCTGTTTTTTCTTCAAATGTCGACAAATTAATGCAAAAACATCTCTTTTTAATAGTAATAATAATAATTATTATTAAAGATAAGAGGGTTCGCAAGTCGGCTTAGACCGGTGTCGGTGAATAGGCACAGGTTGTTGCTATAGTAATGTAACATAAAGCTGTCAGTGGACACTGTCACCAATAATTATCTTTTTAAGATTGCGTCTCCCATTGCGCTTTAATTCCGTATTGATAAGCAGTTATTGAGTAAGTTCGATTAAATAATAACCAATGTGTTCCTAAATTAGTGATTTTTAGAAGTGCAGTCACAAATTGAGTGATAAATACAAATTCTAGCTTAATAAATCTTGAGTTGTTGACGCTTATTTTGTTGTCTGTTTGTATTGTATCTATGTTGCTATGACAACACTTTTACCTCCGCCGGCGGAAAAGTGAAAAGTAAAGCTCCGGCGGAGGAAAAACGAAACTTCACGGCCGCCTACACAGTCGAGTAATGACGGATTTACTGACGTTTGAAGAAAATAGTATATTATTTTTATATGGAGGAAAAGTAACTTTTCCTCCAAATAAAATATGCTGTTTTTTCTTCAAATGTCGACAAATTAATACAAAAACATCTCTTTTTAATAGTAATAATATCTAATTATTATTAAAGATAAATGGGTTCGCAAGGCGGCTTAGACCACGGTCGTAGGTGGCCTTGCTTAGACCGGTGTCGATGAATTTAACATAAAGCTGTCAGTGGACACTGTCAACAATAATTATTTTTTTAAGATGGCGTCTCCGATTGCGTTTTAATTCCGTATTGATAAGCAGTTACTGAGTAAGTTCGATTAAATAATAACCAATTTGTTCCTAAATTAGTGATTTTTAGAAATGCAGTCACAAATTGAGTGATAAATACAAATTGTAGTTTAATAAATCTTGAGTTGTTGACGCTTATTTTGTTGTCTGTTTGTATTGTATCTATGTTGCTATGACAACACTTTTACCTCCGCCGGCGGAAAAGTGAAAAGTAAAGCTCCGGCGGTGGAAAAACGAAACTTCACGGCCGCCTACACAGTCGAGTAATGACGGATTTACTGACGTTTGAAGAAAAACATATTTACAGCAGTGCCTTCACTGGTTTTGAAACGTTAGCAAGTTAGTATACTTATCGAATGGGGAAGAGCCGTCGGTCGTCGACCTCCAATGCTCTCAATCTATTGGTGCAGTTACTTTACTACGTGCATACTATAAATATTTTGGGGGTAAAACAAGGCGGAACCAAGGGAAGCGGCATTGCCAAATTGACATGTAAGAACTTCAGAACCGGTTTTTGATGAATCAAAAATGGGGAAAATAAGTATTTAGTGTTATAATTTAATATGAAAAAAGTATGTACAGTAACTCGTAAACTTAAAATTTGACAACGCTACATCTGTCGACCATAGAATGTGCCTCAATGTTGGGGGAAAACAAAGAACCATTTGTCCCGTCTCTTCAGGTTAAATGTCTTTGAATATTGATATGTTCCTCTCTCTCCCCTCCCTCTTTACTTCCTGGTGATAAGTTCGTTTAAGTACAGTCTCACAGTCTCACCTGAATTCTCTCTCTCTCTCTCTCTCTCTCTCTCTTTCTCTCTCTCGCTCTCTCTCTCTTTGCATTTTCGACGGACGCGGGCGCACTCGTCAGTACGATTTATAACCTTGATCGGTAAGGGCGAGTATAAATTTGACGACGCCGTTGATCCTATTTTATCATTATGATACCAATTTAGGCGGTCCGCTTAAATGATTTTGTGGGCTTTAATACCGACATTGGGACATTCTATGAAGAATTATAAATATTGAAATATGTTATAATCAAGGTATTTATTTTTTTTTGTAGTTAATGAATCGATTATTGTTAGGAAAGGGTAACACCTTTAACCTTAACGGAGATGGAGTTAGAAGCAGAAGAGGGTCTAGAGGTGACCGAGTTTATGATTCCGATTAGCCCTCAAAAAACAAAAAAACAGTGTTAAAAGGAAAGGAACAAAGTAGTCCCAACGTGATTTTCACATAGTGGATTTGAGTAAAGAATATGATGACCCGATAAATGGCAATACTGTGAACATAGTCCTTGAAACCGAAGATAGCGTACTATATAGAAAATATCTAACAGATTGGATGCTACTTCCTCAGCTCTCTTGAGAGGAAATTAAATCATCTGCTAAGTGCTCTTCGTATATCCATAAGATGGACATGTCCTGTTAAATTTATGTGGTTGGTCAAAATTAGCCTCGCAATTAAACCCTGGTGGTTATGCTATTTATTCAACTGACATTATTCATATAACCGTCAATAAATATCAATCACTTCACGCGTGATATTACGCTAACTTTTTGTTTGCTTTATCCATGCATCGAGTCTTTTTGTGTCCGCTATCCACATATATGGGCTTTGTGAGTAAATTCATAAAACTCATCTCTGAGGCAGGCAATATTTTATTTTATTCTCATTTATAGAACGATTTTTTTAACCGAAACTAAATTGGTGCTGAAGTAAAATTTATTAAAATTTATCTATTACATGGCGAGGCTATTATTTTGATATAAGCATTTATTTCTCAACTTATCAAAATAAAAAATATATGTGCTTATTCTAAAACAGTGAATACGTGTATATTAGCTCATAATAAAAACCATTACTACGAGTGTGTCAAATTACTGAAAATGTCTAATCCAGGACTGAGCAAATTCCAAGAGGATTTAAGTTAATTCGTAACAATAACACTGATATAAACAAAACAAATATCTGAATTTAAGGATCAGTTTGAAGAACATCATCTTTTACATGGTTGAATCACTAACGTTTTAGTCGCATGCCTAAATCACAGGTAAAAAGAAAACGAAATGTAAAGAGAAACGATAGGAAAATACCTGCAAACGTCCAACAAAGAAAATTAAATGCGCACACAAGATCTTTATTTGAGCTAAAACTTTAGCTATTTGCTATCCGATGACTCGTATTTAGCTTATATAAAGTTAAAAGGACAGCACTTTTAAGCGTAGTATGAAGCGCAAATTACATTCTGCAAATATTTAAAGCGTTGTACGCGAATTATTATATTTATGGCTTTAGCGTTCAAGTAAACCTCCAAGCCTTTGATTTGAATTTATTTATTTAAAAGTCAATAAATCTGGTAGGTCTTAGTCAATCTGGAACTCTAGACGCCATGCGCCAGCTAGATGCGATAATGATGATGTCGCGGATTGTAACCTTAAAAAAATTCCAAGTTCTGCGGGACAGTTATATTAGAGCTGCCCTCTCGGCAGCTCACTATGTCAGAGTACGGGCTCATGCGATGGCTCAAATAGAGTATGTAAACGAGTTTGTATACAACATGGCGTGTATGTTCTACGGTTCTGTTATACGGGGCTCGCCGAGAAGGGCAAATATCGTAGACTTAAGGTACAACCGTTGATTGAGTTCTTAAATCAACGGTACAGCCCAGAGATTAGGCCTAAACATGGGCCAATATACAGCAAAACTACTATTTTCCACTAAGAGCCTCGACCGCCTAACGGATCTACCCATTCGTTCTCCATCCCAAAAAATCCATAAATTCCACGCCCTACTTCCCACCAAAAAATGTAAGGTATAAGGAACACAGAATAATCATACCTGAAACTCACATAACTGGACCCAAGGGTAGGCTCCTCCTACTCCGTGATAAACGCAGTTGGCCTAACATGCTAAAGGATTAGCACCTCATATATAAACAATATATACAGTTCCCGAGGGCAGTCTTGACGCTGCACACATGTCGCTTTCTTCCTCTCGCGCAGGTACCAACCACAGTAGAACCTCCTATCGAAAACTAAATATAAACATTCGAAACAAGTTACATGAATTTGAACAACTAATTAACCAAAAATAAACAGCCTTGTCTCTACTCTTCTTTATATCATACTGCAATGACCTAAAAACTACCCTTGGAGGTAGTTTGGTGCTGATGACAAGTCATGTGTAGTGTGCAACAGCACTGAAGAGATAGCTCTGAATCTGACTAAATCTGCAACTCAAAAAATGTAAGAATGGTGTGACAACAAACTTCTAGTACTAAACTCTGCCAAAACGAGCTTTATCCACTTACTTAGAACATTATGCCCCACTATTTCAAACATTGGGAATAATGACGGTTTATTCCCTTTATCTGTATAAAATCTACTGTTTCGCACACAAAAACCAGCATCTGTTCAACACCAGTAAAGACTGGCATATGGGTGACAGGGAAATGAGAAATGGTAATGACTTTGCAGTGCCTAAACACAAGACGAAGTTGTATGGGGACAGTCCATACTGCATGTGTGTTACTGTTTTCAATGCACTGCCCGGTGAGGTGAGGGATCTGAGGTGTGAAAAATTTAAGAATAAAACTAAACAATTTTTTATACAACATCCCTTTTATTCAACAAATGACTTTATTGAACACTCAAAAAAATCAAGGCCTCTTTGGTTTTAGCTGCCGTTACTGCTAACTTTTTCTCTTGTTTTTTGTTTTTTATTTTTGGTTTTCTTAAGATTATTGTTGTTGTCGGCTCATTACGTCACATGGTTTAAGTCTGTCATTTTGTAATTATTACCTATATTTTAAATTGTCATATTAGTATTGTCTCATCGATTTATGTATTAATGTTAGTTATAGTCCTAGTTTAATATATTTTAAGACTTACGGCCTTACATTACATTTTGTAATCTTTCAAGTAATAAATTGATTTGATTTGATTTGATTCCTTGCTCTGGAAGAGAAGTATGATCCCACGTCACTAAGAATACCCTGATGCTCGGTACAATTCCAGTATGCTACAGTGGCGTAATTATAAATTTGGGGCCCCCCCGCAAGTTTTTTTTGGGGCTCCCTCGGCGCACTTGTATTCCAGAGCTTTCTTTTTTGGGCCCCTCTGGGCGGCGCCCCCCCGCATTGCGGGGGCTGGCGGGGGTGTAGTCACGCCACTGAGTCTGCACTAATATTTTGCAACCTTCAACTATATTTATATGTATTTTTGTTTTGTTTTGTTATTGTGTTTGTTACTTTTCTTCAAAGAAACGTCAAATGGTTTTTTTCTACTGGTTTCCCCATGTTTACCACCGTCATGTCATCTCCTCCTACCCCTGAAAACAAGCTATCTAGCCCGATCAAAATCCACTGATAATATAAACCTGACAACTTGAAAGGTTCATAGGAACCTAAGTAACATGAGATATATTATCGCAGTGTCAATTACTACGCCGAAACATGATCCGGACTTTCCATCGGCCCATAGAAGTGTTTATTTGAAGGCTCCTACAAGCACCTTTGTAAGGTACATAGATAGGAAGTATTAACTTGCAAAGTTAAATACTTTTAGATTAGGTAAATAGTAGTTTAAGTTCTCAACTCTGTACATTTACCCTTAATATACTCGTATGATGATTGATTGATTGATTGGAATCAAAGGGTTTGCAGGACTCGAAATTGTTATTTAAGCGCTTGTTAAAGTCGGTTTCTCATTTAATGTGAAGAAATTTAAATTCTCGACCTCAGAAGTAGAATATCTGGAATATTCTGTAAGAGGCGGAGAGTTATATGATGAAGCTTAAAAACTATTAGCTCTTCTTAACTTGACAATTCCTTAAGCGTCATGATGGCGTTTGTTGCCATAGTTTTTAGGCCTTAACTGCTTGGACATTTTAAAGAAATAATTCTACTGACGGATTTCATAAATTAATAAAATTTGACTATTTTCAGAATACGTGAAACCAAAAATAAAAAAGGTGAAATTACACAAAGCAATTGAAGATACTAGTGATTATTGCAGAATACAAATAATATCGAGAAGAGTCACTCAGCAAAATCGTTTTGATGTTTTTGAATCGAACGCAAAAGCCGACGCACACCTGCAGCACGGTATAAATCAGCGAGCAGTCTGTCGGGAGAGATTCAAAAAGAATTCGCTGCTACAAAATTATTTCCTGGGTTATTATTTCAACGCAACCCGACAGTACATAATCTCAGGGCGTTTGCACACTGACGGTATACTGTCCCAGATTGATCCGGATTCGCTCCGACTCCAAACACTGTCGGCAAAATTGGAAATTTGTCTCCAGTGAACCTACCGTATCTTTATTTATACTGTGATTCTTGTAGCAAGAAAATAAAATTAAACTGAAAATCAACGATCCGCCGCCTGTTAGCCCCACGATATTTTTTAAAGTCCCTCTTTTTTCGTAGGTTCCTTGAGCCTTTTCTTTCTTAAATGAAGAGTAAAGGCTGTGTGCATGTATGAAACATAGTAATGAAACAATCTTTGTATATCATGCAAAATTTAATCCAAAGGGATTTCTATAAGGAGCGTAACAGAGCGCTTTCAGCCGTAGCCATCATCAGTGTTACCTGAAAGTAAGTATAAGAACCCCCTGTGAGTGGAGAGTCAAAGAATGTTGTTGATGAGATGAACACCCTTGCGTTCGGTTATAAATTTGATGGATTTTTTTTATTTAAAATGTTCTATAATACAAAGAAGTTAAGTTAACTAAAGTTATTAATTAAAAATGATGATTTTTAGTTAATTTTTGTGCGTAAAAAAGGAAAATGGTGGACTTCTTTTACTCACTTGTCAGTGGACAAAGTACATATCCATGGAAGCACCCAAATAACACAAATCGACATCACAATTAAATTTCACACATTGTACGTCACATTTTTGAGAAATGGTTCACATAATTTAGATTAAAATCAATAACTTGAACAAATTAAAATAAAAGCATGGTACCAATACCCACGCACACAGAAGGCTTCCCGACTGAATTCACTTATGGCCCATACATTTGGAGGTTGGGAATGTCGCTTGACCAAGCATTTTCAATTTAAAATAATTTCTCCTATTTTTACTACAGAAATGTAATTTAATTTAATTCTTTTTTTAGTTTTAGAGTTGAGTTAGCCCAGGCTAAGGTCATCTTTCTTTCTCTTCTTTCTCTATCCTATTAAGTTGAGATAGCTTAGGCTAATTTCATCCCTTCTTAAGTTAATCCTCTATGAGTTGAGTTAGCTCAGGCTATTGTCATCTCCTTTCTTTTCTTTTCTATCCGTCGAGTTGAGTTAGCTCAGGCCAGGCACGGATGGGACCCTACTCACTGGCTCGGGAAATTTATCTTAAGAGCCCCCCACCCTATGTAAAAAATGAGTGATGACAATGGTATTTTCTATAAAATATTTGTTACCATATTAATTTGAATGATGCATTAATAATTTAAATGATGAACATGTATTTTATTCTTTGACGCTAAACTTTTTTAATATTTACATTAAAAAAACATACCATATGTATTAAATAAATATAGCACTAAATAAATGAAAGTAAAACTAAACTAATTAAATAAAAAAAACATGTTTATAGATATTGACCTACCTATAACTTATAAAAAATAAATACAAAATAATAAAACTATTAGTACATGAATACGCATGAAAGGCAGATAGAGCATATACCTCATCTGCATCTAAAATCTAATCACAGCTTATCCAATAACCAGCTACTCATCTTGCGGCGGCATTCTTTAATCTGGGAAAGTCAAGTGAAAAATTTAGAAGAGGGCCATGAATTAATATTGTTTGGGCATCTGAATAATACTTTTGACAGTTTAAAATATGATGTTTTATCGTCTAAAATCCATTTAAAGATGATTCTAAATAGAAAAATTTTATAAAAATCCGAAATTTTCGGTCGTTTTAGAGCGATAGCCTTAGCTTCGGACGAATTTGTCGTGGATTTTGAAGCGAATACTAATTTTAAATTCAGTTCGCTTCATGTCGTTACATTGCCTGAAAAATCACGAGACCGTGGAACTGAATTGCTCAGGGCACTAACAGGTATGCGCAGTGCCCGACACTCCAACTTTCCGATTTCGATAGAGATGAATAGCTGGTTATTGAATAAGCTGTGATATAATTATGTTTTATAAAGTCTAATATGTATATGTAAAATCAATAACCTTTTGATTATACACACGATTTAACAAGGATTTTTTATTTAAAACTTTGAAATGTATTTTGAATAAAAAATGAAAAAACTAATAAAGTTTTGCACCTGGCAGGGATTGAACTTTCTGCTTTGAAAATGCGCGCCGTTATTCTACCACTACCATATTCAGAATATTCTGCAGCATAAAATAATACACATGCAGAAATTATGTTTTGAAAGGAGCCAGCCAATTATTTGTACCAAAAATTATTTTAATAATTTATTGCCACTGAGCTGATAGGGTTGCCAACCTTCCCCATTCAGCTTTCTGCCCTTAAACATATCTGTAAAATCTCCCGTTTTATAACAATTTCGAATTTGACTATGTAAAGAAAAATAATTAGAATTTTTCCCCCAAGCATAAAATTACATTGCATTTAAATTATCAGTAATTGATTTGACAACAACGGCGCAGTCTGTAGCTTCAAAGAATCGATGACGTTTCGCCCGTGCCCCGTGACCATATATTTTATTCTTAAGGATCGTAACGAGTTCTACCGCATTACGAGGCCTGGGCCCACTGAAGGCAACTCTCTGGACCATACACATTTCTGACAAATAGATGTCTCTATGGTGTTGCTTTCAGTGGGCCTCGTGGCTGAGTGGTTAGACGCTGTGTTCCTGATACGGCAGCGGCCCGGGTTCGATTCCAGTGGCTGCTTTTCTTTTAAGGTTTTGTTTGTAAACCCTTTTTTCCTTGACTTTGGGCATGCCTTGGGTTAGTTTCGTCTGGTTGCGCCCCGAAGCGAGCGGAGGTCATTGCATTAAGTGAAAAAAATACAAATATAAACGTAAACATTGTGATGCGGGCGCAGCCCAAGACTCGTCAGGCGGTAGGACTCGTTAGGATCCTTAAGAGTAAAATATATGAGCCCCGTACGCCACGCGACTTTGGATTCCTGGGAATCACCTAACTGAGATCGAGATTCGAGCGTCCGCGACAGACATTATTTTGACTTGCCTCAGGGTATTTCATTTTTACAAGTTGACAACCCTAGCGAAGTGTCGCTGTTCACTTACCGTAAGAAAATATCTTCTTTACTTACAACTTGAATAAATAATATGTATCTACACCTACTTTTCAGTACACACACTGCACTTAATTTATTTTAAAATCGTGTTATGTTATGTTACTTCGTTTAGAATAGAAATATTCGGTAATTCGGATCGTTTCTTTTGGATCCCCTATTCATATATTAACTAAAAACTTATAGATACATAAACTGACACAGATACACAGTAGACGTAATGAAAAACTTGTTTAGCGAAACTGCTGCGTTGCCAGTTGCAATTGTTTTGTTTTTTGCTACATTTAGTACCATGTTTCTAACATACCTATATCACGGTATAAATATGTATATACGGTAGGTTCACTCGAAACAAATTTCCAATTTCGCCGACAGTTTTTACCTTCAAAGCGAAGCCGGATCAATCTCGTTCGCGGCCAGTTGTGGCTACACTACGAGGGAGAATTTACGGTCAGTGTGCAAACGCCTTGATAATCTGTACTGTACTGTTGGGTCGCGTTGATTTAAATAATTATTAAGATCGTTACTATGGCGAGAGAATTATTGTATTACAAAAATGGGTGGCAGATTTTAATTTTTTAGATGACCCCAAAGACCCTATCAGTTAAGATTTATAATAATTTTTTAATAATATGCAGTTTTTCAATTACACGTATCATCGAACTGAAATTAACCGAAAGTTGATTGAACAACAAAGCTAACCAAAAGTAACCAGAAAAGAGAAAACATAAATCAAAATGTTGAAACTCACTTAAATTAGCCGAATTTCGGCGACTAACTAAAATTAACCAAAAACATTAAAATTAATTATACACGTAACGTATTTGAACCGGTTCAAATTCTAAAATATATAAAAACCAACTAAAACTAACAGAAATCTGATTGAATGACAAACCAAAACTAATCAAAAGTAACCAAAAGCACTAAAACGTATCGGAATAGGTTACAAAAATTAAAGTAAGTTAAAACTAACCAAGACGAGCAGACCTTTGGCGACTAACCAAAAGTAACGAAAAACAATAAATTTGATTATAACGTATCGGAGTCGGTTCAAATGACTAAAATAAATAGGATCTGAGACTAACCGAAAGTTAATTAAACGGCTAAACAAAACTAACTAAAAGTAAGCAAAAGGGAAAGAACGGGCTAAAACAATTCGGAATAGGTTAGAATTATTATCTACCGCAACGTCATGGCTAGTTATATATTAATACTATTAAAAGATTTTCCTATCTACAAGTGGAGGGTAATTTTTTAGGTCTTCATATCGGCACCTTTTTTTATTTTTTTATAATTATGTTAAAAATATTATAATGTTAAAATGGCATTTCTTTAAGTTCAGTTAGTTTTAATTCATTTTAGTCACTTGAACCGACTCCGATACGTTACAATCGAATTTAATGTTTTCAGTTAGTTTTGGTCAGTCGCCAAAATTCGATTAATTTAAGTTAATTTTAACTTACTTTAATATTTGTAATTTTCCCGATACGGTTTAGGCGTTTTTGGTGCTTTTGGTTAGTTGTTCACTCAACTTTCGGTTAGTTTCAGTTAGTTCCAATTTATTTTAGTAATTTGAACCGGATGCAGTACGTTATAACAAATTTTAATGTATTTGGTTAGTTTTGGTTAGCTGCAAAAGTTCGGATAATTTGAGTTAGTCTTACTTTAATTTTTTTAATCTGTTCCGATACATTTATTTCTTTTTGGTGCTTTTGATTACGTTTGGTTAGTTTGGGTTAGTTTGGGTTAGTAGTTCATCACGCATATGACATCATGTGTGGCAAATGTAGCATGCACTTTTTCGCAATTTGATGCCTCATAACAGCAAAACAGAAACGTTTTCAATGTTATAAGTACTACGGCAGACGTAGCGCGATGAGAGAAATTCTCACAAATGCAGCCAATCATTTGAGAAATGCACCCGGTTAATTGGCTATGTTAAAGAGGACGCCAAATAAGTCAGCTAGAGTAGCGGAGGACAACTCCGGCCACAAAGCCATCTCCAAAAACTGATGATTTCGCACAAAATGTGAGAGAAATACTCGTAGCGCGAGTAATGAAGTGTTTAGACTTTTAAGAAGCCATAAATTTACTTTACTAGCTTAATTTGTCCTTTTTATATTTAAATTCCCATAATATTTCTCAGGTACTTTGAACCTTCTGCTTTATACAAGTTTTAATAGATGAATCAAGTTACAAACTGTCAAATAAATTATTTAATAGGTATTACCTTTATTTGTAATGTTTTTGAATTTAGTATACGTTACTATTTTGTATAACTTTATTACATAGTTTTATTCATTCGAATCACGTATTAAAAAATACCTTAATCGCCCTTTAAATATCGTGTATTAAATAATAACCGAGGAAATAATTTTGCATCAGCTAATACTTTTTGAATCTCCCCTCACAGGCTGCTCGCTGCTGCAGGTAGACTAAAAACTAATTTTTTACCGTGCTGCGGCTTTTGCGTTTGATCCAAAAACATCAAACGATTTTTGCTAAGTGAATCTACTCGATATTATTTGTACTCTGCCTA
>MU182676.1:36970-49115 GCA_016904865.1 Pissodes strobi
AAAAAAAACAAAAACGTAAAAACTAAAAAAATTATCAGTAGTAATATAACAAGTGCAATGGAAATTACCGATAATTTTCGTTAAATATGCATGAATGCAAGTTAACTTGAAAAAACGCACGAGTGCACGTCAGTGCACAAGTGTTTTTTCAGTTTAACTTGCATGAGTGAAGATTTGGTGAAAATTATAGGTAATTTTCATTGCAAGAGTTATATTTTATCAGAAAATTTCATGAATCAATATAATTACCACGTGTATATAATTAAAATTCATGTCATTGTCACTTACTGTCATACTGTCATAGTTTGAATTTGAGTTTTAAACGAGAATGTCGCGATTCGGGAACGCTTCTGCCATAGAAATTGAGAGAAAAATAGAAGAATTTACATAAAAAAAAATCAAAGTCTGTGTGGAAACAATTTGAAGCGTTCTGCTTCCAGCAAGTTATGAAGAAATGCAGAAAAAACATCAATGGAAAATCTGGCTGGAATTTTGAAAGATTGAGCAAGTAATATGCGCAATATAATAAAGACTATGTGGAATGTGGTTGCAAAACTATTTCAAGAAAAATTTAGCCGTTCTTTTGGAGTTGTTATAGATCCATTTGCAGATATAAGGTTCAAGTCTGCAAGAGTTCGACGGAAATTGCAGGTTGAGCCAGAAAAAAGAAAAACCAGTTCGTCAACGTTCAGTTACGTTGAATTTTTGAAAATATTGACACTTTATGACGAAAATACGCCAATTGGATTTCAGAAGAAATGTTTCCATGTTTTATCATACGAATTGGCTTTTGGAGGAGGTGAAGTGTGTAACTGTTTAGTTGATTTTTTGAAGAGAAAAACATCACGATGGATTACTAACAAATATGATCGAATGCAACCTTATATTTTCGAAGACATATCAAGGAGGGAATCGCAGTTTTGCTGTCCAAATGGCTTACAAAAACACTACTAATGAAGACATCTGTCCTGTCAGGTAAACCAAATCTTTCTAACGTTTTCCTAAAACTTTTTAATAAAAAATACTGTTTTTTTTTACAGATTGTACAGAAAATGTATTTCAAAAAGGGAGGCAATATAAAGACAAACCGTTTTTTTCTCACTAGTAATCTGGATTGGCAAAAAAATGGCATATGGTACAAAAACTGCCCGGTTGGTAGAAATCGACAAGCATTTCAGCTAAAACATTGGCCTGGGCATCACAAAATTTAAATTTACTAATCATTCTCATCGGTCCACTACCGTAACGCAGTTAGCAAAAACCGGAGTAAAAGAAAATCAGTTAAGAAAAATTACGGGCCATGGCAATGTAAATTCAATAAAACCTTACGTATAACTGGACAAAGATTTCACGCAGAGTTGATAAAGAAAATAGGAATTTGAACGAGTTCAATATTTCTTCAGTTTCAACATCGGCCTCAAGTAGTGTTGTTTCCGGTCAAAGTTCATCGAATGCTGTAAATAATTTTAATAATTGTGTTTTTCATTGTCACAACTTGAATAACTAGTTTTAATAAAATGAAATGATTTTTAATTTAATATCTATTTGTTGTTTAAATTAAAAACAAAAATAATTGTATGTGTACTATTTTTTGGAAAATAAAATTTCAGTCGTATTTTTTTTAAAAGTTTATGGATCTTGTGTGCTTTTTTGAGATTGAACTTTAAGTAAATTTTTTTTTATGGCTGATAATACTGCACGTGTGCAGATTATCGATAATTTGCACTAGTGCAATATTATCGCGTAATTTTGATATGCTTGGCTAAACACAACAATGACTAGCATTTTAAGATCCTTTACACAAATAGCGCACTATATAAAAATCGGCCTTTCCCATTGGTCGATCCGCATGACCCTCCGCTCGCTTCGCTCGCTACGGGGGCGGGGGCTCAAGAAAAGGAAACTAACCAGGTGCTAACCCAATCTAACCCAAGACATACCCAAAATCAAGAAAAAAAGCTGTTTAGAAACATAATCTTTAAAAAAAAAGTAAAAAAAAGCAACAGGGTTCGAACCCGCGTTTTCCAGGTGAGACCCAACGATCTAAACCCCTACACCACGAGAGCTCTCGATAGATATCGATTGCATCACGCAGACATATCGTAATATGAGATGGATCGACCAATAGGAGAGGTCGATTTTTACATAGTGCACTATTTGTGTAAAAGATCTTTAAATGCCAATGACTAGCAGGTATTTTATTAATAAAATGTCAATTTTGACAGATGAATAAAATTTTCAAAGATAACCCGCAGCTAGCAGTTTTGAATCCGGATAAAAGCAATTCAAACGTCGCCATGGACCCTACAGGCCATGAATCGAAAACGCAGGATCTATTAAATGACTGAACCTCGCATTAAAACATTAAAAGTGACCCAACAACAATCTATCAATAAATATTATGAAATAAAAAAGAGGCAAAAAGTTTAGGTATCCACAAGGCGGTTCCAACAAAAATATATGTTTTTCCAAAACTGCACAGGCAAAATCTACCCTTACGACCCATACAAGCCCCTTTTTACAATATATCTAAATACTCCCATATTTCCAAACGTCTCTCATTAGATGTGGTATCGCTTTATACGAATATCACCAAACGAATTAGTTCGTAAACACAAAAAAATGTATGATCAAATTATTCAAAATAAAAAACTCTTTCGTATCACGTTAGCCTCCTTCTTAGTTTGCCGTCCAAGAAAATTTGGATTAACATTTAAATTGGGTTTTTCGAGTTCGAGAATGCTGTAAGTGAAATATTAGACAACATTTTTAGTCATGTGCATTTTAGCTAGTTCCGGCAACTCTGCTTGTAAAATGTATATGAAAATGTATTCCTCGATCGTAATATCTCGGCAGTTCAAGTCATTACAGCGGCAGCGAAGAAAAATTTAAATATTTCAGATGAAATAATGCTCTCGCTCACGCGACATAATTTGAACCTAAAATGAACAAAATTTATGATGTCTCAATTTAGTTTTTCACATAAATAGAAAATTTTTAGGTTTATTTACTAGAAACTTATTACCTATCCGGAATTTAATAGATATAGAAATATAGGACGAAACATTTCCTTTATATTTAAATATACATATTTAATTATTTAGCTTCAACTGAAAACTTGACTCCACTGGTAATTGT
This sequence comes from Pissodes strobi, assembly GCA_016904865.1. Classification (NCBI taxonomy): domain Eukaryota; kingdom Metazoa; phylum Arthropoda; class Insecta; order Coleoptera; family Curculionidae; genus Pissodes; species Pissodes strobi. The sequence goes on from MU182676.1 coordinate 40,109, forward strand.
TGTTTACAATTTAAGTGATGTAAAAATTTAAATTATGTCACGACGTGTTAAATCGAGGATCCTGATATGAATTTATAACACGAATGTTTTCGAAAGTTCTTCTACTTTCCCGATTAAAAGTAAGCACAAATAGTATTAAAATGTGTAAAACAGGCAAAACGACAAGACAACATGTTAGTGTTGTTTTTATGAACGGAAAAGGTGCCAGCTGTTATAATGAATAGATTTTCTACGTCATCTTGATTTATTAAACATCATTACTCTAGTAGACTCTCTTACGTAATTATTGTTAATATTGAAATATTCATAATATGACCAAATTTAAAAATTAGAAAATATTTAGGCTGGTATTTCCAGCTGTCATAATGTCCTGTTATCTTAACTTATTAACAAAAACTGTTCTATATCTAGATTTACTGGATAAATAATAGGTGAGAAAGGAACTTTAACACTAGAAATTGGCAGTAGAAATATAACTGTTTTGTCAATTTTGATTGGTGTATAATGGCGTTAATTACTAAATAAAATGTGGGATTTTGATTAAATCTGATATCTTTAAAATCATGTATTTTACTGCTTGTAATAATCATCACGAAGCAGCTTATATAGCATGAAAGTGCACTTAAAGCCATAACACAGCAATTCGCACATGTCGCATGTTTGAAGAAAGTTGTTACATTACGTGCGCTAATTGCATTTTCCGAAGATAATATCCTTTATTTCCCGGATGCCAGAATTAAATGCAATTGACCACCCAACCTTCGGGAACAATGCAGACTGTAGTATCCCCTTCACCCACTGTTTCCATTATATTAAATGACGCAAAATGCGCAAGTCCAAGTTCATTAGATTTAGGTCATTTCTTAGTTCGTATTTTATCACGGGGGCACCGAATAGTCGATTTGCAGGGAAAGGTACAAATAGCTATTTGGTCAAATTACTTCCTATATATCCAAAAACAGGGAAAATGCATCTGAACAGTTATTTTCATTTGGTGGACAAATTTGTTCACAAAACCGAACGACCTTTAAAATGGTTACTTTTTGTTTAATAAATTTACATATTTTGAAATAAATATCTTACAAAAGATTTTTCATTGTTCATCATCACCACAATTATTGTAAATGCAATCATTTCTCAATCGGGAACGGTTTAAAATAATTCTTATCAATTTCTAGACTCAAGCAGTTCTTATTACAATTTGGAACACGTTTCTTGATTTTCTAATGATAAAGAGATAATGTAGTCTTTGGAATGAGAATACCTAATATACTAATATTTAGCTATACACTGACAAAATTGATGGGAATTGATGGGTCTATCAAGAAAATATAAAAATAAATTGTTTTGGTCGATATGAAAAAACGTTATATTCGGGGTGGACAGTAATATAAATGTTGTTCGAAATGCAACTAGTGAAGTTGGCTTAAATTTCTCCGCGTATCTCGTTTTGTCGCAATAGCTGTTCTTGCTCTGTCGTTGGCGGATTTCTGTCAAATAGCGTCAACGGCTTAATGTCAAAACTAAACTGCTGCAACATTGAAACGCATAAGGGAAATCTCTAGATGGAATTAAATGTTTCAGAAAATATGAAAGACATTGAACGGGGTTTGAAGCATATTAGGGTATATCATTTGGCCTTAGGGTATAGTGGTTGCTTTTGGTTTGTATGAACTTCAATAAAACAGAGCGGAAAACGAAACAGTGTAAACTTAACCAAATTACATAAAATTTGTTAATAATTCTTCCCGAATCAAAACAAATTGCCAAATAGCTTACATCTTAAAATTCTTCGTTAAAATTAATGACTCGCACATTTATAATTGTAGATATTGTGAAATGTACTAACTACTCTTTATATTAATTTCAAATATAAAATCAGTGTGCTTGTCGACCACACACTAGAAGAGAAACTTCATCCGCACGTCCCGGCATAATATTTTTTATATTGTGCAAGCTCGCTTACATGAATGGTAGATCATACTATACATAAAACCCGGCCCGTGCAATGATCGATTCTTGTCATTGAAATATAGGTGAGTGTCGTAACGAATACTCAAATGCTCATTGCGTAATATACTATTGTATACTACCATTTAATAATAGATGCATAATACTTATGAAAGTAGGGCCATAATACAACAAAAAGTTTAATTATAATGACACATTAAACCAACAAATGTAATTGTGAATTCGTAATAGGCTATCAGAGGTTACAACTATAGAAACGAGCAATGTGTTGACGTCCCGTTTGACGTACACGTTAAAAATATATATTTTTGTTAAGAATTTTTTGTATTTAAAGATGGTTGTAGATAAAGAATAATATTTGACTCATGTATAATGAACCATAAAACACTCTAATGGTTATAATAATAGCCCTAAGCAGCTCGTGTTATAATCATCCTCGTTTATTATGGCCTACATCGTAAGCTCGATAAATAGAATATTATTATTAATTTAATTCCCCCTTCATTTATTTATCGTTAGTAATCAATCAACGGTGATTTTTCTGTAAATAAACGACTGAAATGAAAAATATTAAAAATATATTTTGGTTTTTTAGTATTTAGATTTATAAAAACTTACATTGAATTTTGAGGAACATAGTTCCATGTCTTGTGTCACCATTTAAAATCAAGAAAAAGCCGTTGCTGGGAAAATAGAAACAAAACTATTTTTCTCGCCCAGTATCAAATCTTTTTAAAACGCGAAAAGGCAAAAAAATTTAATCTCACGAAAGTGTAGTGCCTGAACTACTTTTAATCAAAATGCCTGAAAGTTGTATGTCCAACTAACCCAAACTAATCCAGAAATAAAGAAATCTGGAAATTTGCATCCCACCATAACCAATATATCCTAAGCCTTAATAGGCTTCAAACCTCATTCAAATATATTTTATATTTCCTGAGATATTTGATTTCAAATATAGGCTAAAAGTTTGCTTGTGCGTTTCAGCAGTTAATATAAATCAATAAAATACTGTATCATCTTACCTAACATAACCATTTTACGATATCTTAAAGTAGCCACAAAGCTTAACAGCACAATTACGTTATATTTAGTTCTAATGACCTTTACACGAAAAAAATTATAGTTACGTTCCAAGAAAGTTATTAATTAAAATATTGCTGAATTCTGTGCCGAAGTCGGTGTAATATCAAATAATCTTAAATTTGTATCATATTAAAATTTGAATAATATGATAAAACCACGATGAATGTAATAATATCGGCATTAATTTTTTGGAGCATAAGCTAGATAGCTAACTTTTACGGTCATTTAAAAACTAAAAAAAATTGACTGCACATACATGACACCAAAATATAAGAGAAAAATTCACAGCCCTTAACAAAGATGCAACCAGGAGGGACATTGATAATGCCGTAGCGAATGCAACGCTTGTAAAAGTAGAGATCTGAAAAACTAGAGGTGGGGCGTGACAGCGATTTTCAGTCACGGTAGTGATCAGTGGCCGTTCCCCAAAAATCACGTTCTAAAAAACCGTGACTCAGTTACGTCTGTGATTTTGATTTTTTTCAACCAGTGAAAATATTTAAATTCTCCTAAGACACTTTAAAATATTATCGCCGTGGCGGCATAATATAAGAGATTATTTTCTATTTCTATCTTGTATTGATACAATGGAACAATATTCTCATTCAATACATCCATTATTATGGAATATGGAAAAATGACAAGGCTTAGTGCGCATAATGCTCAACAACTATTATTTCTAGGTGTAAACTATGCATTTTCAAACATGCCTAGATCTAGATACTACTTGTATATATTTATAGACCTTTATTAGTAATAAGTAATAATTGATTTTTTGTTTCCTTTTGATTGCTTTATATGTGTACCTATGGATTTATTTTTTATTTTTATATAACCTTTGAAATACAATAATACGTTACTTTGTTTTTTTTTTGTTACTTAATTAAATTTTAACAAATATTTTTTAACCACATAGTGTCTGGCTGGACCGTGAACCATGACTTGATCGTTGGTATAAGAACGTTTAAAGAACGAGACTAGGGCAGAGCAGCAGTCGATTGTCGTCGAATTTGCGGCAGCGTTTAAATACAACGCCGCGGTCATGCCGCGCCGCTATAGTTCGTCATTTTGCAGTCGCGGTTATCTCTACAGGCAGATAGATTCCTAGTATATTAACGGAGTGAACCATGATTTCTAATAAGTTGTCACGGTGACCAACAGTTCCGAGTGTAGGCGCCGTGATAAATCACGGTACGTGAAATCACGATCCATCTCCAAAGAAAACTCATAATTGTGTTAAAAGTAATAGTTGATATAAGTTTGGGTTAGTTTGGGTTAAATTAGATTAGATTACGTAAGTTTACTTTTCCAAAATATACCACATAAATGCATACTACTTCAAGCTTCGTTCTTTTTTACAATGTATAACGTTAAGTGTGGCTGTAAAGAACAAAATAACATTTGCATTCGATTCGTCTGTCGATCCCCGATTTAACGATATGCAACACGACCAGTCTATCATGAGACACGAAAAGTCACTCTCAGCCACCCCTAACACAATTTAATGTAAATAATGACTTTTAGCAGGTTACGTAAGTATAGTTTACCAAAATATACCACATATATATATTACTTCAAGTTTCATTCGTTTTTACAATTTATAATATTATTGGTGACTGTAAAAATAAAAAATAAACATTTGCATTTGATTAGACTCTCAATCCCGGATCTAACAATATGCAACATGACTAGTCTGTCATGAGAAACTAAAAGTCACCCCCATCTACCCCTAACACAATTTAATGTGAAGAAGGACTTTCAGTAGATTACGTAAGTTGTTTACCAAAATATATCACCTAAATACATATTACTTCAAGTTTCGTTCTTTTTTACAATTTGTACCGTTAGGGATGGTTGTAAAAACCAAAAAAAAAAAAAACGTTTGCAAACTATTCGTCTTTTAATCCCCGATCTAACGACATGCAATACTACTAGTCTGTCGTCAGAAACTAAAAGTCACCCTCAGCCACCCCTAACACATAATGACTTTTAGCAGATTACGTAAGTTTAGTTTACAAAAATATACCACATAAATACATATTACTTCAATTTTCGTCCGATTATACAATATACTACATTAGGGGTGGTTGTAAAAACCAAAAAGGCATTTGCATTCGATTCGTCTCTCAATCCCCAATCTAACGCGGTAAATTTTACTTAAACTCAACTTATTTTAGTCATTTGAGTCGGTTCCGATACGTTATAATAAATTTTAATAGATTTGGTTAGTTTTGGTTAGTCGTCTATCAACTTTCAGTTAGTTCCACTCACTGGCAGCTCGTGGGCAAATATTACAGGTGTTCTGCATGAAAGCATGCCGCCGAAAGCCCAACGCGAACAAATGGGGCGACACCGAGATACCTTCTTTGGTGTCTGACTGCAGAATTTCTGCGATAAATATAATTTACCAAAATAAATAGCGTGTATATTTAGGGCGCATTGCCTCAATAATAAACCTTATCTCATTTTGAACTAATAGAGAACATATGAGATTGGGATATGAAATGAATTTTATAAATACAATTATTAATATTCGAACCTTATTTTTTAAATATCAAGTCGACCCTATAATTATTTCTTAAAACAAATTTATCAATAACTTTTTCATTAAACTCCGTAATTTTTCGCATCAACTCTGTTTCAATGGAAGTACGCACTTAAACGATCCATTTTATCAAAGTTTACAGTCTATACAATACAGGAGCCAACTAGCAATAACAACAAACAAAAACGACTCAACTACTACAAACAAGACAAATCAAATGATTAATAATTGTCTTTTCTAATTAACTATATAAAATGCCTGCACTTATATTTGTAAAAACCCACAAGGACTGTCAGGAATGCAGCAAAATAACTGCGGAATTTTCCCTATTAAAATTAAATAGCTCATTTCTGCGAATTGACAACTGTATAATTCTTTAGGTTGAGAAGAACAGCTGTGCACGAATAATAGCACTCCAGATAAGGGCATTCAAATGTCGTCGCCAGGAAATAATATTAAATTTACTGGCCAACTGTAGTCCGTCTTGGGGGTTGGTAGCAATTAGTCAAGTACCTTCTCGAAAATGGGGGTGATTCTGCAGCTCTGCAGTTCTTATGTACCAGCCGCCCCTGGTTCCACTTAGTCTCAACTAATTTTGTTTATTTGAGCCGGTTCCGATTTGTTATAATCAATTTTAATAGTTTTTGGTTTTCAACCTTATTTTAGCCATTTAAGTCTGTTCCGATACGTTATAATCAAGTTAAATAGATTTGGTTAGTGCTGGTTAATCGTCTAATCAACTTTCGGTTAGTTTCACTTAGTCTCAACTTATTTTACTTATTTGAGCCGGTTTCGATATGTTAAAATCAATTTTAATGGATTCGGTAAGTTTTGGTGAGGCGTCCAATCAACTTTCGATTATTTCCATTTATTCTCAACTTATATTAGTCATTTTAACCAGTTCCGATACGTTATAATCAATTTTAATAGATTTGGTTAGTTTTGGTTAGTCGTTCAATCAACTTTCGGTTAGTTTCACTTAGCCTTAACTTATTTTAGTCATTTGAGCCGGTTCCGATAAGTTAAAATCAATTTTAATAGATTTGGTTAATTTTGGTTAGTTGTTCCATCAACTTTCGGTTAGTTTCATATAGTATCAACTTATTTTAGTCATTTGAACCGGTCATGATACGTTATATCAATTTTTTGGTGAGTTTTATTTAGTCGTCGAAACGAATTTCGGTTAGTTTGGGTTAGTCGAAACGAATTTCGCTTAGTTTTACTTAGTCTCAACTTATTTTAGTAATTTGAGTCGGTTCCGATACTTTATAATCTATTTTAATAGATTTGGTTCCTTTTGTTTGGTCGTCTAATCAACTTTCTGTTAGTTTCATTTAGTCTCAACTTATTTTACTTATTTGAGCTGAGCCATTCCGATACGTTATAATCAATTTTAATAGATTTGGTTACTTTCGGTTTGTGGTCGAAACAACTTTCGGTTAGTTTCACTTAGACTCAACTTATTTTAGCCGGTTCCGATGCGTTATAATCAATTTTAATAGATTAGGTTAGCTATGGTTAGTCGTCCAATCAACTTTCGGTTAGTTTCACTTAGTCTCAACTTATTTTAGTCATTTGAACCGGTTCTGATATGTTAGAGTCAATTTTAATAGATTTGGCTGGTTTTGGTTAGTCGTTCAATCAACTTTGGATTAATTTCTCATACGTTATAATTAATTTTAATAGATTTGGTTAGTTTGGTTAGTGGTCCAATGAACTTTCGGTTAGTTTCACTTAGTCTCATAAACAAACTAGCATTTTTGTCGTATAAATATGTGAAACGATCTCTTACGCGTATGACGTCATATTATGGCAAATGTAACATGCGATTTGAAGCCCTATACTAAGATAACAGAAACATTTTCAATGTTAATAACGTATTAGTTAAAATATCGACCAATGAAACTATATAATATGTGTCAAACGATTAATTTGGCAACTCATATTTATCTTGAGGGCGAACAAAACATTTCTTTGTTAATTTAGCGACCCGAATGACTCCTAAATAAACTGTTGAACAATACCGAGAAATAAGATATTTCGTCTGCCGAGATTACAGTTAGAGGTACCTACTTAATTATCTGCTGTGATTATCCAACCCTAGTTAGCGCCCTACTTTAGAAATGCAAACCATTTTAACAAAATTGGTCCATGTATCTTGTTTTATCTTAATGTTTCGCTTAATTAGTTTTGCTCCAAAAAGTTAAATTGTTATGTCGGCAGCAGGGGTGTTGATGAGTTGGAGTTTGTCACAATTTGAGCCATTTATGTTCCCGATAAGAAATAACATCAGGGCGAGGATTTTTATATAGCGCTAATTCAGGAAATTCTGGTGATGAATTGTCTTTAGCAGCGGTAATGAACATATACGAGGATATTGATTTGTCATCTCATTTAGAATGGGGAAGGTTTTTTTCACTAAAATATGGGTTTGTAACCTTTTATATTATAGGACTATTTTAACTTATACAGCAATCATGTCAGGTTTTCAGATTAATAAAGGCCGGATTTTATGCATTTTGCATATACAGGGTGGTGCAACCAAGATGGGGTGGACGATTGTGAGTAAACGGTGAGGAATTTCAAAAAAATATTTGTTGCATGTTGTTGATGGGCAAATACGCTATGTCTTAAAAATATAGCCATAATACAGGGTGGTCCGAAAAAGTCGTGGTGAACCAAACTTGTATTTTTTTAAATGGAACACCCGGTATATAATTATCCCAATTTATTCTCCTCTTAATTGCGATCACTTTGATATAAGGTTTACTAGGGCTAAAACTTATAGTAAGGGATTGGGACGCGGTTAAATTTGAAAAAATGCTCCTTGTATACAATAATCGCCTAAAATGTGTTTAAAATTATTCATTATTATACAGGGTGGTCAAGTTTTGCAAATACACCCTGGGCTCATTTTTTTTAAATGGAACACCCTGTATATTTTATTTTCATGTTAAAGATAACATTCCTAGCTTTCAAAAAATACCATACATGATAGTTCTCTGACCAATAGTTTTGTAGTAAAATAGCACTGAAAACAAATGTTCTGCATTCTAATACGATTATGCTGATTTTAAGTTGATTATTATTGAATATCTAATATTAGTAAGACATGACACCATCATGAATGAAACAAAAGATTTACAAATTTGTGAAAGCTACTACAGCATAATGAACATAATCCATTATTCACAAGTTAAGTGTAGATGGCCTAATAATCATAAGTTAAGTAAACTGAGACCCGAAACATTTACATGTTTATTAGAAATATTTCAAGAAACAGGAAATTATTGTTTTTAGGAAACGTAAAGTAAATTAAAAAACCAGTTTCGCACAAAGATAATCAATTATCAGTTTTTTTTATGGTAGTGGCACACACACTAAAGGGAGATCCATGGCGCTCGA
>MU182676.1:64115-98160 GCA_016904865.1 Pissodes strobi
CAGATAATACGTCTTATCTCATTATACCAAGTTTTTTTTTCTGTGTACAGCTGATATCGACCGGCTGTAATTTTTCCATTCCAGAATAGCAATATTCGTTGTTCGATCATAATAGCATATTGTGTAACTAGTAGGAAAAGCCAAATATTCCTGGACGACTCTGTGGCAATTGCTGGACGAGGAGCAGCCGAAGCCAGCAACACAGGAGTCCAGGAATGGGCTTTTCCTACGAGTTGCACATACTATTTTTTATCCGATCGGAATTAATTAGAATACGTACTTACAAAAATAGAGCCAAATATAACGGTGTTGAAGTTTATTACGTAACTACGGAAACTACAGCTAAATGTTACTTTTGATAAACGTCAGATCTGACAAACAAGGCGATTGTATAGGACGGAAATGTTATATTCTCGTCCTAGGACGGAAAATTCCCGTACAGTTATTGCCTATGTCCGTCAGTTATTGCATGTTGCCAAGCAACGAATATAATATACTGAAATAATGACTTTTGCGGTGAGAAAACACATCGGAAAAGTGTAGTTTTTCGTCCGATCGGATATAAATTATTTTATTTTAGCCCCAGAAAAATTCTAAATGCGATAAATCAGGGTTGTTAGCTGGATATCTGACGCTTTCTCCTCAACATAAATACAAACTATACTTGTTGTTTAAAAATTTAGTAGAATGCTGATCATTGTGGGGTCGGGTCCCGCCTTGCTGCCATATTATTGCATTGTAACTCCTTATTCGGAACTCTCCTTTTTCAATTCTAGGAATCGTAAATATCTTTCTCCGTTCAAATTGCCATGAAAAATAATTGGCCCGATAATATTGTTTCCCAACATATTGCACCAGGTATCAACAGAAAACCTTACTTAGATTGACGGTTGCCCAAAAATGCTTATTCCACCAGTTATACATCCCTGAAGTGTAGAAAGTAGCTTCGTCCATGAAAAAATAGGATCCCCCGAATGTGCTCACGGATTTCATCGCAAAATTCAAACCGTTGAAATGTTTGCACTTCGGCGAGATTTTGAACAGACTTAAATCTATAAGGGTAATATTTATAGTGCTTGATGACTTCTTCAACACGTCATTTGGAATTTTTTTAGAAGTTAACATCCCTAATAGTAGTTTCCGGGTTTTCTAAAGAAATAAATAATATAACAGCTCTTATAAAATATTAAAATTTTCTTCGTTCCTTGTAAGAGATCCTTTTTTCGTTTTATATATTTCCTCTTTTCAAACTATTTCATAACATTTTGTAATTATATTTAATCACGATATTACTTTTTAAACTGTTTCACAATATTTTTAATTATATTTAATTACGATATTACCACAGCTTCATAAGCTGTGATATTACTCTATTGGTATATAAATGATGGTATTGACGTTTTACTAATCCTGCGTTAATATTACTGGAATAATATGATCAACAATATCAAGTTTTTCTTGTTGACGACAGCTCATTTTAGAAGTTAAACTTCAAAAATTTGTCTCTGTTTACAATAGATTCAAATGACATAATACCATACATCACCTGAACGTACACCTCAATACCTATAGCGTTACGGGGCATTACCTTAATAAGCGTACGCAACTTTAACAGGGGACATTTCCAAAACCTCCAAAGAAAACAGCAACATATTATATGTGGTTGATCTCAGAAAAATCAGGACTTTAAGATTTTGATTTAAAAAATAGGCCATTCAATTTGAAACACCTAACTTAGCTAATCTTTTCTATTTTACGGCGTTCGTTTGTTTAATTTAACAGGAAATCCTGGAGGTTCAGGGTAATCCCTACAAGTTTTGTATTTACCATATTTTGATATAACTTGAAATAAACTATGAAGGTGGGTGTCCACTAAATGCATCTTTAGTTTATTTTACGATGTTTGTTTATTTAATATGACGGGACAACTTTTGTAAAATGTATTCGCCAATAAAGAAGGGATCAATGTGATAAAGGATGTCTATAGATACAGCGCGGACGATACAGTTTCAGTTTTCATTCAGCTTGCTCGTGCTGAACGCCGCCATAGTCGTTGGATTTATATTTGCATGGTTTACGGTTTGCATCTATAATGGCAAAACATGACCGTAGTGCCCTATTTTTCGAATTACAAAGTTCGCTTTCATGTTTGGCTGCAATGTTAATTTCCATCGACATTTACTTGCAAGAATAAAATGATTTATACAGTTGCATCTTACCATAAAATAATATTTAAATTTTTAATTTCCATGCCGAGCGCAAGCTGACAGATTTTCTTACAACGCTTGTTTTATAGCAAAATCCGAATTCTAAATAAATATTTTCAAAGGTTAAAAACTATTTTATTTTTTGGTTAATTGACGTATAAACAGTTACTGCGCTATGTTGCATATTAGTCAGGCGAAAAGAAGTTTAGTTTACAGAACTGCAGGCCGAGTGAAATAATTTTCTTCAAAGCATGTACCATATAACATTTTATCAAACACTTAGCATAAATAAGAATTTTTATTAACACATTGCGTGCCACGCTCTAATCGTAAAAACGGTCCTAGGGATCAAATCACATTTTGCCATATTTGTATGTGTCAACTAAAATAAAGGGTTTTCTGATAAATTTATGTCTTTATTTTTCAGTTATTTTTTTTCCTTTTTTTGGCGTCTCATATATTAGCTACATTGCTCTATAGAAAAAACGCCTTCTCATTTGATGCAGGTTTGAGGATTGAAAATTGAACGGACTAGATATCTAAACGTCGCCGAGTCTTGATATAGACCGAATTGGAGGAATTAGCATATTAAACCTATATTTATAACGAGAGTGATCATCAGTTCGGTTTGATTCGGCCAAGTGAAAGAGATGAGATGGGAGTTGGCACGAAGTGATTGGACCGAATATGTTGGATGACACAAGAACTTCCAGTTTATTGGTCTTAGTGGTCTGCAACAAAAATCATCCCCCGAAATGACCACTTTAAGCATTTTTTCATCTTGTCGATGATGAGGTCATAAACCTTATTGTCACCGAAACCAACAGATACGCGGAAAAAACCCTAACATACAAGGAAGCCAAATTATATTCCCCCATAAAAAATTGAAACCGACTAATTCATAAGAAATGTGATTAGTTCGACTAAGTGTTTATTGACCACGGGTATTTATCGTCTAGATATCCCGGGAGAAACTATGTCGCGGAACAGATATCAGTTGCTGTTAAATTTGCTGCCGTTCAATAATATCGAGAAAACTCAAAAAAGTGCTCGTCTAGTAAAAATTTAAGCTCATATTGATATCCTTCCAAATAAATTTCAGTCTCTATTTTACCCTGGCGAAGATATTGTGATAAACAAAACTTTAGTACCATGGAGAGGGCGCCTAATTTTTAGGCAGCATATACCACAGTACGATATCAAATTATTCAAAGTATGTTTAATCAACGGATACTTAAAGGATATATACACTGGAAAGTCAGCGATTGGGCAAAGCGAATTTAGACTAGAAGCAAATGTGTGTTTGAGGTTGTGCGAGAACCCCCTCTATGAAGGACGAATTCTATACATAGATAATTTCTAAACGAGCTATAAGTTAGCTAAAACAATGCTCAAAAAGATAACACATGTTGTTGGAACCCTGAGAGCCAATAAGAAAAATTCTCTAGAAAATGTTCTTTCAAGCCAAGATAAAAAGGGGAATTTCCGACGAAGACAAAATAGTAGTCTTAAAATTGAAAGGTAGGTACATAGAATGTTAGGCTGCTTTCAATAAAGCTTGCTCCAATTATGAGGCCAGTTCACCCTAGGATTGCTGAAGATGAACCGCCTATTGAGGTCCATAGCTAGTATCTCTAATATTAAAAAACGGAAATCTCGAAAACCAGAAGAAAAGCCAGTTGGAATTCTGGCGTACAATAAAGGCGAAGCTGGGGAATCGACTTGTTAGACCAGATGATATCTTATGCCACTACTGCTTCGAAAGGAAGTAAAATGGTATCAGAATCTAGGTGCATAATTGCTTCTGGGAATAGCGCTAGTAAATGCATGGTTGCTATAGAAACCGATCACCAAAAGAAAATCCAAATTCGTGTTTTTCGCGACATGTTTGCAGCAGAGCTACTTAACATCGAAAATCAGGAAAAGGAGAAGTTGCCAGAAAAAAATCCGCGGCAGGTATTCGGTTTACTATGCAAATATTCAGAAAGAATCGGTACGTATAGCTGCAAAATCTAAGGCGAAATTGTTCATACAATTTTTGCGATAAGTGCCCGTGATAGTAGCAAATATGTGCGTCATGCTTTAATGATAAACATTAATTTTACAAGTTTTTAGTTTATTGTTAATATTTCGTAAAATAACTTATTTGCTTTGTTAAATCAACCTTTTCAATTTTGCTCCTGATTCTCCATTTGAAATGCGCAGTAGCAGTTTCATATTTGCTACAAATGGCTAGATAGTGAGAGATGTGAACCTCTCAAAAGTGAGCGACGTGCACCCACCAACCCCCCCCCCCCCCCTGCTTAGAAATTTTGGTGTGGTTGTCAAATATTCATGACAAAATATTGACAGTAACTATTTTGTACCTAACTGTAGCCAAATAATAGGTTTGTTCTAGCATGAAATCTCGGACGGTTTGAAGCCTCCGGAGTTTGCGCATAGCAATAAAAGCGACGCTTATATCGCTATGCGCAAACTCCGGATGGCTTAAAACCGTCCGAAATGTCCTGCTAGAACAAACCTATTAAAGAAGAGAAAGGAAGGAGCTTGTGCGCCGTTTGACACTTAATACGTGCGACGAACTCCTTAAGCATCGAGGAGGCAGCGGATGAACCATATATGACTGTGTGGTCTTTCTAAAACTCCAATAAATTCAGAACTTGGAAAAACATTTCATCAGTAAGTAGGTATTTTACCCCTTATTTTTCTGTTCTTTTTACCATTTAATAAAGCAAAATTATAAATTGTCCGATTGTCAACAAATAGGTGACTGATCTCAAGGGCGTACCCGTAATAAATATAGCATTAAAAATCAATTTTTGCAAGAATATTGGACGGTGCTAAAAGTAATACTTTTCTTTTATACTTGACATGTGAAAATTTATAATGCCAATAAAATGCTAAAATTACTTATTTAAATATATTTGGGCATTTGAAATGCAAAAATAAGCAAAATATGGTTAGATAATAGTGCGTTAGTTTTGAAGTGTGCTTCTTCTTAATAAAATTAGGTAGAAGTACACTTCAAAACTACCCCACTATTATCGAACCATATTTTGCATATTTTTCCATATCAAATGCCCAAATATATTCAAATAACTAATTTTAGTATTTTATTGGCAGAATAAACTTTAACATGTCAAGTATAATGTTCTTGCAAAAATTGATTTTTAATGCTATATTTTTTACAGGTACGCCCATAATTAGATCTGCCACCTATTTGCTAACAATTAGACAATTTATAATTATTTTGATTATTAAATGGTAAAAAGCAGAAAAATAAGGGGTAAAATACCTATACTTACCGATGAAATGTTATTCCAAGTTCTGAATTTGTTGGAGTTTTAGAAAGGCCACAAGCTGCACAACTAACCATGTTTACTTTGCGTCTTTAATCCAAAATACACACCTTTACCACTAACTATCTAATAATTAAACACTATATGAATTAACGCAATATCTACAATAATATTAGTAAACAAATAAACAATGTTCCATAAATCGCAAAAACAGCTTTAAACACAAGAAATACCATCAAAACGTAGGAAGCACCAAAACATAACGTCAGAATGAGTCATGTAATATAATATACTATACTGTCATGCCTTATTTAAAACGAATCCAACCCCAAATTTGCAAAAATGCGTTTTCATTTTATTTACTCAGTCTTTGTTTAAGTACTAAAAAAGTATTATTGGAAAGAAAAATCCCAAAAAAAAAATTTCTAAATGACAGCAATTTACAGGCAATTTTACAAAATATCTTAAGGCCGACTAATTTATTAGATATTGTAGTGTTTTTTAAGGCAAGCCATAGGATTTCACGAATAACGTTTTTGACGTTATGTTTGATACTTTTCCATTTCAAATATGAAAACTAAACTTCTGTATGTAAATTTCAGGTGCCTAAACTTATATGTTTACATTTGCATTTAGATACAAAAATTATAGAAAATAAAAAAAAACAGAAAGTTGCGTTTCTTTTTCGGAAAAGTGATGCTTTTTACATAACTCGTAACCATTCATGTAATAGAATATGTAACCATTCATGTAATTTAGAATAATTGTCAATTGGTGATGTTATTTATTTAAAAGTTCACTTTACCTATTAACCTGGAAAATAGGTATATTTTTCCAAAAAATTAATGGTTAAGAGGATATTATAGTGAAAACTAATTTTTTTCAAACACCACTTTTTCTTGGTATTTTCCTAAGATTTCTTTGCATAGGTATTTAGCTAATAAAAGGAAGTTTACACATCTGAAATTTATCCTTTTTATATTTCAAATATACCGGAAGTATCTAGCATGAAGTTAAAACATTTATATGATCCGCAAAAAACGCACGAATTTTTATATGCATATTGGCAATATTTATAATTTATGACATTTTTATCCGATCGGACAAAAAACTAGGTACACCTTTCCGATGTGTTTTCTCACCGTAAAAGTCATCATTACAGTATATTGTATTCGTTGCTTAGCGGCATCCAATAACTGTACGAGAATAGGCAATAACTGTAAGGGAATATAACATTACCGTCCTAGGACGGGAATATAACATTTCCGTCCTAGGACGGAATATAACATTATTCAAACGACTTGTTTGTCAAATCTGACGTTTATCAAAAGTAACATTTAGCTGTACTTTCCGTACTAGCTCGATTGATTGATATTTTGTTGAGTTTAAATTTAAAACACCGTTTTTTTTAGAGTAATATTTGGCTCTATTTTTATAAGTACGTATTCTAATTAATTCCGATCGGATAAAAAATAGTATGTGTAACACGTAGAAAAAGCCTCGTCCAGCAACTACTACAATCTGACTTATCTATGACAGGACAAACATTGACTCTGGCCTCATCCCTAAGCTCGCTGGGCATCAACGTAGAAAACAACATGCCTTGGCATAATCACGTAACCAAAATCACCGAGGCAGCAGCAAAAAAGCTAGGAGCACTCTATAGAATAAAAAATTTGCATACACCTCATCAGCCCTTACTGCTCTATAGGGCTCAGATTGGACCATCTCTGGAATACTGTTCCCATGTGTGGAGCGGAGAGCAGTCCGTCTTGTGGATGAGCCAGAGTTGACCAAATACCGTGATAGTCTTGAACATCAAGGAAAAGTGGCTTTACTATCGACACTACTACGGAAGGTGTTCGAACGACTGGCACTTAAAATGCCCAGAGTTGCGCCAAACAGAAACACCCGTCAGACACAAGTTGCTCATCCACATACAATTTAGTTGCGCACACCTAGGACGTCCCTGTTACGGGACTTCTTTTCCTGTAGGTTTGTCTCGCTCTGGAATGGACTTCCGAGTAACGTCTTTCCCGAAAACTACATCCTACAGCGCTTCAACTCCAACGCCCACCATCATCTCAGCACACGCACTGCTCTTTGAGTGGTATAGGATTTTTCTTTTGTGTGTGTGCCGAACATAAAAAAAGAAGCAACGAATATTTATAAGTATTTGATTATTTCAGGTGACCAAAACTAAAAATTATTAGTAGTTATCCAATAAACAATTAGGAAACATATTATCCTGTCTATCCTAAAATATTTATATTTTAACGGCGGCAAATAGACTATGCAAACAACAAAAAATTTGACACCGGACCAGTTAAAAAGTGTATTATGTGACCAGTAAATAAAAGTACAACGGCATACCATATCCAAAAATACTCAAGAATAAAACACAAATCCCCGTAAAAATTTTTAAAAACCTTATGTGTAATTCTTAATTTTTTTAATGTAAACTTTGGGAATAGGCAAGTATTAGAATAAACTGAAAATAGTATATTATTTTATATGTAGGAAAAGTGATAGTTTTCATGGCGTGCTCGTGGTAATAGAGAGCAAGCCATGAAAAGTAACTTTTCGCCCAAATAATATATGCTGTTTTTTCTTCAAATGTCGACAAATTAATGCAAAAACATCTCTTTTTAATAGTAATAATAATTATTATCAAAGATAAGTGGGTTCGCAAGGAGGCTTAGACCGGTGTCGGTAAATAGGCACAGGTTGTTCCTATAGTACTGTAACATAAAGCTGTCAGTGGACACTGTCAACAATAATTGCGTCTCTGATTGCGTTTTAATTCCGTATTGATAAGCAGTTATTGAGTAAGTTCGATTAAATAATATCAATTTGTTCCTAAATTAGTGATTTTTAGAAATGCAGTGCACAAATTGAGTGATAAATACAAATTTTAGTTCAATAAATCTTGAGTTGTTGACGCTTGTTTTGTTGTTTGTTTGTATCTATGTTGCTATGACAACACTTTTAACTCCGCCGGGGAAAAAGCGAAAAGTAAAGCTCCGGCGGAGGAAAAATTAAACTTCAAGGCCGCCTACACATTCGAGTAATGACGGATTTACTGACGTTTGAAGAAAATAGTATATTGTGTAACTAGTAGGAAAAGCTAATCATTCCTGGACGACTGTGGTAATTGCTGGACAAGGCGCAGCCGAGGCCAGCAACACAAGAGTCCAGGAATGTTTAGCTTTTCCCACTAGTTACGCAGTATACTATTTTCTTCAAACGTCAGTAAATCCGCCATTACTCGACTGTGTAGGCGGCCGTGAAGTTTCATTTTTCCTGCAAGCCGACAACACATTGAAGACCCTGCATATAAGAAAATAAAATAAATAAAAATTTAACTTAACCCAGAAAACTTTCAAGGAGTACCACATCCTATTTTAAGTATATGTCAGAATATTCACAAATCGAACTACATTGAAACAAATTAAATACAACCTTGGCCCTATCATACCCTTTTACCGAAAAATGTTCATCTGTTAACTCATTATAAAAAAATTCTTTATCTGGCAAATTTACCTCATTTAGTTCTGCATAGTCATTAATATATTTGTATGGGGAAACTCCTTTTTGACTAATATGTCTAAAGTTTTCTTTGTCATAATATTATGGATACTTGTTTACACTGAAGATTATCGTTTCAGATAAATTTGCCAAAGAGTATGGTAAGAATTGGAAGAATCTATAAATCTAAGATGAAAATATATATTTTTTTCAATTTACCCGATTTTTTTATCGACATTCAATATATATATTCAAATGATATATGTTCTTACTTTATTATGAGCTATGACTGATAATTATTCATTATTTTGACATAGATTCTTAATAAAGAAATGTGAATCATAGTTCCTTAAATTATGTAATATTATTGAAATAAAATTTGGTTGTTTGTAACTTAAATTGCACATCGAATGTGCAGGAACTTTACATTGTCAATTGGTTTGCAACAAAAATGGTATCCATTCTTGTAGCTAAATTTATTTTTTATTACGCATGCATCATAATCAACGATTATCGCACGCTGCAGCGTGCATAAAATGATGTTTATGATGCGCCTACTTTTTTAAAGGTTGCTATAGAAACATTTGATCATGTCAAATGTGACAAATTAATATATTCGCCAATATATCCCTTAAGTTTAATATTTAAAACATTTTTGAGAATGTGATGCATTCGTAATAAAAAATAGCGTATGATATACGTGTATAAGAGACCTTTAAAGCCCTTGCGACTTACAAAACCCTCCGCTGCGCGTCGTGTTTTGAAATATGTCGCGCGTGCTTTAAACGCCTTCTTATACACTTATATCATAATATACTATTATCAAGTTCCGATAATTTTTCATTTCTTTATACACTCTAAGATATTTAGTATATAAACACCTAACATCCCTTCCTAAAAACATTTGTTCCTCTAATATTTCAAATTTTAAAATATTATCATCAAATATATAATAATAATAATAATAATAATAATAATAATAATAATATAATAAGCAAATGAATATGGAATATGCTCACATTTTTTGGTAGTGTTTGATGAGTAATTATCTAGTTCCAGATGTAATTCTATGTTTGAATTATTATCATCACTGTTTAATAAAGGTTTAAGAATACATTCGAGATCAGCATACACAACGAAAGAAACTTCCATCCATTTTTAAATATTAATAAATTTAAAAATATTTCTTGGAAAAATATTTTCACATTTGTCGGCTCCACTCTGTATATAAACATTTCCAAATTGACTATATCTAAACTAAAAAAGCAATAGTCTAAAGCAAATGTGAAATCATAATTTACACTTCTGAAAATCCCGTGCAAACTTTAGAACACATGTTTGAGAGACGGCGCTTTACATGATTATTCAGCGAAACAAGACTGCTACACAAACAAGTTCACAAAAAGGAAATATTAAATAATTAAAAACTCAAGACCAATTAGCTTGCTTTCTCAGATCTACAAGCTTTTATGACGACAGTGTCAACTAGAGGGATAAGGAAGCTCAATTTTGAACACTAGAAACCGTTGCAAGCATTAACTGCTGTATAATCGATTGACAGTGTATTAAACTAATTATAAATATGTATGAAAACAAAAAGCTTCCGTGAAATATCGAGAAACATTAACGAGAAAAATTAATCTTTCACCAAAGAAACGTTACGCCAACCTGAAATTACCAGCCGATTGTTCGTTTTATTATTGACACTAGTAAAAATGAACCTATGCATCAGTGACAAGAATTTATTGGTACCAAATTTAAATCTAGAGCAAGTATTTTCTTATAAATATCTGTAATTTTTAAATGATATCCTTATTTCTCTAAAGATATAGGTCTTCAATAAATGCATTTTGCTAACATATTGTGAACTAATTAAAATCATTAATTAAATATCACCCTGTCGTAAGTTTGAACTTGAACTTGAAAAATGTTATATAAACATTCAGTGTTAATTATAAACAACTTGAGCGGTCGACGGGAGCGACTTTAATCCTTAATGATGCAGCCATCAGCATTTTGTAACATCTAAATACGCAGGCAAACGCCAAGTTAATCAGGCTTTCGGGTCTCTAAAACCGCTCAGTCTAGATGCGGGGCAGTACACAGGTACGTCCACTTCTAGCTGTTCTATCCCACAACCCCCATAACTGAGAACACTTATGCACAGGTATAAGGTTGTCAGGTCCTTACCTAACCTGGATGAACGTATGCATAGGTATACGGCATTCGGGGGCTACTAAAAGTATAAGAGAGAGTCGAATTTGTGAAGTATTAGAACTTCCAGTAAAGGGATAGTTTTTGGGGAGTTTTAAAAAGTAGTGAAAGTGCCTTAGCAATTTGTGATAACCTTAAAAGACTTACCTTATAAATATCAGAACAAATACCTAAATAAAAGACAACCCGCTCACATAAACTTTATTAATAAAATAGTGACGTCGCTTGCTAGACAAACTTTGAACTAAGCCTCCCTCGAGAAGACATGCATTTCATATTAATTGGGTATACTGTAAACTCTTAATTCATCTATAATCTTAAACACGCCTTTATTAGTATACAGTCTAACCGTTGTTAAGTTTGTTTGTAAATAAACTTGTTACTGTTTTTATCGATGTGTCTCCTTTATTATCTCTTCTCAACTTGACGTAGTGCGTTCCTAAATCTGAGTTACTCTCCTACACGCTAAGTAAGGCGTGGCGTCACAGATAAAAAATACAATTCGTGACAATATGGAGATGAATTATTGACTTTAACAACATTCTCGAATAAGAAGAGGCAAGAAGAATAACAAATGTCGTTGTAAAATCACCAATCTTAATTAGACAGGCCATTTAGCTAACATAAACGACGTGTTTGTTTGTAGTTGTTTTATGTTGATGGCCAGATGATGAACAAAATGTGTAGCGAAAACGTTACGGCTCTAGATTACAAAAGTAATTGATTTAGCAGGAAAACTTTACTGAATTAAGTGGGAATATACCGGTCATAGGGCGAAATAAAAGCGGCCAAGAGAACGATCGCTCCATGAGATGAGTTCATGATATAAAAGCTAACTGACAGATGATCATGTTAAAGAGCGTGCCTAATTTGTTCCGAAGTAAAAGATCGAATGACAATCAGCATGCATATAGATGAGGCTTAGGATATTTCGCCAGATCCTGATAAATCCATTCAATCATAAAGGATAGTTTTGTTTAATTTGCAGCAGAAAAAAATATTTTTCTGCATCGATCTAGTATTGTAATATTTATTACAATGTTGCATACTTAGAAACTTCTTATATTTTTCCAAAGTTCCCCCTATAGTGCGTTTTAATTATTAAAAACCAGTTTATTGCCTATTTAAGTCTATTTATTGCCTTTTTACTAGTAGCTATAAATTTTTAAGTAACCCACTATTACTTTATTAATAAATAAAAATTAAGAGCTGCAATATCATAGAATAGAGCAGAATAAATCATTAAATATTGAACTTGCAAATGTCTGCTATATACTTCTTACAGATGACTTGCAGCTAATTGTGCTATCCTTTAAATCGGGCTCATTTCCGTCTTGTGTTAAGATGGCAAAATACTCCCTCTTCCCAAGGGAGGCGATGATCATTCCATTCCATCTAACTATAGACCCATTTCACTTTTATGGACATTTTTCAAATTGATATAAAGACTGGTAAATGAACGACTTTTGAGCATCCTCAAGGGTCAGAAAATACTTCAGCATGGTCAGTTCGGTTTCCTATCGGGCGGGAACACCACTGAAGCTATGTTTGACTTTCTGTCAAAACTATTCCAGGAGGTAAACAAAAGAGAAGCAACAGCGGCAGATTTCTGCGACTTATCCAAAGCATTCGATTGTGTGAGTCGCAGAATACTGTTGCGAAAGCCCTCAGTCTATGGCATTAGGGATGTGGCGTTTAGATGGTTTAAGTGCTATCTTTCGGATCGCGTTTAGGCTGTGCATCTGAATGGTATGTCATCTGGCAGGCGACTAGTGAATTATGGTGTACCATAGGGATCAGTCCTTGGTCTTTTATTGTTCCTAATATACATAAATTACCTCATAAATATTAACATCAAGGGATATTTTACTTTGTTTGTCGATGGCACGACCGTTCTGTATCGCAACGGGCATTCTAAGCGGCTCGCCAGGGATGTCATGTCTGATCTTGTGAAGATAAAGCGGTGGTTCGATTCCACTTAACTTTGCCTTAGTATGTCAAAGACTCATATCGTTGGTTTTAATTGCAATGCGGAGAGCCTGGCTTTTGGCGACAATTCTTTAGACATTTTGAAGCACTCTACGTTTCTTGGTTTAATAATTGACATAATAAAATTAAATAATAAACTTTCATCTGGTTGCTACGCTGGTGGGAAAACATTTCGGGAATTGGGAGGAGTTATTGCTATAATTGTTTACTTTGCGGTGGTAGAATCACATCTAAGATATGCACTTCCGTTTTGGAGCGCATGTTGGGATTATCTCGTCCAGTCAGTTTTTATTCTGCAAAAAAGAATTGTCAGATATCTTAATAATGCTCACCCCAGGACACATTGGCATTTAAAGATCCTTTACAGGCGTAGCCGACTATATCAAAACCGGCCTCTCCTATTGGTCGATCCGCATGGCCCTCCGCTCGCTTCGCTCGCTACGGGGGCTCAAGAAAAGGAAACTAACCAGGTGTTAACCCAAACTAACCCAAGACATACTCAAAATCAAGAAAAAACTGTTTAGAAACATAATCTTAAAGAAAATAATAAAAAAGCAACGGGGTTCGAACCCAGATGGGACTCAACTATCTAAACCTCTAGACCACGAGAGCTCTTGCGACTAATTGATTGCATCACGAAGACATTTTGTAATACGAGATGGATCGACCAATAGGAGAGGCCGAATTTGATATAGTCGTCTACGCCTGTAAAGGATCTTAAAATGTAACACATTGTCATCCTTTTTTTATAGAAAATATGATACTTACTTAGCCTTGGCTGTTTATTTTGGAAATAACTTGTCTAATTCACGGATACATTTCCTAACCATCAGCAGGCTTATATTACTAGACAGGTAAATAATATTCCTCTTCATATTCCCTATAGTGGTTCTATCAGGAATGAATTTGCTTACAACGGTATAAAAATATATAACCCCATTAGTTTGGAACTTAGAAACGATCCGAGTGTTGAGCGTTTTCGAAATTTCCTCAAATCATACTTACTCAAAAAAGCATTTTATTTAATTGAGGAGTTATTTGAAACAAGTGATGTGTAAATCCAAGTTTGAGCCCTTATAATAATTTTTACCTTGTTACTGATTTTGTGATTTATTGTATTATTCGATTTTTTTTTCGTGATTATGTAAATTCATATGGTGTGTGTTTCGACATTAGAATTTTATGTAGATTTCTTTTAATGTTTAGGATTAACATCATCATCAGATATTGCCGTTTTTCAGTTTTTATTTCTATATAAACAATTATGTTTATACTGTTTATGTAGTTAAGGATTTTGTGCTATTTCGATATTGAACTATGTGAGTTTTCAAGTTTCAACATTTTTATAATCTGTTTAATTTATTATGTCCTATAAAATTCATTTTAAATCAATACTTCATTTATATTTCACTACTTTTAAGAAAGTAGATATTTGCTATGCAAATGTTGACGGCAATGTTCAGTAAGGTTTCTAGAATGTAAAATTTCCTATTTAGCGGACATTAAAGAAAACTGTAGATACAACGGCATTTAGTCTAAGGATAAAAGAGCTGCTACGAAAGCATTGAAACTATTTGCACGTACTCGCAGCGATTATTTGCTGAGCCGTGTTATGGAATAATGTATGTATAAGGCAAGGCTCTAAATAAATAATCCTGGAAAGTTGTGTGTAATTTAAACCCACAATGCAAGAAACTTTGTGAAAACGTGACAAGTACATGTACCTATGTAATATTACTACCCCAGCAGGACGTAGTTGCAATTTGTGAAATTATGCTTTTCAGTTAAACATTCGTGGTGTATATAAAACTTATTTTCAGCTCGTTAAGGTGTAGTGGACTTGTAGACTTCAAAAAACCCTACAGAAAAGCAATTACAAAGTTTCCGATATTTGCAACATATGCGTACATTACGAGTTTTGGAACAGTTACAATACAATTATCTAGTTACCATTAGAAATAAATAATGCAACACTGTTGTGTAACCTCCTAATGGTCTGTACTTTTCCAATGTGTGATTTCGATTACAATAATTACAAAACATTTACCACCATTCGGTTGGCCGAATGGCGTAACGCGATATTGTTAACATGATATCAGCGCAGTTTACTGAACTATAAAATTTATGTGCTAAGCTTACTGAACCTAATCATCCTCACATGACTTGAAAATTGGGCCGCAGATATTGTATATCATATAATGCATAATATAACGCAAAATAGAGATGATTCTATGAAAGTATAGAAAATATTAGAATACCTATATCACAATATACAGAATTGACTTTTTAATGCGATAGAATTTGAAAATTTGACGTGTAAAAATATCTGTCCCGTGCCTCATTCCTTAAACTATAATTTTATTGAATGCTCAAATAAAGCAGTTTATAATATGAAAAACAACTATTAAGTTTTCCAGTTCTTTAGAAGATATATATTTATTAATGCCTCATAAGGGATAGTTAGATGAGATGAATATTTGTGTAATAAACCAATGTTTGGCATATAATAATATGTCCAGACAATTTAAATATATCAATAATTATTCCTTTTTTAAAATTTAAAATTATAAAAGGGCTTCTGACGTATCACAAGACATTTGTGTTTTTATATAGGTTTTCATAATGAACATAGTTGTCAAACCTATAATATATTCAAACAGAATTAATGTTCTCTTCAACAGATCGAGGAGATTTGTGCTCCTCAGCCATTATTAAAAGTGGGAACTTGTGTACTGGTATGGTGTACGATAATTATGACTGGTTTGTCGATACTCATACTGGTAAAGATACGCGTCACGACAGTGTTGGTATCATTTACCAAGCCATCCCTTCATCAGCTACCAATCACAACATTTCTGTGATGAGAGATACTAAAACGTGCCCAATCCCGTCCTCTATTTCTCTCCCCCTTTGGGACTACGCAGCGGGCATAGCAGCTACGTCCTAAGCAACATTTACATATTCTTTTCACGCATACAATATATGCAGTGTATTTAGTATTATATACCTGTGAACCGAATTCTCGAACCTTATGGAAGGTTATGCAGGGAATTTCATAATTTAAAAAAATAATCTTCTAACATAATCAACAAAAAATCGAAAAAAAAAATAAATAGTGATAATATGAAGCGCGTCGGGGGGAGTGAGCTGGAATTTTGCGATATTTTAGGGGAATCTTGTAGCGATATGTTCGTCTACGATTTAAATATCTAGTTAAAATTGTCTCTACGCTAATATGTAAAGGCGCGTCTGACACTCTTTGGCAGCGACCTAGGCATCTAACGATTTACATACGTCATTTGTGACTTTTAAACAGGTAACGTGCAAATTTTCAGCCGGAAGTATTAATATTTTTTTAACAATATTTATAACATTTTTGAATCATCTGACGTGTCCTTTGCAGGGGTTTTGAGCAAAATCCTTGTACAGGGTGGCTCGAATTCGTGTCTATGTATGGGGAACTCGAAAACCGTCAGAGATACAGTGTCGGTCAAATTAAGGCAAAATTGCGCATTTAGGTGCCTAACAATATGCCGTTTAGAAAGTTTTAAAATTCCGAGTTATTACGGAGATATCCGGAAAAAATCGAAATTTTGAAAAATCGTTTCATTTTTTTCCTGGGCTTATTTAAAAACGGATTTCAAATCTAATTACACTTTTGCATTGCCACTTTTTCCGCTCTATCTAATCATGATATCCAGTTTGAAATCCGACGTTTCGTCTTCAAGGGATCATCATCAACTTTCTTTTTTTAAATACGAACTTTAATTTTTTTTTTCGTTTTTCAGAAGGTATTGGCGTTATTAATATGAGTATGTGTTTTTATTTTTTTTTAATTTTTTTTAACTTTTATTATTTTTTTATTATTTTTATTTTATATATTTTGCTTTGGCGTGATTTTATATAATTTAATTTAATATACTCGTAAGAAATAATGTTACTATTTTTTGTTTTTAATACGCTCCAATTTTACACTTAATACAAAAAACAAAATAAAATATTTTTATAGAATATAAATATTTCAAAAGTACCGATCTTAAAATGTTTAAAATTACGCCAGAGCAAAATATATAATTTAAAAAATAATAAAAAAAAAAATAAAAAAAAATAAAAATAATAAATAAAATCACATAATCATATTAATAAAGCCAATACCATCTGAAAAACGATAAAAAAAATTAAAGTTCGTATTTAAAAAAAGAAAGTTAATGATGATCCCTTGAAGACGAAACGTCGGATTTCAAACTGGATACCATCATTGGATAGAGCGGAAAAAGTGGCAATGCAAAAGTGCAATTCAATTTGAAATCCGTTTTTAAATAAGCCCAGGAAAAAAATATAACGATTTTTCAAAATTTCGGTTTTTTCCGAATATCTCCGGAATTACTCGGAATTTTAAAACTTTCTAAACGGGATATTGTCAGGCACCTAAATGCGCAATTTTGCCTTCATTTGACCGACACTGTATCTCTTGCGGTTTTCGAGTTCCCCATACATAGACACGAATTCGAGCCACCCTGTACAGGGTGTCCCATTTTCGATGATATTACGGGGTATCTCACTTACGAGTAAAGATAGAGAGTTGCGGTTTTCGCAATAGTGTGCTACTTTTTTGTGAAAAGAACGGTGGTATAAACAAAATTTTCATAGCCCGCTTCGTTTCTGAGATACAGGGCGAAATTGAAAAAAGTGCATTTTGGGACCCCCCTCGTATCTCCGTTATCCTTTAACATATCGAAAAGCTAAAAACTCGCTCTTATATACTTTTTTACGTAGAACCCAGTGGCGGAGTCAGATTTTTGCTATGAGCTGTCAATTTTTAGCTATAAATCAAACTTATGTTTTTTTAAATGGAACACCCTCTATATTTTGCTTTCGTTTGAATGGAAATTTTATAAGCTTTTCAAAAATATATAATACATGATATGTATTTTAAATAATAAGCCTAAAATTCATAATTTCACAAAATGTATCTCTATAAGACACTCTTGATGAGTATAGTATAAGCATTATCTTTTAAACAACGTTATAAGTATTAGTAGGCAGAGATTATCAGAGCAATGGAATGATCATTTTTTTATTGGCAAGACCTGTCAGTAGCAAAATTTATATTTTCTGTGTAATATTGTATTTTTTATGATGGTTGAAAACGAAAATTATGAATATTTTGAAAAATATGACATGTTAGTCTGCTTTATACAGAGCAATGAAAACTCCCGTGAAGCTTCTCAACTATTATTCAATATGTTTGTTTGAATATTTATTTACCTTTTGACTTATTTGGGTTTATTTTTTATTTAAGTATCATTTTAATTTATGGATATTCTGAAAGAAGACAACCTGGTCATTTAATGTTTTCCGGAATAAAGAGAACATGGGACGTTTATCTGGCCCCTACCAA
Organism: Pissodes strobi; assembly: GCA_016904865.1. Taxonomy (NCBI): domain Eukaryota; kingdom Metazoa; phylum Arthropoda; class Insecta; order Coleoptera; family Curculionidae; genus Pissodes; species Pissodes strobi. Next base: position 82,754 of record MU182676.1, read on the forward strand.
AAACATATCATAAGGAAAATCGCGGTAAGGGTGGAGACAACGTACCTTGTTCTACCAATTTTTTTCTTTATTCCGGAAAACATTAAAAGATCAGGATGCCTTCTTTCGCAATATCTATAAATTTAAATGATATTTAAAAAAATAAACCCAAATAAGTCAAAAAGTAAATAAATATTCAAACAAACTTATTGGAATATAGCTGAGAAGCTTCACAGAAGTTTTCATTGCTCTGTATAAAGCAGACTAACATGCCATATTTTTCAAAATATTGATAATTTTCATTTTGAGCCATCGTAAAAAATACAATATTACACAGAAAATATAATTTTTGCCACTGAAAGATCTTGCCAATACAAAATTACCATTCCATTGTTCTTAATAGTCTCTGCCTGCTAATACTTATACCGTTGTTTAAAAGACAATGCTTATCTATACTCATCAAGAGTGTCGTATAGAGACACATTTTGTGAAATTATGGATTTTAGGCTTATTATTTAAAATACATATCATGTATTATATATTTTTATAAAGCTTATAAAATTTCCATTTAAACGAAAGAAAAATATACAGAGTGTTACATTAAAAAAGAATACAAGAGTGTCATATTGAGACACATTTTGTGAAATTATTAATTTTAGGCTTATTATTTAAAATACATATAATAAATTATATATTTTTATAAAGCTTATAACATTTCCAATCAAACGAATGAAAAGTATACAGGGTGTTCCATTTAAAAAAACATAAGTTTGATTTATAGCTAAAAATTGACAGCTCACAGCAAAAATCTGATCACGCCGCTGGATTCTCCGTCAAAAACTGTGTAAGAGCAATTTTTTAGCTTTGCGATATGTTAAAGGATAACGGAGATACGAGGGGGGTCCCAAAATGCATTATTCTCAATTTCGCCCTGTATCTCAGAAACGAAGCGGGCTATGAAAATTTTGTTTATACCGTCGTTCTTTTCACAAAAAAATAGCAGAGTATTGCAAAAACCGCAACTCTCTATCTTTGCTCGTAAGTGAGATACCCCGTAATATCATCGAAAATGGGACACCCTGTACAGGTACTTCCTGATGGTCCCCCAACCAGTTCTCAAAATTCTAGCTGGAGGTACTATCGTAGTACCTCCGCGGGCGCCAGCTCTTGGTTTGGTAGTGATATATTGGTAAAAAATATGAAACTTATAAATTATAAATTATATAATAATTATAACAGAAAATAATTAAATGGATCTAAATCAGATGGGATTGAAAATAATCATATAGTTCCCTAAGAGAGTGAGCATTGGCCTTTACTATTTATTTTAGATATTAACGATGTTCCCGATAATATAACGGAACACATTGGTTTGCTCCTGACACTTTAACTTATTTCTTAAACGGTCAGTTCTTCTTCTTCCTGTTCCTACTCATTCCGGCTGCTGGCAACCATATTTGCCGAAATCATTTTGATAACCGCTAAATAATTGTGGGGTGGTCATTGGAAACCACGTTCTAACATTTTTGAGCCGGAGAATTCACCTCCTTCCCACATAAACCTTTCCGAACATTTTGGCCTGTAGTATGTTTTGCAGTAAATGAAATATACTTTCATTTCCCATAACATGATCAAGCTAATGAAGCGTTCGTGATTTATTAGTGGCTAGTATTTCTTTTTCTTTATTCATTCTTGGCAGAATGACTTTCTTCGTGGTACGGTCAGTCCACCCATGAAATCCTATTTGAGGATAAAGCCACGTATCAAAAACTTTCAATACTTCACTTATTGTTTCATTGAGAGTTCACTACTCTACACTATAAAACAGTACTAAACATACATAGCAATGGAGGAATCTTATTTTCGTGTGTAATGATATGTAATTTTTTAATATATTACTCATTCGATTGAATACTGCTCTGGCTCTCTCAACATAGGTACTTATCTCTAGTGAACGGTTTCCTCAGTCATTGACATTAGGGCCAAGATATGTGCACTTATTCACTCGCTCAATATTTTATGGTTACTTTCGATGTGTCAGGTTGGTATGTTCGATTTATTTATAACTAAAGATTTTGCTTTATTTGTATTAATGTGATATCTCTATCTCTGGCTGCCTATCGGTACTCTATCCACAACCTGGCCATGCCATCTGCATATCGAGTGTTAGTTAATTTGTCTACATTTACCATAATTCCCATTTCAATATTCTTCAGAGCTTTCTTAACACGTATAAATATCAGTGTTTTACACCTCGTAGGATCTTAATTTAATTTTTTTTTACACATTTTTCCCTTTTAATTTCGAGAAGCGGATTGGTTCCTCTACAGATTCATTATAATTCTCAGACCTCTATCATCTGGTCCCACATTTTCCTCCTTATCATGTTGCACGCTTCTAAATGATTTTTGATAGTCAATACAGCAGATGTATGTATCTGCATCTACTCCTCTGAAAACGTACCAGAATGCTAAACAGCTCTTCACATTTTACGATTGCGTATCTGAAACCGAACTGAGTTGGTAATATAGGTTCCTTGCTGTTTATTTTCAAAAGTAAAAAGGAGTAAGATTTCCAGTATTTGTAGGAACAATTATCACGTAATTTCTATGTTCGTTATTATAGCACATGAAAAAGCGAAAGTTTTCACGCTACACAAGTTTCAAAGTTATCATCAGGGAACCCCTTTTCTTTAAAGTGCTAAATGCATTTTGCAATTAGAAATTATTGAGTGTATTTAAGACGATATTAAAAATCATCTTATTTCTGGTGCAATATTTCACGATCCTCAATATTAATGTGGTTACTCCTATGATTTAATCGTTTTTTTATGTCTTGCTACGGATAATTATATCAGCAAGGTTTCCTGCATTCCCAACGATATTTCTCTGCAATCCTTGCTTATAGTGGAAATTTAGATCAAGGAAATTGGAGGAAATTATATTTTTAGCATTGTTGTCAAGTTTCTGAATGTAGACTACTCAATGGAACGACAGGTTTCGATGTACCGAAAATATCTAATTTCCAATTTACAGATTTGTTTTATCAATGTTTAAATATTCGTCGATTATTTATTTTCCTTCGGCTGATGGTGAAGAAGAGAAGACACCGATAATTATACTATGCACTTAGTTTCTAATTTATTACATCAGTTATTTATTGGGGAAATTCCATTACTTTAGTTACGACAATGAATATGGATTGTACCGATCGATCAAGTTTGGATTAGAAACTAATTATCTTTGAAGAACATTAAGTGTCCTTTGATATGCAGATCACACTTAATTGTTTTGTCCGTCGCCCATATAACGATATTATACCTAAACTTTAAGGCTTTCAAAGGGGTCATTCTCCATCGCAAACACTTCGTCATTGTCTCTGATGGTCTCCTTGCACTTATGTGTCGGAACGTATAACCTAATCAATAGTTTTAGTATAGAAACTAAATTGAATTTATGCATTAATTCAGTTTAATTGGAGAGTTAAGTATCATTTGGGTCTCGAAGGTTGGGCTTCTCCACAACACATAGACTTCGTTATGCTAATCATGACGGTACTGGAGAGAATGAGCAATCGTTCTAGAAATAATAGCTTTTAAATTCTAACTAGATTTTGGCGAATATTTTCTATCTAATTATGACAGGGAATGGTATTAAAAAACTGAATATTTACCATTTTTGCTAAGTTCATTTTTAGCTCCAGTGGATTAATTATTATAGTAATATATAGGAAGCTTTTTCCGTAGTCTTTTGCTTAAAAAAATTATCCACCTCCGTACGAAGATAGGTGGCACCCCCTTACGGATCATTTTAGTTTTGAAAAAGCTAATTAGTCGCTGAAAATCACATCTGAACCCTAAGGAGGATCAGACAAACGTTTTAACTCGCATTTGTTGATCACAACAGTGGCAATAACAAATATTTTACGTGAGATTTTCATAGACTTACGAACCATACTCTCATTTACAGTCATAATAAACTTATTAATAATTTAACTATGTAAAGTATATAATAAGCAGTTATGTTTATCGTATCGATTGCTATAAGTTGCAGTTGAAGCCATGTATTAATAAAATAAAATATCTTGTCGCTAGAAGAATAAATATGTGCAATTTCAAATTGCTTGTATTTGTGATTTTATAGGACCAAGCGTTCCTTTATAATAATTATATTTTCATGCATTTCAGTAATTTTTATGATGGTATATCCTTTTTCCAATATCACGGTTATAGTGAAATTCCTAATCTCTTTATAATAAGGCAATACTGGTTACGTTTTAAAAATATTTTAGCTAATCTTTATGTCTCATTCATATTAATTTTAATGTGGTAATTAGCTATGCAACAAGCTTCTTAGGCATTCCAATGATTCTTTTAAATAGAGAAACTATCAACATTTTTACTCCAAAAATTTTCTATACCATTATTGCTCTTAAAAGTGAATATTTGCAACTTTATTACATATGATTCCATTTCAAAATACAGTTTACGTTCTTGGCTAAACTAACTTCACTCAAAATGTCGACCTTCAATTACACTGCATGCATTATGATTTGTGGTATTAAAACTATTTTATATATTTTAAATATATTAATTAAACAAATTACATAGGCCATATATAATTCAATACTAGGGCTGTGCATCTTGACCAATGTATCAAATGCTTTCAGGCGACATCAAACCATTTAGCTTCTTGAGAATAATTAATACCATTACAAGAGAAACTTCGAGTAGATTCATCCAATCCAAGTAAGATAGAATTTCAATCAAATTTAATTTTAGCATCAAAAGAGTCATAATATCCCTTAGAGACAAACAATTTTCATTTAAAATTTGAAACGTATAAATCAAATAAATTATCTCATTAGAGCGATCGCTTCAAAATATATTGTTATAAACATAGGATTGCTATAAAATTTGAAACTATTGAAGCCATATATGCCAATTATTCTGTATTTTATTAAAAATGAATACTGAAAACCATATTTCAATATATTGAAATTTTACATCATTATACTATCATAGAGAGTATTATTATTATCAGGTATAAGTATTACAATACTACAGCGCTTTCCCGTACATTAAAATCAGCTATTAAAATAATCATTAGTTAGGAGGATATCTATAGACACTTCACACCTTCATCCTCAAGAGGCGTCAGATGTGATGCTTGGAATTTCTTGGGCGTATATTTAATAAGAAACTACATTTCCAATTGTTTATATCTTTAACTCTTCACCTTTTATTGAAATAGATGGATATTTCGAAAGAATAGGTAATAAGAATTTAATTAAAGTAAAAATTTACGTTTTGAAATTACACACGTATAGAACAAAGAACAATATCTTCACAATAAAATAATTATTAATAATTTACATCTAAAAACAGTCAAAATAGCGCCTTGACATTATTGTATTGTATCTGACTTGATATCAAATGAACAGATGTTTTTATGGTGCCTACCAATTTCGAATGTTATCGATCGCCATTCCAATCGGCATTTCATCGTCAATCGCAGCTCGTCGTTGTATTATACCATGTTCTCAAGATTTTTAGTCATGATATTCTCCTTCTTCCTGGTCCCAACTCATTTCGGTGACCGTTTCTCATAATACGTCCAGTATTATTGGATTTTTTTATTCAGTATTTAATCTCCACGAAATTAACAAATGTTTCATTAATCGTACGTACAATCCCAGGTATATATACGTTGGCTCTTATTGTATTAGTAGGTCATTTTCTGTGAACTCATCAGGGTAAGCAATGTTTCTCCTAGAGATTATTAGTATTTTATATTTTTTCGTTAAGTGAAATTTCGATTCTATCATTAGCTGGCACAGCCCTGTCTATTAATTCTCGAAGACTTTCAAAACTATCTACAAACTAGTAATTCATAGATCTTGGTTCCTTATGCCAGTTTCCTTCAGTATCTTGAAAGCCTATTATGTTACCGTTTATCAAAAGCTTTTTGACAATCAATAAAATAGACAAAAACAAATCTTCCTTTATTCCCATGGCTCTACGGAAACCAAATTGTGTGGGGTCGTTATATCCTTCCCATAGTTTAAAAATTATCTGGGGCATTATTATTAGGTAACAAGGAGTGACGCAAAAGACTGACACTACTTAGGCGACGATTTGTTAAATCAGAAATTTAAATTATATTCCTCCGGATGGTTATATGCTATTAAATACTGTCACGAGTGTCCCCTCATGTCGATCATCTGGCTAAGAAATTAGCATCTAGACCGTGCGTTGGCCCATTTGGAGTGTTACTCTCACCGTATACCACATAAGCGAGATGGGATTAGTTACTAGATCTGGTCATTCTGGATGTTGCTTAGTTCGCTGCCGGATGGTGTAGCGGTTATATAGCTTTTAGGAAGTAGCACTACGCGAGAAATAATTTACGTTGGTAAAAACCAGTAATAAATGTATTGAAAAAATAAGTTACACTTTATACGCGAGCTATTATGCGCAGATCTCTTTCTCTGGGGTACCCTTAATTTTATAAATTGTGGTCATTTGCCCCCGTTAAGTTTAATTAGCCTGCATACAATAAAACTTTTGAACATACCACTGTGTAAGCATAATTTGTGTTTTAGTTAGATATTACGAAGACATTTAAAAATGATCAGTACGTTGACTCTTGATAGACCTAACTTTTAAGGTGAGCTCAACTTAGAAACTCCACAGCATTAAGTTTACAATTCGTTCAAATTTAGAAATTTGACAGATATAACCTAGAATTGGTTCAAACTTATAACTCTGATTGACTTACTTAAAATTGGCTGGACTAGATTTTTCAACTTGGAAACGAGTATCCACGAGTACCGTCTCTGAAGTATTTACTTACGCACTGGGGAAGAATTTTAGAGTTAGGAGACTCAATCAGATATGACTTCACCGAAGTATATAAGCTCTAGTTGAGGGTTGGGCTATAGGATGGGGCATCAAGTGGGGGCTTCACCAAAGTACTTCGCTTCTGGCTGAAGGATTAAGTATGAGACAGAGTTTCTAAGATTGCAAGATCAAAGTGTCCGGGACCGAAGTCTGCCGGACCGATGGTTCGCTCGAAAATTTATATGAATTAATGCTGACCATTGCTTGTATTATTATTTAAGTTCAAGTTCATGCTTACTCGAATTATTAATAAATTTACTAGAGTAGTTTAGATAATATTTTCCAAGTTCAAGTTGAAACTTCAGATGGGATGAAAATCAGCTGAATAGTTTACAATATATCTGTTAGCGAAATAATGCTTCCTGCATTAAACAACTTGAGGTATTCGGAGCTCCCGTTGTTCGGCTCAAAAGCTCTGCATACAAGATATTGCTTTCGCAACTTTCTTTATTGTCTATTTATTCATCCTTCTCAATAACTTAGCCGATTTTGTCTTATAATTTCCCGGTTACATTAGGTTTCTATATGTGAGCTGTTTGCCGGGTCTACTTGTGCATGCATGATAAATATTTCGTGTGATATACTAATATTTTTTGTTGTATTAATTCTTTTATGATTTTATATTTTTAATTTTTTCTAGTTTTTCGTCTATCTTCTAAATGTTTCTTTATATCATCTGTCATCCAACTTTCTCTTTGGCATACCTTTTGTCATATCATATCCACTGCTATTACAATCTTTAGGTACCTCGTCTAATGTTTTTTCAGTGTTATTCTACAATACAATTTTATCCACAATATCGAAACACAATTTAAACGCTCGATCATTGGGTTTTGTTATTGTGGATGAAACCTTGTGGCAATGCATTTTGTCGAAGGTTCAAAACCCCAACTTCGTTGATTTCTTGTAGATTTGTACGCATCTCAGATATTATTTCTATTTCTATTTTCTTTGCTTTGTTCTCTTTTAGACTCCTCATATTTAACCGTTTTCAGGAATTTTAGCCTAAACCTTTCTACTAGGGGACAATATACTGATGATACCTCTGCATTTCTATGTCTTGATTGGCAGACGCCAAATCGTTTATTCGCAGATAATATAATCAATTTGGTTTCTAACTATATCTTCCTCGATCGTGTAAAACCGACGAGGATCTAAAAGAAATATTCAGAATTACCTATTCTTCTTCCTACGCAAAAGGCATGGCTGTTTTGTCCCGTTCATTTCTGATACCTAAACCATAATCACCCACAAACTCCCATATTTACCTTTTGCAATTTTTTAATTAACACTTTGACTGCTGATGACACCGATCCGTGTCACGACGTACATGTTGGTATGTGCGCGCGACCCGGATCCGTGTCGCGCGTAATATAAAAATTAAGCTTAAAAGTACGCTACGAGCAGCAGGTGGAGGTAAACGTACGGTTGAGAGCATATAGATAAAGCATAGGGAATCCTTATTTTACGTGCCGTTTTCGGGTCAGGTTTTTGTTGCTGTTGATTTTAAGACAAATTGGTGGATAATATGGCAAGACCTTAGGAACCTAAAATAACGATATTTACTTGCAAAAATCCGAAGAAATTGACTAATGAAGAGCTAAAATGGTGCTCATATTTTATCGTTTTAATTATCGGAGCATTCCAGAATGACTATTTTACATTTTAACGTGTTATGTACATTTGTCAAATTTAGTATGTTTTTACGTATTTTGATATGCTCTGTATTATAAACTTTTAATCTTCAACCTATTTTGAATTACTATCTGAACCGACCTGGTAGCAACAGTGTGGAAAATTCCGCATTAAATAGTACGAAAATATTAATAAATACTGATTTCTTATGTTGCCCATCAAGTTCATTTAAAACTAATTTTTGTCTTTTAAATATATCAGTCGATAATTATCTAGTTAATATAAAATTAAAATTAATATTATGGGTTGAATCTACTTAAATACAGGTTTAGAATATATTATTTAAAATTGATAAATAGTTTCAAATATGCAGTTCAGATTTTATGCTTAAAGATCGGTCGCTTCGTACGGTGGAAAAAGGTGAAACATTTGAGACAACTGCGTGTCTGTGCAATTTTTTTTTTGAGATGTGGTTCTGATGGAAAGGTAGAACAGGATTTTTAGATCTATCTTGTACCGACGACCAGTGTGAGGGGTTGAAAGAAGGTAGGCTTGACATTTTCTTTTTTTTTGCGTTATATGATTTTTATTTCAAGTTTTCTATATCAAAAAGTTTGTAGGCAGAATAAAGTTGCTAAGCTTGCGAATCTCTGATATCTGGCTGCTATCGTTTCACATATACCACGTTGTCTTTTGCCGTGGGTATGTTTTTGTCTGTAGGGCATATGTGTGATAGTGGGTTTTTGGAGCTTAAGGCTCTTGGATAAGAGGAAAAAAAAGACTTGATCCTACAAGAGCAGGGTTATTGAATTTCGGGTTTAGTTTAGCAACCCAACTAAAGAATCGATCAAAGTGGTCTATAGGGTTCACATTATTAAGTTCTAGTTAGAGGTAGCATTTTTAGAAATTAATAACCAAAACTGTCTATAGTGTGAGAGATTTAGTCTAATTTTCTCTGGTATCGATATCGGGTGTTATGAGTTATATGGGGAATCAGAGTTAAGCTTAGTTAGTTATTGTTCGGCCTATATAAGCATTATATCGTCATTCTTATTTAAAGAGAACCTTCTCAAGCCCTTCTCGACCATGGTGGGTACAAGATCATAATTCTTTGTTTGTTTCAGTTCTCTATTTCTATTTAAATTTGTCATTACCTTTATTTTTGAATCAAACTGATTTTTGATTTGAAAAGTAGCTTTCAGGCAATAATTAAATTCTGATTACCTGTTTAAGTTTATTGATTTCACTTTTGTTCTTACCTGATTACTGTAATTGTTTCTTATTGAAATATTGTTCATCACAATCTTTCTCAGCTTACACAGCTATTTATTTTATTTATTATTTTTAATCAGTTCACTGTTTAATTTAAAACCATAATTATTGTCTACAGTCTAAACAATTCTGTGCAAATTGGTGGAGGCATATTTAATTATATATCATAATTTTCCTTCAGCGTGTTTTGGCATTTTTTAGCATTGTTATTTGAGAAGAATTATTTCTAGCTCTCTTGCCAATCTCTATATTAAAAACCAAAGCTAAGACAAGCAACGGTCTCCGCCAAATTGAAACAGAGTTATAACAACATTCTTGGTGAGCTCTTTAACTGCCTTGTACTGGTTTTTTTCATGCTACTGAGTCCACACGCACACTGCCTACCAGGACAGCTTCCAGTGACGTCACAGGACAGATCCTAGGCACTACAGCAATTTTCAGTAACTCTCTCCAGGAAGCTGGGAGGAACCATAAGGTGATTAAAGTGTAGATATCACCAAGAAAATTCAAGAGAATCTCAAATTTAAATCCTTAATTTTGTTGGAAGGAAATAGAATAATTGTTTTTTTTTTGAAATTTCTAATCTTTTATTTTGCAGCTTTTCTCAACAATTGCACTCGGAAATAAACTTTAATAAGCATGCTCCGAACCTATACACCCTGAGCTATCTTTCAGTTTATCTTTTTAGTAAATTAAAGGAATAATTATAAAGAGAGTGCATTTACAGTTCATAGTAACAAATTGGTTTTTTTACTTGAATTATAGTAATTATAATAAGACAATTGAAATTATATCTTAACAAATCAAAGTTTATCTTAACAGATTGGCTTTTATTGTAACAAATTGGCGCCCAACGTGGGGCCCGAGTGTTGTAGTTGGTTTGGTGCAAAATCATAGATTTTCTTAAATTAAATATCCCTCTTTGCTGATTATCTGTTGAATATTTTTGGTGAACTAATTATTTTATTGAATTTTGACTCAAAAATCGGTTATTTATTTTTATCGTATCGAATTTCTTACCTTGCTAAGTACATTTTTACATAGCTCTATCGCTTTTATCTTATTGAGATCTTAACTTAGTATTTCTGTCTTATCGAATTCTTATTTTTCGTAATACCTTTTTTTTCAATTTTTATGTTTTCGTCAAAATGACTTAATTGATAGTGGTAGTTGCGCTTCCATTATAGGCTCGGATGGCTTACCTATTTTAAAATCTCTAAATTTATCGTTATCTAATGACTTATCTATTCATAGTGAACCAGAATCTGATTCTTTTGGTTAGTGAAATTTATATGTTACCTTTCCTAATTTTCTAATTTTTATAGATTTCTTAATTTTTATTTGGTGGTATCGTATCTCTGCACCCTAGATCTTTACAATGGGTACAATGAGTTAGTGGTGGGCTCTTTCTCTTTTTCTATTTTTATTTGAAATATAAGTAGCGCCGTCTATCTTTGGTGCTCACGTAAGTTTTTCAGGAAGTGATTAGTAATTTGGTTATCTTAATTGTCTGAAAGTTATCTTTACTTTGTTTTTTTTTTCAGTTAGTTTTATATTTTTTGTAATAGAAAAATGTATAGCAGTAATAACTTTCGATCTATCTTAAAATTGCCTATTGATTATTTTTCCTTAACAGTTGCTATAGCTTTCATCAAAGTAAATAAATCGTAACGTTTTAATTTAGTTAAAGAACATTTCTATCTACGGGTGCTTCATTTAATAAATGGCATCCATAAGCAGACGTATCTGCGTGAAAGACATGTATATGAAGAAAGTAGAAAACCAATTTTTGACTTTGCGAGAAGGAGTTTTCTGGCCTATTTTGACGTTCACTTGGGAGGCCAGGATAAATGTTGGACTCCACATTTCGTGTGTCAAACACGTTTAATATTTGCGACAGTGGACCGTTGGAAAGGGGAAGTGCTTAAAGTTGGAAGTATCAATGGATGGATTTGCAGGAACTAAGACATCACGATCACTGTCATCAACCAAAACTATCCCATTCCATGATTCAGCAATGTCCCGAGACTCCCGAGATATGATACAGAATCATCAACGGCTGATGAAGTTCAATGTATGCAATCAGAAAACGACGATGATTTTGAAGCAGATTGAGCAGGTCCCCAACATTTCAATCAACAATAACTGAATGATCTTATTAGAGACTTGAACTTCTTAAACGACGCTTTAGAATTACTTGCCTCCATATTAAACGAAAATAATCTACTTTTCCAGGTACTAATATTACAATAAATCGTAAAAGAAATCTGGAGTATCTGTCATTTCTCCAAGTATGTAACATTCTAAAATTTCTGAAAAAACAGGCCTGAAAAAAATGTGTTTGAAGAATATCAGTGGGTGATATTGTCGATCTAGAAACATTAAACTTTCAGCTTAGACAGCTAAGCGTATATACAAAATATCCATGTTTTAATATATTTGGGTCAGCAGTGCTAAGGATCAGGATTGGGTTAGCATTGTCATGTTTCAAGGAAAATTAAACGCAATCGACGAAACTGTGGTTGCGAGAGAGAAAGTTACATTTCCACCTTTGATTATTAAGTTAGGATTTATGAAGCAATTTGTGAAAGTTTTAAATCAAAATGGACTTTCTTTTGGCTACTTGACACGTATATTTTCTGGGATTGACACCGAAAAACTAATAGCTGGAATATTTGTCCTAATACCAAGCAGCAGCTTATTACAGATCCACTATTTATCGCCTCAATGAACGAGATTAAAGCTATCGCTTGGTTATCATTTGTTTATTTGGTACAAAATTTGCATGGGATCATAAGACAGAAAATTACATAGAATTAACTGAAAATATGCATTCCAATCTTAATATTCTCGGTTGTAACATGTGCATAGAAGTCCAGTATTTCCATAACCACTTACATAGATTTCCAGAAAAATTAGGTGATTTTAAAGAAGAACATGGGGAAGGGTCCCTCAGGATATTAAAAATATGGAAGATCGATATCAAGGAAGATGGGATACCTGCATTATGATCGACTACTGTTGTCTTCAGTGAGACTCTCTTGGCATTCTCCAAGTTAGAAAGACGTATAAAAAATATGTAAGTGGTAAATGACGAATGTATATTTATTTACTTGGTGAAATAAATACTGTACTTGACATTTTTTGTTTTTTAATTGGTAGTTGTACCAAATAGTAATAACGTGAATTGTATACAAGGCAAAAAATAAGATGATTGTATTCGAAAATGTAACGTATTTTAAAAACTAGATATGATAGATGAAATTTAACGGCTATTTAGGATTCTACACCTAAATGTTTGTTTGGCTGTATTTTCTCTATATGATTTATTATTGATCATTTATTTAATACCATTACGTTTCCCAGAATCCCAGAACCAACAGAAATGAATACGGCAATATTGCTATTTAGAAATATCACACATTTCTCGTTTCTTAATAATAATACTTGCCATACTTTTGGTTCAAAGAGCCATGAAATCAATTATTGCTATGTAATATTTGAAATGGAAATCCTTATCCTCAGGGGATACTAAGCAGCACTTGATATGCAGATGACAAGTAATAATTGTACTTCCGTCTACCTTCAAGAGGTTTAATCTGCACGGATGCCTTAATTACATCTAAAGGGTCCTAAAAGGGTTTGTTTTCGGTCACAAACACTTCGAACATTGTGTCTTGCCGGGGCTGAATCTGACACGTACATTTCAAGATATCTAATTGAATTTAGTAGTATATATTTGTGGAATATTTAGATAAACATTTGTAGCCTTTCGCTGAAGATAATTATAATTTTACTGATTTATGAGGTAGAACTTATCCGTAGTTATTACATTGCGTTTGCAGTAGTTATAGGTTCGTAAGATATGCGGGCATTAATGATCGCTCTTTTGTAAATACACAAGGAACAAATAAAATCGGGTATAGCAAAGGCTCATAAATTAAATATTTAAAGTGATCTCGGATAGGGGTTTCAAAGACGATAATAAAATTTCGATAGAACATCGTATTTGCATAACCTTTTCAACTTTTAAAGTTCTGTTAATTTGTTATTAAATATTATAGGATATTTTTGTAACTATCAAATCAACCCGAGCAATAATAAGAAATATTTATATAGACTTTTTGGAGTAATAAATAAATCGATATCATTATTTATTAATAAGCTTGCAACTAATAATTACACCGATCTAGCAGTTAGGATATCCACTATAAGGAGACGCTCAAATTCTATAGCAGTCCTCCTGAATAGTATGTTAGCTATATCCTGGCACAAGCACCATTGGGCATTATCTTACACAATGGCTGCCTCTGTCCATAATGTTTGCTATTAACAGTGAAGTGTTTGAGGATCGAATATGGGCAATGTTATTATATACAGTAGCATGTCAATAGAGTCGATTAAAATGTAGATATTACATATAAAGTAACCTCTCAATGCGCATAAAATTCCAAGTGCAAGCGTTCATATTTCAAAAAGTGTTTAATTTAGGCATAGAACATGCTGCGTAAAATATGATTTAAATTTCCCATAAAATTAAAATATTTAGTAAAAAAATTAATTGGCATATATCTTATATCGGTTACCATTAGACTTACCTGAGACTTATTACTGCAGACAGGAGCAGATTACAACGATTAATCAAGATCTGGAGACAGTTCGAACTTGGGGCTCTGGATAATCTGAAACACCGCAGACATGTGACCGATATTTCCCTGTTTTATAGATATTTTCCAAGGCAGATGTTCTCAGGATTTGGCGCGCATCATTCCGTCCGCAGCAGCACCTGTCAGACAGTCACGACATACGGCTAGGGCATTCGTTGGACAACTGGAAACACCTAGAAAGTCGCTTTACAAGGACTCCTTGGATTAGCACACTACGGCACTGTGGAACTCACTCCTGGGACATCTGTTTCTATCTAATTACAACCTACCACTGTTGAAGAACAACATCCATCTTCGCACACATACCGCTCGTCGAGGAGTGCCACAATACCTCCCTTTAGTGTGAGCGTCGCTGCCATAATGCATCTACCAGAAAGAAGGCATTCATCAGCCGTCACTCGAACCGAGAATGCTCCATCGTCTGGACAAGCCCCGTGTTGGGCTATATGTGAGAATATTGGATCGGCAGAAACAAATACTCCGAGAGCTAATACCCCTACGGGCATTGAATTATACTGCTGATTCCGTTTTCTCTGGGGACAAACATGCAATCTAATGGTTCACACTACACCCAGAGCAATGTCAGGAATATCCCAATTCCTAGTTGGAGACATGTCTTGAATCTCATCAAGCTTAATGCTCCATGTCCACAATGGAAACACCACGACAAGAGTGAGACTTTTGAAAATCTTCCCCCCGATAATTTCGTCCTTTCCGGACTCATCAGAGGAACGTGTGTGGGCTTTCACCCACGAGAACCTGACTATCTATGAATGTTATTGTTACCCTGATGCATCTACCGAAAAGAAGACATTCATCAACCGTCACTCGAACCGAGAATGCTCCATCGTCTGGACAAGCCGTGTGTTGGGCTATATGTGAGAATATTGCATCAGCAGAAACAACTACTCCGAGAGCTAATAACCCTACCGGATTGAATTATACTGCTTATA
>MU182676.1:103160-114421 GCA_016904865.1 Pissodes strobi
TTTAGTTTGTAATATATGTATATATATGCTATAAAAGTCATAAAAAAAGTAATAAATGGGGGGACTATTTTTAATAAAACACACTGTGAAAAAAAAAACCAGAAAATGTGTTTTGCACGATTTGTGGTTTTGCTATTATAGAAAAATATAGTACTAATTCAGAATTAGTTTATGATAGTCCGATAAAGAATGTGCTCGACGAACTGCAGCAATGTCTAATGAAAGATATCCGGATAAAGCCACGTTCCATACATAGGTCTTTAATCCTGTAGCTAAATTTACCCAGACGGAAACACAAATCGTACCGAACCTACAGCTTTCAATCACGACACTCATATTGGCGCGGTAAGATATTTCGTCGTGAACCTCGAAGTTTCATTCCGTAAACGTCTACCGCAACTGGAAATTTCAGATGCAGTTCATAAACTTGGAAAACTCCATAAACTTCAATTAATTCTTATTAGATGAAAATATGTAAAGACTCTCTTGGCTGAAATAATTTTATTTTGTGACGTATCATTGATAACGTTTATGAAATATATTCGCCTCGTTGATGAGAGTACAGGATGTCTGCTCACTATTTGGTGTTTTACGGGGTTTCTTCGTTATTATAACAGAATTTCTGCATGCGACGCGCATTTCGCTAACCATGTTAGCTTTATCAGAACATGAATAAATTTCAATAATCATTATCTCCTGATGATGCTAATATGCTTAGCGAAAAGCGCGTCGAGTGCAAAAATTCTGCTTCGGCATTGTGGCTAAAACTGTTACTGAGGGCGGTAAGTAATCACTTACGGATCAGCAATTTGTAAGCTTCACTTACAGATGTCCTAATCATCACCAGTAAAGGTGCCAAAGTACTATTAATTATCATGTATATAGATTTATACCAATTTTTGGCAAGCTGTTAGTTCAGTAATACCTTAGTTATGTCGTTGAGATATGTATGTAATAAGTTATTTGGACTAAAGCCGTAAACTTGTTTCAGATTTACAAGATTATTACACTTTTGTAACATATTGTTCTAATTGCATATAATTTAACATTCATCGAGTAGATTAATGTGAAACTGTAAGTCGTATCAATGAGCTAATTTAATTGGTATAATAAGATTAATTACGTTTGTTATTCGTTAACTAAATGACAACAGGCTTACGTGGAAAAAGTGATCATTAGCCTAGGTTGTTGAATCAGTTGGATTTGAATGAACACAGAAGCAAAAATTTCACAATATTTCAGATATGGGTTGAACGCTTGAATTTGTCTATGTTGTTTTGTAAATGTGTAATGTAATGTAGGTTTTTTTGATGACCTTTTTTTAAATTTTATTTTGGACTGTCTTACGTTTATTTAGAGAAAGGCATGGAACAACTTCCCAAAACGTTAACGTTTGATGTTCCTGGAAATGTATATATTCTGGTTGTCAAACCGTCTTGAACTTCTCCATCTTTACGATGTACTAGCATTTTTGTCATGCTCATGATAACCTGGTTGGCTTGTTGCGTGAATCAGGGAAAATATCTACAAAATATTTTCAAATTTTTGGGATGTTGAGAGCGTCACCTTGCTCACTGAGCTATCCTCTCCATTAGATTCTGATTATGTGAGTTTTGTAGTGGTTTCTTGTCCCTATTTGTGTAGTGTTGTCGAAATTGCTGATAAGTGGTGTTGGCAGACCGCCGGTATAGACTGCTGCATTCTAAGGCTGTTTTGACACTCCTCAATTCTAGGTGAAATTCGTCTATTTGCATGTCGAAACTATAATTGTTGGCAATCCCCGCAAGGTATGTTGTGCGCTCCATGATATTCCATTTTATTTTGCATACTTGGGCTAAAGTTCTCTGTGACTTTAAAATTGGGTTTATCTGTTGTTTCTTTAGAATTCTACCGACTTTCTCTGTTATTCCCTTTACATATGGGAGTATGGTTATTTGAATATTATTTTCTTCGTTGTTTTCTAGTTTCTTCTCTGCTTGATTTTCTTTATTAGCTGCGTCCTAATTAACTTTATATGATTTTCAAGTAGCGAGAAGTTTGTCCATATTAATATTTAAAATTAATTCCTAGACAATACTCCATTTATTACTGTATTGATATTTCATTTACAGCCCAAACTTTAATTCCGCATATACAGACTTTTATCAAACTTCACAATACCAAGTTGATACAATAACACCTCATCATATCATATTAACATGTATAGACATGCATTATTACATTCGAGATTACATCATATGAATTTCCTGAAAATTACAATCCTCCGTTGATATATTCGATCATTACGACTTAGTGCATAGTGTCAGGAACATATTATCTGAAATAGCTTTTAGCGATACGAAAGCGATGTGACCTCGTTTCTGAAATTGATAGAGAAATGAGTTATTTAATCAAGTTAAATAAAAGTTATTCATGCATTCGATGAGTTTGAGCAGATTTGGGATTAAATTCAGTATTATCCGAATTAAAAAGTTTTTAGTGATCTAGAATAGGAGGTGTGTTCAAATTATCTTAACATTTACTAACCGGAAGCAAAATCGTAGTTAACTATTTAATTACTTAAGAAATACAGGGAAAACCCAATACCGATTCCATTTATATAATTAAGACATAATTTAATGAAATCATAAAGCAAAAAATACATACTTAAAATATTACAAAAGCTCATTTACTTAGAACAATAAATGCCGATTTCAGTATGCCCCCCCCCTATGCTAATCTCATCATTTTAGATAAGATAAGATAAAACTCAATCGAAAGAAAACGTTTACAAAATTTACATTAATAATATGTGCAAGCAATATCGACGCATATTTATTGCTTTATAATACCTAATTTCTAATTGCTATACTACATATGTTTAATTACGTACGCAAGTTCTCTTATTCGGTAAGGAACATAGTAACTTTTTATGATTATTTATTTCCATCGCTTGTTATATATTCGGTTTCATGCTTTTATTTTCAATACGTAAGATTTCCATTAAAATGGATGATGATTCCAACAAATAGTTGGCATAATTAGAGTGTCTATATGAGCTTTAATATAACCTATTGTATGTTCTTTAATCCTTTTCTCTAACGATTTACCTGTTTGGTCTAGAACAAGTATCTAATATGTATAAGTATATAAACAACACTTAGTTGTCTAATTTATTAGATTTTTAATCATTATACTTGACTACTTCCCTTATGTGTGTAATTTTTAACTATGATATCCTTTTAGTATTAATATAATTAGATTTTGTCTAGATGTTCTATTTTTTTAACTAAATTTAAAGATTATTTGTATCATAAATGATATGGTTGGCACGAACAATAAAGAAGCATGTACAATTGTGTCAGTATTGGATTTTTATAGTTAATTCTAAAATAGCATGATTTTGTTTTGTATTGTGAGTCTAATTTTTCTGTGTAGACTATTTACTTATTCTATAAATTAGCTTAACTATCTGTCTGTATCTTTAAAATGAATTAGGATAGCATAAATATACACCGCTGATAGCATATGCGTCTTTGGTTATTGGATACTTAAATCTTTGATTTAAAAAATTATCTATGAATAGTTCAATAAGAACTAAACTTATTGGATTGTCAACGGTTAAGTCAAATAAATATTGCCATTAAATTCAAAGCAAGTATTTCTAAAATTTCATACTAAAATACTTAAAAATAAAGGATAACCATAAGCCATCAACGTTTCTCTTTGCGCTACCAACACGGCAAAGTTATAATGCGCATGTCTTTCAAAGAATATCCGCTACACTACTAGCCTATACTGAAGTCGACGCACCATCCTTTTAAAGATGTGTAGGTTGGAAATCGGATAATATTGCAGATAGCGTCTCCAATAAAAATGAGGTAGCTAACGATTCTGGTGACATTTGAGTCCCATCGATTTTCAAGTTTTTTTTTCTTCTGGAAAGGACTAGCTTAAAGAGTGCCAAAACATTTTCGGATGAACCGGATTTTAACCGAAAAACAATCTATATTTCGGATTTGATATCAATTTGCACCACCCCTTCACCAAGGCACTACTACTGAGGCAACACAAACCTGATATCAGAAGAAAAGATTAACTGTGAGAAATATTCCACGAATGAGATAGAATGTGACTAACCCAAAGCGACTGATTTACCTCATTAAATAAAATATAATTTTACATTTATCAGAGATATCCAAAAGCTCATGACATGGCTGTCGTCAAACCTAAAGAAAACTACGTCAACATCATACTAGCTAGCGAGCTAAATCGCAAAGTTTTGAGGAGCAGGTGATGGAGAGTGGATAAAAAGGAGGACGTTGCTGAATTCTTGAGAAACAAAAACGTTAAAGCAAAAAAGGAGAATAAAAGAAATGGAATTATAGACATACAAACCTAGGATTTAAATATATACGGTTGTTACATTTCCGCAACTTATAAATATGATTTCCGCAGGACGGATGAGAGCGCTAATCCTCAGTGATCAACATTATCAGAGATTATTTTAATGCAATATAATAGCTAAGCAAGAAGTGATTATTACATGTGGTATATTGCAGGGCTCAGTATTGGAGCCGCTGCTATAGAATATATTTTATAATGATGTATTTGGTTTGAAGTATATAGATGAAGTGGAAGCAGTTTGATACGCGATCACTCTGGAGGTCATTGCCCCAGCAAGAGATAAGGAAGAGCTAATTTACATGTTGAATGAGACTTTATAGCCAATTCATCGATGGAGATCAATCGAAACACGAATCACCCCAAACCAAGCCACAGGGACATATAATTAACCGTAAAAAAGGCAGTAGTGTAGTGTATTAGAAAAACACTAGGTGTTTCATAAATTAGATCGTGACGGCAACCCGAATATTTCGAGGTCCAGATGAAGGTTATTTATATTACCTACTAAACGTAACATTATTGTTTAACTGCAATGAACGAGATACTCGACGCGGGTGACAAGGCCAAGACAACCTTGTTGACTTGGTATTGTTATTGTAACATTATATTTATAGTGCGAACCTACACCAATCCAAGGCAGAGTAGAGTAGAGTAGAGAGAGAATAGAAGACTGAGTGACGCATTGATATGCGTACGTAGAATATAAGGGTATAAATTATGTCGCGTTACTATCTTGCTATAGTTAATACAGAACTCTATAGTTACCTGGACTTTTATTCGATAAATAAAAGGAGTTAGTAGACAATATATCAGTCCTATCCATGCTTAATTTGTGGGGAGCAAGTATAAGAAAAAAAAATGGTATATGGGGTAATGCTCTCACCAATCCTATATGGAAGTCCAATATGACACCAACAGTTGAAAATTTCAAAGTACAAAGATATCCTGGCGAAAGTACAGAGAAGAGCACTTCTGAGAGTTGCATGTGGCTGCCGGAATGTATCAACTAGGGCCCTGCACCCTGCACCCCACATATATACATTATTTTTGATGAAAAAAGGCACATAGATGAGTTACCCACTGAGCTTCAAAAAAAATAGACCGAAGACACCGAGAAAGCACAATGAATAAAGAGCTAATCCCAAACATAGAAAATTGGCTGGCCCTGGGCAACGTCGTTGTCGGGTCGAGTTTTTTTTAACGCAATTGCTTACGTGACATGTATTAATAAAACCGATGAAAGTGTGCCTACCGAGAGAAGATGGACAACATGAAGCACACCATCTCGACATGTAAAGATGGAACATACAAAGGACAAATGCTGCTATAAGACTGGAAATTGATAACGTAGCGGTCCAGGGTCTAATACAGAAAATGATAAGATTGTCTACAAAATGGGATAGCGGTGAGAAGCTGATCCATAGAATTATGAAAACGAAAGGAATGCATGAATTAAAACATCAAAGATTAGGACAAATATAAAAAACATCCACTAATAATTTGGACGATGCTCCATGTGGATGTAAGCATGCATAGGGTATTCCGAATGGAAGCTTTTTGAGGTACAAGGAGGAGGCGGATTTATAGAGGGAGCAAATCCGACACTGGCTTTGCTTTTTTCGATTAGTTCAGTTCGTTCAAGCCAGTACGAGCTAATGCAAAGGACTGCGTGAAACAAGGCCTCCTAAGCCAATAATTTTTTTATTTTGGGTAGATTTGGATTAAATTCAGTTTATTTACGGGCTAGCGCAAAGGGCTGCAAGAAGCATGGCTTGCTCTAAAATCATTTCTATTAATTTGGTTTAGTTTCGGTTCATTCAAGTCAGTATGAGCTAGCACGAAGGGTTGCGAACCAAACCCAAAGCATGAATGGGTTTAATATTTGTAAAAAAGTGCTTCATCCTCATATGTTTAACTTTTAATTTATACTATTTATCATGGCTTTCTTCTAAAAATTTTTATGTTTCGCTAATTCTGTAGTACTTCCAGATGTGCAATATTTGGCAATATTGTACGTAGAATTGAAAGCCTGCCAGTAAAATATTCTCATTTATATGCTCAAGTAGTATTGTTTTACATGCAGTTAGTTAAATGGCAATTTAGCCTAATTTTCCAAACAATGGATGCTTTTATTCTACTCCATTATGGCCGATCCAAAATTTTCTTAGTTTAAAGTGCTCTATTAAAAATCTGCTTTCTGGTAAAAAAGAAAATTTATAAATCGGGGAACTCAAACATCACAACGGCTCTGTGATGTTTGAGTCCCCCGATTTACTAAAACTTCCAATAAAATTAGTTCCACTTGTAAAAAAGTGAAAGAAATACCCACTACGTTAATTAAAATATAGCATATAGCTGCCGTCTATGGTACATTGAAAAGAAGATATGATATTCAGATATGCCTAAGTCATGTGAGCAAATAATCATAGACACGATTTGTCATTTCCTTGTTACAAGTATTGTTACGAACCATAATTTGACTCACCGCATGACGTAGCTACATCTGGATATCATATGGTATCATGGTACAATAGAAACGACAATTGCTAAATTTAATGCAAATGACAATGACAATAACGACAAAGACAAAAAAGAAACTTCAAGAACAATCACTAAGTTTTGTTAATTGTACTTGTATAAATAAATAAAAAAAAGTTTAAATCCAAAATGATTTATTTCGTAAATAATGATTGTACTGATATTAGTTCGAATGGTGGTGCATTATCCAAATGTGATGAAAGATCAAAATGAATATATGTATATTATGTTTCAAGCTCCTCTACTTACTTTCATAGTGTTATAAGTATTTCACTTACTTTCCCAGGGAAGTAAGTTGAACTTACGTCTGTCAAATTAATGTCATAATAACAACTTATAAAGCAAGGAGTGGAAAAAATAATGATGTAGTAGACGGTGGCATACAAGCGTTTCTAGTAAGTATATAGAATCAAGATACACTGTATCGTGCATAAAAAAGGTTGTCACTAAAAACGGAATATTAGATGACTGCTTAAACATGCTTTCATTCTTAACTAAACCTGAAGATGTTGCAAAAGCTATAATATCAAAGTTGTTGCCGAGTAGGTCCACGGAATTATACGAATCGGCTTACAAAAACGTCCAAAGCTGGCGCCATATTAAGAAAATAGTACCAGTGAATTTTTTTCTATAGCCTATTTTTTTAGCAAAGCAAAAAGTTTAACATCTTCGTGTATATACAACCAATATTCGTTAATACGAAAACCATATTTGTTAGTCGCAATGTGGATATGAGTAAATTCACGAAATTGATTGATTTTTATAAAGGAATGACGAAGTATACAAGCCATAAACTTTTACCGCGAAGTTTAGGACATTTTTAAAGTAAGCTGATAGGTTAATGGTATTAATGCATTTTTCAAACATTTGCAAGTTGTTTTATAAAAGGTATCTATCTCCCATTTGTCATTGGCTATTTTGATAGATGGAATAGCAAGAGAATGAGGGAAGGATGAACTAGTCGTACGCTTACCGGAGATGTTTTAAACTGCGGTACTTTTATGAAAATAAGAGACCTAAATATAAAAAATATTATAAGACTTTCCCCAAATAACCCAGAGAAATATTAAAATAATTGGTTTTATTGAAATTTTAAGAAAATATGTGTATACAGGGTGTTTCCTAACCTCGGTAAAAAACGAAACTGATGAAACCTCACGTAATTTTAAGATGAAAATGTAGTATAAAATTTTTTCAAATGTCGCTTCATTTTCAAAATACAGGGTGTTAAAAAAAAGTGTTTTTTTTCGTGTTTTCTTTTTATTAATATATAATGAGAAGTGACATTCGAATAATATTTGCACACCTCAATAAAGGGTTTGAGCACTTTATTTTGTGTTCATGTTGAACTTCTCAACTAGTTCATTGGCGGAGATCCGGGTAACGACTACTAGAATTGCGAAAAAGCAATAATACAGGCCTGTTAAACACCCAAAATTCTTATGTTATTTGATAAAAAAGTTAATTTTAAGCAAATTAAGTTTCTTGCATTTTTCTCGTATCTCTTACAGTTTTCGAGTAAAAAATTATTTTCTTGTTCACGTCACAAGAATCTCATCATTTTGTTATTTTAAATAAACGAGTAGGCTTTGCGTGAACACAAAATAAAGTGCTCAAACCCTTTATTAAGGTGTGCAAATATTGTTCGAATGTCGCTTCTCATTATTTATTAATAAAAAGAAATCACGAAAAAAAATTTTTTGCAGCACTCTGTATTTTGAAAATTAAGCCACATTCGAAAAAATTTTATACCACATTTTCGTCTTAAAATTACGGGAGGATTCACCAGTTTAATTTTTTACCGAGGTTAGGAAACACCCTGTATATGTTCAAAATAAATGCCAAGAAATAGTTCCTTTCCGGAATAACGTTACTGGCAGATTCCGGTTAAAAGAACGGATGATAGAAAGAAGTCCAACGCCGTTGGACACTAAATAAAAAAACAGTATTTCGTGATAATTAGAAAACTGTACATTTACGATTAGAATAAATACAGTTCTTTCTTTGTTAATTACCTTACAATTGTTAATAAATCTGAGAACTCTACTACGTATTAATTTGTATAATAAATTAAAGTGTTTTCTTGTCAGGTACCTAACAGTATTAGTAACAATTGTCACTTTTTAACGTTATGGATCTAATAGTATCACTTTTAGCAGAAGTGTTAAAGTTATGACACTTATTAACACTAGCTATGTCACGTATTAGCAGTTGGGGTTTGGAACCTTCGGTAAAATGCATTACAATACAGTTTTATCCACAATGCCGAAACGGAATTTTTGCACACAACGCGCGTTTGGTTAATCATGCTAAAAAAAATTAGCTTCGGTATTGTGCATAGAACTAGTTTTTAGGACTTATTAACACTAGTTATGAAATAAACTATTTTTCGCCACCAAAATGGAATGCCAAAATTATGGCTTTTCGTAACCCGAGTTCCCAAAAACTTTACATATTGGCATAGATATGCTGGCATCTTAGTTTGATAAAGGTAGAGTTAATTCGATTTTTGGATAGCCTGCAGAAAACCATTGGTTTACGAATAAATATAGAACGCAGTCATGCTTAATATTTCTATATTTAACTATATACATTAATTTCATGTATCTTACAAAATATCTCAAACTAATATAATGATACTGCCCTCCTTATGCCATTCAAATGAACATAAAAGGGTTCCTTTTATCCATACATTTCTAAAGATATCTGTGCTAGAAATACCATAACATAAATTGATTCTTTAGGTTATAAAAAATAGTACCTACATATTAATATGGATAATTTTAGAGACAATGTTAAAAGGTTGACATAGCTATGAAAATGTACACAAAATCTATGTAAAAATTAAACAAAAAAATAGCTTTTGAGTTAAATACCGCTCGAATAATACTTTGAATCTAATAGTAAATAACAATAATAAGCCTAAGACATAATAGAAATAAATGAGGTGTTTTTAGCCATACATAAGATACTTCTAAAATATATCTGGAAAGTATTTTCTTTTTATGTGAATTGATTGATTGATTTTTATTTTGTGAATGTAACAGGAATAATTCTCTTATTGGAATTTCAATTTAAATTGCTTTAGCAATTAATATTCTACTGAACAAATGTCTAAAACTTAATTAGAAATGCAAAAAGACTATATTTTTAAAACGCAGGTGGTATCTAAAAATAGAGGATGATAAGTGAGCGCCTAGGGATAGGGAGCGCGACGTCGGCAAATGCTTAGATATAACAGGATTTTACAGACAATAATTTTTTCCTTTTACCTTGCATCTACACTTGGAGGTAGAGGCTGCTATATAAAATTGTGTTTTTAAATTTTCCTGTCCATAAGCGGATTACCATCGAGCTTTTTGCCGAGTATCGTTATTACCAAAGCCTCTGTTTACGGTA
The DNA here is from genome assembly GCA_016904865.1 of Pissodes strobi. NCBI lineage: Eukaryota > Metazoa > Arthropoda > Insecta > Coleoptera > Curculionidae > Pissodes > Pissodes strobi. The sequence goes on from MU182676.1 coordinate 113,484, forward strand.
AATCGAATTCTAGGAATCTAAGAAGACATAACCTTGGAATAAATTCACTATTCAAATCTTCTCAGGCTAAAAGCAAAAAGCTGAACAGGATTTAATAGTTTAGCTTAAATTAATTACTAATATATACTCATGAAAAAACGTCCCCTTATATGCACATTTAAAAAATTCTTGAGAAAAAAGGTATAAAAGTTAGATATAATTATTTATATTTTCAATTCTACGAAAAATTTGTCTAAATTACATGTCTTTCACACTAAATACTCTGGATTTGGATTAAAGGGCTCGATGCATTAATCGTTAACATAGTTCTATGGAATGCGATAAAAACGTACAATTCACTCAGTGTAATATTTAAAAGAATCCTTATTATACATCACTTGAAAAGATTTTTTTTCTAGACATCAGCAAATTCGTTTCAAGTTGTGTTTAACATGCACGAAATAATGGCAAAACTTCCACAATTTTATTCGAAATTTTGGTCTAGTAAATAAGCAGATCATAGAACGAGATCACACCTAGTTGAAAACGTAGAATGAAATAAAATTGTAAGTGGAATATTAAATCTACGAAACGCACTTTTAAGTTTTAGTAAATATGGATAGATTAAGCTCTTCCACCGATAAATAAAAATTTCACAACCCTTCATTTAATAATGACTTGTTCTACAGTTCTCTCTAAACTCAATTTATGAGCAGACTAGAATTACTTTGGTTGGAAACGGTATTGTCGGTTTTGTTCGATTAATTTAATCAGAACTCGAGCGAATCTGGGTCAACAACATAAAGTTGACCAGTAATTTTCTGCTTCCAAAGCAGTGTAGTTTGATATTCGAAATTATTTTAAATTTTATCATGCCCAGAAGTTAAACATGCATTTAGTGTATTTACTTCGTTGGCGTGAACATTATTAGCTATCAGATTGTACTGAAATTTACAGAT
>MU182676.1:122082-157712 GCA_016904865.1 Pissodes strobi
ATATAAATTTGATCTAAAATTTCATACCTATTTTCTCACTTATAGGGAATATTGCTTTATTTCAAGTACATTTTGTATAAACGAAAAATTGTTAAATAAATATTTGTTTTATATTATAAGCACTACCATGAATGGTATATATATTTCTTAATATATCAGTAATAGTTATTTATGCAACAAGAGTGTAAAGTGCATGAGCCGTATGCGAATGCGACAATCCCATCAATAAAAAAGGGTACTTTACACATGAGTAGCATACATCATTTTTTCTACTACCGAAAAATATGTGAGTATTTTACGCACGGTAGTAGAATAGTTATTTATGCAACAAGTGTGTAAAGTGAATCTTTTTTTATGAATGGGAATATTGTCGCATGAGCCGTAGGCGAATGCGACAATCCCATGAATAAAAAAAGGGTACTTTACACATGAGTAGCATAAAAAATTTTTTCTACTACCGTGCGTAAAATACTCACTTTACGCACTCTCTAAGATTCGTAAAATAGGCCTTTTTAATGTGCAGTGCTTAAAGTAAGGTATTTTACGCACTAGTGCGTAAAGTAAAGCTGACATATTTTTTGACGTTTACTGACATATTTTTTGACGTTTAGGGCAGTGCGTAAAATAATACATTTTACGCACTAGTGCGTAAAATAATTTATTTTACGCACTAGTGCGTAAAGTAATATAACATTATTTTTATTTTTTCATATATTTTTCGATAGTAGAAAAAAATATTATTGTATCTAGATTAATAAATTATAAAAATACTATGATTATTAAAATAACTAAACCTGGATCAAAAAATATCAAAAAGAACGATATTTTATACTAATTAACACTTGATAACTTTTACATATGCAGCCTTTGAACTTTAGAGGACGCGGTTGTATAAATTAAATCATGATCAAGACAAGCATTAGAAAAACGGTCTTGGATAAAAGACTGAAGTTGCTCAAAGTCTGTTTATTTGTTGATTTCTGCATATTCATAAATCTAGGCAAATTTTTAACTTTTTCCGAAACTTTATTCTTTTTTCAATGTTCGCTAAAAAGAATTATTTTGAATTCCAAAATCTACACAAAGAATATCGCTTAACGCGTGGAACACATGTAAATCATCCACAAGGGATTCTAAAGGATCGTATCTTGTCTTCTGCTTATCTGGGTCTCTTAATACCTTAGCACATTTGTATTAAACACGCACCGTCATCTTAATGACATTTTCAGCCCACTAAAGCCGAAGAAAAGGCGTGAGAATGAAGCCTCATGCCTGCTTACAAGTTGTGTGTATGGCAGGAGACGAACATTTTGCTTAATAGCCATTAAAGATGGTATAAAGAGCTTAAGAGTTTAAGGAGAAATTTAAGGTAAACGATTATGCTGTTTAAGTATTTACACATTTAAGAGGGTCGTCATGTTTAATTCTGTAGTAGAATACGTTAATCTTTTAATATCAACAGATACAAGAGCGAATTCTGCATTCAAGATCCGTCTTAAACTGGCTCATGCACATTGCACATCTTTCCACCATTGCTTGATGCTAATAATACCTCACAACCCACAAAATTTTACAAAGGCATATGTTAATGTAATAACACAATTCTATTGCCTACAAAAAACGCGTATCCTAAATATATCATTTAGGTAGTGATTCCAGCGATTTATAGCAAGACGTACCTTGTTCACGTTAATTTATTGTATCAGTGATGCAATATCAACAGTCTCGGATGGTCCGTATTAATTTGGTAAGGAAAATGAAAACAAGTAAGTATTTACTATATTTTTAAAAGCTATCGTTCTTAATTAGCGTTATGTGTCCACATTTTCTTATGGCCAGTTTTTCTCAAAAATAGCCACGAAATCTATTTGATTGCTTACGTCGGATTACAAGCGAATAGAAATTAATGCTGTTTGTCAGGATTACGGCTAATTTTTATAAAGAAAGAATGGAGCCAGCATGCTTGCAAAGAAGAAAAATGTATATTGTTTTTGCTTCAGCCATGCAGAACTGCCAAAAGATTGATCTTTAAAAATGACATTGTTGATGATATACTTCATTTTAAAACCGACATGAAAACCTACAACGATAATGAAAGTGCAAGAAGGTCAAACAGAAACAGTAAAAAATATTTGGAACCTGGATAATGTGAAATACATTTACAGCGAGTCTAAGAACGAAAACTATGACACTATCATAAAGAAAGTTCTGCCAGATGTAGTAACTTTTGAGGATGGTGATAATTTTATTTCACTTGAACAGCACAATGTATTCATTTTTAGCGGGCCATTTAATTAAAGCCGCCAGACTATGGATCAAATCAACCTACCAAAGGATTTAGAAGAAATTGGTTTACCAAATATGGGTGCAAGTAGAGAATAACTACATAAGCAACAAATAAATTTCATCAAGAATCTATGATCAGGGAATATTTAGCCCAAAAAATGATGAAAGTATTGGAAACAATTAAATATCAGCAGGAAATAGCGAGTCAGGACTGTATCAAAAATAAAGGAAACTGAACTCAACTGAAATCAACATAGCTAAGAACAGAGTCTGATTATGAAAATTCCAAATATCAGTAAATAACATCTAGGGCAAAAATAAAGCTACAAAATATGTAGTTTTGCAAGTGATACATTGAGTACAAAAGATCTGAATACACTGTAAAATATGATGTTAAACCCTGAACGTAAAAAGTGAAACCAGTTTGTGTTCCGAAGCTGTATACTATAACTCCAAATGGCTTTAGAGGTTTAAAGATTCGACAGTTTTATTATTTTATGATTTGACGTGGAAGCAAAAAATAATAGTTTTTGCTTATATGGTCATATACCATGCACGTGAAAGGTCCATCCAGGCTTACTGGAAATTACATAAGATAAAAGCGAGTGTGCACGGCTATGTTTCTAAATACTTTGAGTGATAGTGCAAATTGGGTTATCACAGCTCAGAAATGTAGTTTAGGGGGAAATAATCATAGAAGACAACAAAACGTTGTAGTAAAACGGAAATTAATGCCAAAAGCCAAGAAGGACATTTCTCGAAAAAAAAAAAATTGAGGTACCTAGTTCTTTAAAAATTATAATTGCCTCAAACGTACTGGCAAATGTATCTAAAAAATGCCTTTAACACTGGCATGCCTAATATTTATCCCTATATATAGATGCAAGTTTTCTAACGAATTTGAGGGTATGAATTTGAAATGAAGTACCTTAGTCACATTAGAGCAAAAAGTCTGATACGTGCTCAAAAAGGAACAAAAAAAGTAAAAGATATATTATAATTTTATAATTTATAAGTTGAAGAGCAGCAGCACCAGGAATTAGGGTTGGAACGAAATGGAATGAGATCTCGATTTATTTATTTTCACAACCTGTTACACAAGACAATTAGAGGATTACACAAACTCAGAGGGAAAAACTGTTAGCATATTTTCTGACGCTCATAGTTATCAGAACAGAAATATCCATAAAAATACTTCATTTTTAATCTGAAAATATGACGATCAGATTGAAGAAAAATTTTTGAGGAGAGGGCACATCCAGACGGAGTGTGATTATATTCATAGCCTTATAGAAAGGAAACTTGAAATCTGCTAGATCTACTCACCAACAGATTGTGTTTCAATAACGATTTTTTGTGAAGTAAAACTCTGTTCCTGTAGAGTAAGCTGGTGATCGTTCTACGGGTTTGTAATGCGAACGTTACAAACGTTACATAGTATGTTCTATCATTCCGTTAGCGAATTTGCGAAAAATAAAAATATTTTTTGGGTGGATTTTACCACGTGCAAACAATAGATAGTTAATGATTTTTAGCATAATGCCTTTTTGTCATCCACAAATAAATGTTACTTTTGCGGAGATCGAACCGGAAGCCAGCACGCCTATAATGAGAAAGATCGACACATATACCAACGCGTTTTGGTGCATCCGTTATAAATTAGTTTAAAACTTGTCAGCAAGCGTGCGGTACACAATGGTATATACTATGAAGGTGTGCAGGTCTATAGGCTATTCTTCGTTTCTCTTTTGTGCGGATGAAGTTTCACTTTTGGTGTGTGGTCTACAAGCACCTTCATTTTTTGAATTGCAATGAGCCAATAAATCTCGCTATAGCTTAATCCGGTCAGGAAAATCAAGAGGATATTTGAAATTTACAGACTTTAGAGCTTTTAAAGTATTTCCCAAAGTAGTACACGATCAAAAGTATAATTTTCTTTCTTAGCAGAAACACGGTATTGATTTTAACTTTGAAAGAAATCGTCTTTATTTGAGCAGATTCAACATATAAAGGAAGAAATGGAAAAATCTGTAGCAGCTTAAGTATGTGTTACCAAATAATGTTCATTTTTCTTATGACATGATTCCTTTCCCGTATTTGTGTATATTGCAATAAATTGAACCTTTTCATTATGGCAATATTCGACAATGAACTCATAAACTTTTCACAGAAACCATTAATTTCTCAAATTTCTGTCGATTACTGTAAAACTATTAAATTTATCTTATGCTTTATCACTCCGGTACCGATTTGCAATAAAATTTGCTGTAATCCCATGATTAATGTAGGATAATAAATACGACACAATTATATAATATAGTACATATAGACCAACAAAGCCATAGCATAGCGACCAAAGCCAGACGTAGTAATAATTATTGCACCTTCAACGCAAACAACCCTATTATTTAGAATAATTGCTGCAGATAAGAGCAAAATGTGACACTGCAAACTGGGACTTTATTTAACCGGTTGCATACAAAGTATGCTGAATAGACTGGGCATCCAAGTCGGTGCCAGGGGCATTAAAGATTAATATTCGTGGAAAAGACCAACAAACTTGCTGGAATGCTGGTTTTGTAAACTTGCATGAGTAAATTTTACGGTAGTAAAAATAAATATAACATGAATCACGTAATTTAAACAAGCTAAACGTAGCTGCTTAGCAACAGATTCCGGAAAATGCAGTGGCGGACTGAAATCATGTGGATATCTTATCTTTCTCAAGAAAGGCGATGGTGCCTATCGGTTCTGAATAAAAATCAAATTAGAATTTTCGTAAGCATTAAAATATAAAAGTTTTTTTGATGTGTAAACATTTGACGCGGCAGTATGAGGGTAAATCTCGGCAAATGGAAGGGAAGTGTGGGGACGGAAATGTGTAAATCGATGTGACATCTTAACCCATGCGCATTGAGGAGCAAGCTAATTCAGGACGGCCGCGATTGCAACGACTCAAGTGGCGCTTCTAAAAAGCTAGCCGCTAGGGCGGTATTAGAGTTTCATGTCCATGATGTCGATCATCGGCGTAGACAGGATTTGCTTCCCAGGCTAAGCCTGGGGGTGCCACGCTCAATTTTTACCCAAAAGTCGTTAAAATCGTAAAAAAAACAATAGCATGGCATGAATGGTATGTTGAAAAATGAGTCGGTTAAATTCCCAAAACGGGCCACGGCCCCACTGACCCCCCCCTGTCTACGCCCATGATGTCGATATAGAACATATGTTTACACATTTGTGTCTCGAGTACTAGCAGACTAGCTCAATTTTTCTTCAATTCTTATTTAAATACAAATTATTTCTAACTATTTTGATTTGCATCCGTACTTTGTGTGCTTCAGTGAAATCAAATATTAGATTATATGGGTACCAAATATATATGAGTAACAAGTATAGGTAGAAATATAATTCAGGTAGCAACATAGTCAAGTGACTCCATAAGCTTGAGGTTACAGCTGACAGTGTAAATATATTAAGTATATTATATAATTTTGAATATTTTGAAGAGTTGTATTTTTACGTTTTTAATCCATAGAACGCTAGGGAACCTTTTAAGAAAAATATGAAAATTAGTCTTAGTGTCACTAACTGCAGGGATAGGAAACTTATCTATCAATCCCTCTCTTGTTGATCCTAAAAAATATCTCCAGTGATACCATGATAGCCTGTGTCTACGTGATATTCTCATGAAATGCAATGGCATTGCAAATTAAATAAGACAATATAGGAAAAATATGAAAATATGTATTTATCTAAAACAATAATGAATACTAGTACAATATACCTAATATTATCAAGCGAAAACCCAGATCGTTATGACAGTATTGTAACCCCCTAATGTAAAATAACATCACTGGAATAAAAAAGTGGTTCCAGATTCAAATTAGAACCAGGGGCTCATAAATCTCAGTAATAAAATTGTGCCTAATTTCCCCCCAGAAATTTAAATATACCAAAGTTCTCCCTCTAGAATGAACGAACTTCTTATAACCTTTGAGGTATTCAATCTAATCAGGTAATTATCTATAAAGTCCCGAAAATCCTCTCGGCACAAAGCGGAGCTCAATTCAAACAGATATCCAAGGCACAATTTACATATCCAAAGACACATCCCTATTATTATTCTTTCCATGTAAAGCTACAGCCGTCAAAGCTGACAGTGATTCATTTATCTTATGATATGGAAAGCGCACCTCGGAGAAAATCACTAAAAAATTCCGCCTGTAGTCTATCAAAATGAATGACTCTCATCAGGATATCAGGAAAATGTAGTTGGGCGATAATAGAGAAAAGAATGGTGCTCAAATTTAAATTCGATTGCTCTACGCTTGGCTAAAAAATAGACCGTAATTTGTAAGCCTGAGGTGTGGGCCGATGTGTGTGATTTATGGTAGCATATTAGTAGTTAGTAGTGAGCGGTAACGGCATGATAAATCTAATAGACCAAGAATCTTAAAGGTTCTTTCAGAGCTGTAGGCACGAAACATGTCAATTTCTGGATTTTTGTATAGTAGTGATTTCAATAGGTGTTAAATACCCAATGGAATCGACGCCATTTTGCTTTTTATTTCCCGTAAATATCTCCGAGGTTAATATAGTTGTTTCCCTAACAAGTGCGCAAAGTGATACTTTCCTGCACGCTAAAGCAGTTAGACAAACGCGCGGAAAAGTAGAAATCTAAAATAAATAATGAAACATTTTATTTTAACACAAATACAGACAAGTTTTTTATTTCAACACAAATACACAAAAAATATTATTTATTATTATTAACAATACTAATGTTAAAAGTACAGCTAGACGTTGACGTTTTAAGGCCGATTGTAACTGATTTTTTGAGAACGGTGATGAAGATGGTTCGCTGCTTGCTGTTGAGATGGAATAAGTTTGCATTTCAATTGATGAACTGGGCATTTCGTCAGGTTTCTTGTGACTGCAGTTTAAAATTTTGTTACTTAACCCTTCCTTGTAGTTCGTTGTTTCTTCAATGTATCCCTCTGCTACCGTTGTCGATTTCCAGCCGCCCAACCGTTTTATATCTGTGGGTCCCTCTCCAGAATTTGCAAGTAACGTTGCGGAAGATCGCCGGAAACTATGGCCGGTGTAAAGTTCCGGATTCGGCAACTTCAAAAAAGCAGCGATCTCAGAAGGCATCTTTTCAAAGGTATTGATCCCAACGCATTGTTTTGTGCATTGTCCTCTCTTGTAATTTACAAAAAGCGTTGATGTTGTGTCGACGGGCTAATGCTGTATACTTCCGATAGAACAGCAAATATTTTCCATCGTTGAGTTCTTCAGATATGAAGAAAGAACGTGAAGTATAGTTTTTCGAGTCTTGAATTTTTACCACAATTAAGTTGCCTTTGTCTTCAATGTCAGTTGTCATCATTTTTGCGAGTTCTTCTCGTCTGCAGGCGCCAGCGAGTCCGAAAATAGTGGCAACTTTTATTAAAAGATATGTATCATCTGATGATTCATTTATAAATGTGAATATTTCTTCTTTAAAAAAAATTTTTGATTTTCTTGGCTGAAAGCCTACATTTTGTTTTTTAATGAACGCCGCCAGTTTATAAAACTTGCCTATATCTACATTTTTCTTAATCTTCAAAACACTTTTCAGCATGGAATACCTGAACCATAAGGTATTTGAACTGAATTCCTTGTTTAATTTGAAAAAATATGCTAGAAGTACCTCCTCTTTTAAAGTCTTCACACCTTTATCTTTACACCATTTTTCAAATGAATAATACTGTTTCTCATATTTTCCTTTTGATTTCGCCGGCAGGAGCTCTAAGTTCGTCAAATTTGCGGCTTCTAAAATATCATGTGGCGTTTCTTCTTCCATTCTGAAAAACTAATTTTTTTTTGCAATGTTCTGATTATATCTCTCGTGGACACTTCTCTGACGTTAGAAAATGTTTGTACTTAGTTGCTACAGGAACAACAAGCAAAAGTTTAAATTGACAAACACCATGTTATTATACGCATGGTGGCATCATTGTTGTCTATTCGACGTTGGAAAATGATAAAATAAAAATAAATATATATATTTACAAAGCGCTAAATTCAGCTAAAATTTTATTTTATATCAAATATTATTGTATGCAGAAAGCATTAAAATATTGAAAAATCGAGTATAAACACGGCAATTATGATAAACAAAATGAGTGAGCAAAGAGTTCAACTTTGCGCACGCAAATGAGTGCGCAAAGTAGGTACTTTGCGCACGCGAGTAGAAAAAATACTTATTCTAATCTAAACAACACAGTTTCTATTTAAATATACATAAACCATAAAACATCTATCTTCCACCTTTAAGTTATGCTTATATCTAATCTCTTATGTGCACATTCTTTCCTTACTTATACAATAAGAACCATTGCATTAAAACACCCAAAGGTTGGCTGCTGACGGACATTACTTAAACACATTGCATATGAAGTGTGTCAAATCGTACCGTTTTCTGGATTTCTAACTCCTTCACGGTTGATTAAAAAGAGTGGCCTATCAGCTGATCAGGTTGGTAATTTTTTTTTGGATGCGACTGACCTGTTTCACCACGGCCGACATCTGTTTGCTTCAGTCCACTGGTTTGCGTTTTGAATGGCGTTGCTGGCACTTTTTTTATAAACTTGTATTTGGAAGTGGTATTATAAATAATATTTTACGACAATTTTTGGCGTGTTTTATTGAGTGTAACTGGTAATATACCTACGAATAAATAGGTGTACGTTTACAGGCTTTTGCAGTGATTTGTTTGTTTTGTAACGGAATATATGATTATTCCGCTACACTAAAAATTCAGTTCAATTACGAATGATTTTCGATTTTTGGGATTTAAGTTGCCAGTGATATCTATTCACGAATGGGCTTATTCACTTACGCTACACGAAAATTTCGGTTCAATTGTGAATGATTTTCGTTATTTGATATTTGGATCGCCACTCGCTAGTGACATCTATTCACGAATGGGTTTATTTCGTGTGGTTAGCTGTAGGAAGCGCAGTACGCTATTTTATACCTACAATTCATTAATTTAATTTACTATAGATTGCTATATTTAATATTGGGTATTTCTATAGCTTGACGCTGCATGAGTTATAGTAGTAGTCACATGATATAAACTAGCCAATGATACAGCGGCAAGCATCATTTGTCGAATGTCTTAAATTTTGAAAGCGAGGTCGTTTAACTTTGTCGAGACCCTTGACAGGTAAGTGCTGATTTTTAATCTTGAAATATTTAATTCATCTTGCAGTATATTTAACTAATTCTTTCATTTTTAAATACATAACTAATATTTGTTTATGATTCGTTTAGTCTTATTCGACTAAAGCAAAAATTTAGCATTGTTATATTCCATTTTTTATTAGCTGATATCTTCAATAATTTTAATTATTGTTGTGACCGTTGGGTAAGATGTCGATTTATTGGTGAATATTTGCGTCTCTCATTAGTCAAATTAATGTAATTTGAAAAATGCTTAGTCCAGATTTACGGAGAACGTAATTATTTCATTGTTTAGTGGCCACGCACATTTTTTTACGTATTTCCATTCAAATAGAACAGTATTATTTGGGTGAATTCGCGGAGTAGATTCTATATATTCCTGCAAAGGTAGTAAATTGAATTTTCAGTAGAGTTTCACCGAATTTTCCCTCATAGTATTGCTGGTTTTAATATTTTTTCTTTTCAGGCTCATTTAATTAAATTTTCAGTTTATTTGTTACATCAAGCATATAATTATTAGCATTCGCCCTGTCTCGTCTCAACACTGATGTACCGACATTTCTTTGCATTTATGAGAGGTTAATCTCATATATGTAAATTTATCTGGTTTTTTATCTTTAATTAAATTGAGGCGTAATTACGCTCAATTATCGTTTATGTGCCAAGGGCCGAAATAAAAAGTAATAGCAATTACTTAATTTGAGTTATAAGACTCGTTATTAGAAGTTGTACCTCTATTTTTCTATTTATTATCAAACTCAAGTTATTTTTTATTTAGATTTACCGAGAGTCACTGAATTGGAACGTAATTCCATAATTTTCTTTTGAATTTCATATTTTAAAGTAAAGAAAAGGATATCTTGAGTAACAGTAGTTATTTATCATTTTTGCTAAATTTAACATCGTAATTTAAGTTTCTGATTATATCTGCGTTAACCAGTAAATTTTCAATTTGTTGATTGCTTCTTCATGTGTTTAACAGTGTCACTGATGTTCACATGATATTTCCCTGAATATTATTTAATTAGCGATATACATTGGTCTAAGACTAGGTTATTTTCTCTTGCATGTATTCAACCCCCGTAATTGGCTGGATGAAAACATCGTGCTTGGCAAGTAGCAGGTGTTCGTCTTGCGTTTGCGGTACAAAGTGTTCTGAGGGAATCGATACGTTGGGAACCAAATAGGTCCTCGATAAGACCAAGAGACATTAACTTGGGAACAGGCAGAAGCGGTTCTAGTAGAGGTCCCCATACGATTGCATGGTTACAGAATAGTTGGACAAGCTAAGTATTAGCCATTCAGAAGATAAACATATTGTAAAGACCAATAATAACGCTTTATTCATTCCTTTTTTTTAAATCTGTCATAATTCATTTTAATTTTCATTACTAAGTCAAATTTATTCATAAACTTTATTTCCAATAATGTCAATAATTATATTTGTAATTTAATTATATTGATAATCTCCATTTCACATGATACCATCGCATCGCTCATATTTGTAATTTAATTGTATAATTAATATATCGTTGTTTTGAAATTAATTTCTTTAAATAATCGCAGGGTAGAGGTCTATAAGACATTGCGAATTATAAAGGCAAATTTCAGATATTTTTATCTTTATATTTATTTATATCTAAGTATTCTTATTCAGTTCGCATTGTCTCTAGGAACTCTGGCGCACACAATACACAAAAAAATTCACTGCTAATAAATGAACGTCGACCGACCGCCTAAGAAAAATAGAAACGAGTCTCATGCATTTAATCAACTAATTATCGTTACAAATTGGCGCACTACTTTCGTTATAGTTTTTATGCGCTTTATTCGCCTTTTTATATTTTTCTATGATTACATTAAAAATATAGCGGTGTAAAATCGTAAATTCAATCAATATGCCGATGATGTGTAATGTCGCTGGATGCAAATCAAATTATCAATCGAAATAAAACGAGAACAGTATAATCACATTTGCTCTACCAAAAGATGATAAGTTAAAATAAACATGGATACATAAAATTTCAACGATTTTGAGCAAATAAAAGAAATCCTTGAATCTAAATAAAACATTTTGAGGAAAGGTTTATAATTAGAGTGCATAAGATTTTAGTAAAAAATTAGATGAAAGAATATAAAAGAAAGTTTCCTACGCTTGAACCCGATGCAGTCCCTACAATATTTAGAAGCATTGTCTAGTTATTTTACAACAAGGACTGGGTCAGTTCGAAGACTGTGTGATGTCGAAGAACCTCAAATGGGGCAGGCTATGAAGGACGGTCTCTGATCATTTGCTGAACATGAGGAGTCAAAAAAATCTACTTTTCATAAGAACAGTGGGCTTTTGAATAAAAATTCGGGCTCTCTACGAGAAGGCTCACACTTTTTTATGTTATTTTAGTTTTAAAAATAAAATTCCTTAATTAGAGGGGTCAATAATGGATAGTAAGGATTTGAGTGTTACATGTAGTGTTGGATAAGATGCCATGAGTCAGGATAAGATTGCAATGGGATTAAGGAAAATTACCACTACAAATATTATGGAAAATGTGATACAGTTTTTAGATGTTAAATTATAGGGCCAACAAGAAGTAAGTAACGTTCTTAATAGTGTTTTAGAAAAACTTATTAACTTTTAGAAAAATTCTTGGATTGGTGAGGACGATACAGAAGATAATTCTGGTGTTAGGAACAATTATTCACCATTTATTATTGAATAGCCTAAAAATTTACAAAATGAAACCACAATCAAGGAAGTATGCTGGGAACACACTCATGATGGCTTTATCTCTTTTTATGCAGCCATCAAGGCCATATTTTTCTTTATATTATGAAGCCAAAATTATTTCGTTTACCTCATCCTCGAAATTAAAAAAAAAGAGCGAGTCTGCTAGTACTCAAGACACTGATGTGTAAATATATGTCCTATATCGACATCATGAACATGAAAATCTAATAAAGCCCTAGCGATTAGCTTTTTAGAAGCGCCACTTGACTCGGAGCAATCGCGGCCGCCCTGGATTAGCTTGGTCCTCAATGCGCATGGGTAATGATGTCACATCGGTTTACACATTTCCGTCCCCATATTTCCATCCCATTTGCCGAGATTTACCCTCATACCACCACGTAAGCTGTTTACACATCAATAATTTGTAAAATAGCATTGTCTGACAGTGGTTTAAAATACAGTATTTTTAAAAAGTGAACTTTTGGTGAATATCTACATTGATGAAGTTTACATTAATTCGCAATCAAGTTTTTAGAGTGAAAATTGTTCTAAAATCGCAAAAACTGCACAAGTGTTTATGATTTCCTGTATTTTTTTTCAGATATAAAGATGTAGTTTGTGTCCTGTATGTAACATGCTGGCTAATGACTTAAAAGAATATCTGTTAGAAGTTCTTCAAGAAGTAGAGTCAATACGTTTTAAAATGACCTCAACTGTATCAGACAATCGTGTTGTCATCCTTAAAGCATTTCAAGTGTTAAACAACAATAATATTTTAAAGCCATATATTACACATCCTCACGATGAGAACAAGTTACTTTTTCTAATATTGGACACAGTTCACATTTTTAAATGTATCAGAAATTGCTGACTCGCCCCTTGAAAAAAATTGTTAGCTAACTTTCCGCCTTTATTTTAAATGATTCAGCTGAAGTATCGAAAAACTGTCTGAAATCATTTTGTCATGCTAATTTTAAGCTATGATGTTCAGGAGGCACCTTAATAGTGACTTTGATGTGAACTGTCAGCATCGAGTGGGAGCGTTGCTTGACGATTTTATGGTTGGCAGATTAGTTGGCGATCTTGAGCAGAAATTTTACAAAAAGTGATTTTATCGTCATATTTACAGGAAAGGAGAATGTAGTTAGAGGGACTGCTATATCGAATGCAACATTGGACCAACTCAGTAAACTCACGACCAGTACAAACTTGATCATCATCGGACCACCATGGGCGCAAGATAGGAGAATTTTAAATAAATTGATTAATGACAGTAACCTCACCATATTCAGTAGAGTTTTTAACGTCAAGTAAAAGTTTCTGTTTCTGAGTTTGGATAATTTCGCTGACACGGTTGATAAAAATTGGTACGCCGAAACAAGTTACTGAGCAAAGGTTGCTATTGCATCTTACGCCTGCGAAGAGATTAGGAATTGGTCAAAGTCATCAGTCTGTTCCGGGTTTGGTCCTGATATGGGAGCATCTGCTGAGGCTTTCAACATGGCCCTCAAGGGTAATATTTGTCAGTCCCGGTGTCGGAGGGAGAATAACCCGATATGGGTTATGATCTGTCCCAACAGAAATCGACCCTTTCCACTAAAGGCGACGCTAAAAAGGCATTGGGCTTGAGCACCAATTTCGTGCAATCGTCGAACCTCTCTCCTTCAATACCACTATAGTATTTTATTATCAGAATGTTCGGGGTGCGAGAACTAAGACCGACGAGCTTTTGAGATCCAGTCACGCTTGCAGCTATGACCTGATTGCTCTAACCGAAACCTGGCTGAAGGATACATTCTTCAATTCTGATTTTTTCAGTGATCAATATACTGTATATCGAAAAAGACACAGGAAATATTCCGAGCTTGACTGTCTGAGAGGTGACGGTGTTCCGTTTTATCTACCCCGATTTTTAACACATACGAGGATGTCTGGATTCAGGTACAGGCTTGTTGTATGTTGTGTCTATATATCTCCAAATTCGGCCACTGGGTGCTATAGGTCCTTCTGTCATACTTGCGAATTTCTGCGAAACAAGTATTCAAATCACAAATTTTTAACCATCCTCTGATCAGGTGGATTCTTGAGGATGACTCATTGGTCCCAACGGAATTTCAATGACACAATGTATTTTCTGGAGTTGCAGCAGCTGTATTCGGTTCAGAACCGCATCGGAAGAACACTTGATCTGATCTTCGCTGAAAACCTGGATAGTTTATCTGTTCCGGCTTGCTCTGTTCCACTGCTGACAATGGATAATTATCATTTTGCCACTAAAGCATATTTTCGCCTCCGACCTGTTAAGAGTTTGACAGGCAGCTGCACGGTTGAGGTCTATCATTTTCATATAGCCAGTTACTCCGAACTGAATCAATTTTATGAGGAGGTTGACTAGTCCTTCATATCGACTATTGACGATATTAACGCAATGATTTGTCGCTTCTATGAGGTGATCTTCGAGGGCACCGATCGCTTTGTGCCAAGGAAGTGGTTGCGACCGAAGAATATCTTAAATGATTTGATGGAGGGCTTCGTAAATGCATTTCTGGAAGAACAGACTACATAAAAGATTCAGGAATGCCGGCCTTGGTACCGACCCTGATGCTATCTCTGCTGTTCGTCGTGAGGTTAGACTCGAGGAAGACTCGAACTGATATGTGCTATTCTCCTATATATTACAGAACATCTAATCTCTGAAAACATCAAGCTGTTACTCAGCCAGTACTTGAGGGCTCTCAAGAGGTAGCTGAGGCCTTTGCCTTACACTTTCAGTCGTCATATTCTGACTACAATGAAGTTGACTTAATACACTTCAAGCCCGTTGAGTTCGCTACCAATTTGTCCTCGCACAGCTTTGATGTCAGTGAGGTCACTGAGAGGTTGAAACGGCTCGATACTTTCAAGAGGGCGGGTCCCCATACTTTTGTTTAAAAAATCCTCATTATCTCTGACTCCGCCATTGCGAAGTATCTTTCAGAGCTCAATTGATTGTGGTTGTTTTCCTGCAATGTGGTAGAGCTTCCAAATTTTCAACCTGTTTTTAAATCTGGAGAGAGAAGCGACATTCCAACTACCGCAGAATATTAATTCTCTCTGCTGTTCCTAAGCTGATGGAATCCATGCTGACTGACAATAGTTTTCTGGCTTATAATAACTATTAACTATATCGTTTGACACAATAATTATTGTAAATCATTTTAAAATATGCACCACCACATCTTACATTTTTTGCATTTAATATTTTGCTTCATCTGCTGTATTTTCTGATATAAGGTAATGTCCCAAGACAAACTAACCACCCTGTACGGTATTTTATATTTATTTTCAAGTGAGAGTGGCGGGTTCCCCCTGCCTTGGAGTAGTCAGTCAGTTTTTGATGTTTCTTTATTATTTGCATTTGTATTTTCATTTATTTCAAACTAAGGCTTTTATACAGGGTGTTCCTTAATGACATGCTAATATATAAGGGGGTGATTCCTGGGCCCATTTTAAGGAAAAAACTTCATATGAATGTATGTCCAAAACGTCTTAGCTTTTGAGGTACATGGTGGTAAAATTTTCAGAAAAAAATATATTTTTTATAATAACTGTCATACTATAGTAGATATCTTTATGATATTGAGTGCATGTCTTCTATGCATCAAGATGTATTTTCTGATGTACAAACAATGTTATTATTTCTACCAGTGGCGTCCGTACGGGTTTCGCATTGAATATTTTTGGAGAAAAAAAAAATGGGTCACTGTTTCCCTTAAAATAAAAATATTTTTGAAATTCTCATGTATTTTTGAGCAAATTTGATCTCTTCGTTTCCTTTCGTCTGACGTATGGTTTCCGCATAAAAAAATAAAAAAAAATTGTGTGTGCTTAGGACCACACGATAGGAGTGAAAACTTCAACAAGCGGGGATCATGTCATCGTTTATCAGAATTTCGATCCAAGGCTTCGATGCAAATACGGACGAAAAACGATTTTTCCTCCAAAACCCCCCATAAATTAGAGCCCCGGTCCCCTCCGTATGGTCTAAAGTGGCCCCCCATGGGGCGCACCTACCATACAAATTTCGACCCCGTACTTCTTCCCGAAATTAGTTATTTAAGTTTTTCTCCCCCCCCCCCCCCCCTGGCAAAAGGGGGGGGGGGGGGATACGGGGTCTTGTTTCTTCCAGGATCTTCTTTTTACCCAGGCTACATCCCCTGAAAATTTCAGCCCTCTACCTATACGGGAACATGCCAGGGAGTAACAAGCGGGGCAAGGCAGTAATAATTATGACAAGCGCATTCACCATTTTGTCCAGTACAAGAAGCGTTACGTGACGACGTTACGTTATTGCGTTACGTGACGGCTCAGTCTCATTCAACCCCCACAGAAAAAAGTGCTGCACGCGCCTAAAGAAGTTTTTACTTCAGAAATCGTTTTGCTGCACGGTCAAATCGCTAAAAATCTGATGCGGTAACTGTTGTGTGGAACTCTTTTTTTTGTCAAGCTATTGGCTTCATTTATTATCAATTGTTAATTAATTTAGAAATAAGTAACTGATTTTACTGTAGGAAAAAATAAAAGAAAACTCTCAAGTGCCAATAATGCGTCGGATGAAAGCGAATTAAGAGATCACATTTGCAGAGAAATTAATGATAATTATTAAAAAGTATTTTTACCTTAAGAAAAAGCAGTGGCGCACCAATTTTTTCTCCAAAAGTATTCAACGCAAAACCCGTAAGGACGCCACTGGTAGAAATAATCAATTTGTTTGTACATCAGAAAATGCATCCTGATGCATAGAAGAAATGTACCAAATTTTATAAAGATATCTGCAATAGTATCATAGCTATTATATAAAATGGATTTTTCCTGAAAACGTTACCACCCTGGATCTCAAAAGTTTAGGACATAGGCTCGTATGAAGTTTTTTTCTTGAAATGGTTCCAAGAATCACCCCCTAAAATATTTGGCTATATTAGTATGTGATCTATTCCACTTGTTAACTCTATTTCTATACGTATACATGTTTTCGTAAGCATGAGACTCAATGTATGCATTGTATTGCTTTTTGTTTGGATTAGTTTGAATTCCTTTGGTTTATTCCCCTCTTGTTTAGAAACAAAAGCAAACTATCATTTTAGCAAAACACTAGCTTTTTCTATCCACGATTTAAAAAAAAATGTTCATGGCTTGCCCCATCGCTCAAATCGTCCAATTAGTCAAATTAATTTAGAATATGCGGATCATCAATTTTCAATATAATAACACGATCTAATATCAAAATACTATTGTTAGTAACTTGCTAAAATTTTTCAAGACCATATTATTACTTCATAGAGTATTCGCTTCTTTCTTGAAGTAACTAGATAGTACAGATAAATTACTAAATTTATTAGAGGGTTAAAATGAGTTAGTAGAGCTCCATTGAGCATAAAACCGCAATATGATTTCAAAGAGAGCTGTATGGAGGCTAAACACGCAATATAGATTTAAAGGAGCTTTATTTAGCTTAAAATCGCAACCAATTTTAAGAGAGCTTTGTTCAGCATATCAGGAAGTTAGAACATTTAACAAGACCAATAATGTATGTATAAACTCGATCTTTCATAACTCTGACCTGGAGTGAAATTATTCCTCCACTATATTTCCACAGCTGGTTAATTGACACTGTGATTGCAGAATTTCTCTAACCGTTCTTGCTTTATAAAGTGGTAATTTTGCATCGCTCATTACCTTTCACTCTAGCAATTTTAAAGAGTCCTTCAAATGTAGTACCTATTTTGCGATTCATCTCTCTTACTTGCCGTAAGCCACATTGCTAGGTCACGTACCACATAGGCCTTTGACTTTTTTTGATTTGAATCGAATAAGCGTTTTATTTTAAGTGTTATTTTACGTGTTTGTGTATCCATATTATTTGATTAACTTCTTTCTTTGATATGATATATTTTTCAAGACATGAAAAGTACACCTGGGGTATAATTGCATGGAGAAGAAAAAGATGCTCAATTTTAAATTACATTGCAGTCCGCTGGATTGAAAATATGCTGCAATTCGTGAGCCTGAGATTTAGGATGATGTGTGTGATTTAATGGAAATGTGCTATGTTAGTAAGAAATGAAATATAAGTAATATTTCAAACTTTTTCAAAAGAATAAATCATATTAAATCTACAATAATTAATATTTGCCTTGGTTTATTATAGAGATTTCTCATATGGTAGAAATTTCTCCATAATGCAAATATGTAAGAAAAACACTTCGGTTCTATTAGCATTAAATAGATTTTGTAGAATAAGACCTTTCGTTAAAACATTTTCTCTATTTACCATTGCGTTAGGTATCAAGTTTGATATATAATCTAAATGCTGATGATGAATATTTGTGCTTGCGTCATTCATTCGTATAATTCGACCTAGAAAATGCTTCTGGTTGTTGTATTTTATTATTTGTATCTAGTGAGTTATTGAGCTTCGCTTAGTCTCATCTAGTTTGACCTACTTTGGATTATGTTCCTAACTTCTATCATACATTAATACAATTACTACGTAAACCGTTGATTAATTTCGTGCACATTACAATCGTTATTGGGGTTCTACTTTTTCACTTTCAATGCACCGTTGTTTTAAATCTATGTGGTATTTACTTTAGTTCATAGCCTTAGGATAATTCCTATATTTTCAATGCAATTAAAGGGACTACAACATAGTCTTATACGCACTACAAATTTACAAAATTTGCGATGTGCGTATCGCTAACTATGTTAAAATCATCAGGAGATAATTAAAGCTAAACTTTTAATATAGCTATATAGCTACACTTTATTCGCACAAGTAGTAGTAGAAGTAATAGTAGATACATGAGAAGAGACCAAAGACCTTGACAATAGGTCCGGGAGGCCCTTGCGGCATCACTCAGATCTCCTGTTAACCATCCGCTTTTCCTCCTAGTCTTTTTCACCTACTGATAAGGTTAGGATCACTCTGCTTGGCAGGCTCACAGTTCCCTTGTCCTGAAGTATTGTCGACCCAAAGACGGCATGTCTTGTTCTGGCAATGGCCACACATCTGCCCAGGTAACTGAGAGAGGTTTAATCCTCCTTCCTGCACCTTCGGCAGGTAACGCCCTCTTCAAAACCCATCAGGCTCATGTGCCTTCTTAATCGACAGTTCCCTTTAATGGCCCCTACCAGGGTGCTCATGGCCGGCCTAGTTTTCGTCAGGACCCATTCCGTTCTGGTCTTATCGGGCTCCGCAATGAAGTTCTTGGCCTAAATACCCACTGAATTTTTTTTCTACTCTCTTGGTAGAAACTGATCAGTCCACTCTCTGATTACCGATTATTTGCGTTCTGGAAAGACCTAAAAGGGCTACCGGCTTATGCAAGGGGTAGCGGATCCGCCTGCAGTAAGTTCGTTTCGCCACCCAACTGTGTCCCGGCATTCATATCAGCTTCGTTCTCTTACCCTATGTCAGTCATTTAAAGGTATCCTCGCCACTCCTGGACCAGTTTAGAATTAGTATTGGTTGCACAGACTGCCCTAAGTGCAAATGATCACATCCTCTGATATTTTGCTTGCCTTCATCCATTATTGCAACCATCAAAATTGTATACACTTCTGATTGGGACACTGCTGCGTGATTTCCAAGAGAAAGCTTTCACGTGTGCAGCTAGTATCCAAGAACTTCCGCCCCAGAGGACTGTTGTCTCACGAGTCGTGAGCCATTGGTGAAACTTATGAACGCCCTCTTCGGTAAAGTTACCTCTCCACGTTCCCACTGTCTCTTTGTTGGAATAGTCACTGTGTAGGCTCTATTCAATCTCAATGTGTCCTCGGGTACTGCGACCTTGTTTGCGCACATATATAATTCTCCATCTACTTTTAGAGACATTTTTGCATGCCCAACTATCTCATCTTCGATCTAAATACCATTGTATCGCAGTCTCAAGAAAGATGATATACCCTCCTGCACGACTTAGACCCCAGTACATCTGAGGCATTGCTATTGGCGTTATTCTCAAATCCTGTGATCGCGAGTGTCAGGCAAGTGGTCTGGGAACCACCACACCACTGAGTCGTACGGACCGCGCCGTACTGCCTGTGCACGACCCTTCGGCTGAGCCCTTAAGTTGCAGCTAGCGCCCTTCTCAGTTGTCAGCACAATGACATAGAGTCTTTAATTGCCTCTTCAACCTGAGCTTGGAATCAAGTAGACCTCCTAAGTACTTCATTACACTCACAGAGTTAAGTGATTACCTTTACATGCTTGGAGCTATGAACTTATCTAGGTTCTTTTTTTTGTGGAGAGAATTGTTTACGTTTTTGTCAAATTTAATCGACAAACCTGTCTACCTACACCATACTGTACTCTATCCAGTTACGGCAGCGTCCACTGTTATCCAGTATAGTCTAGGCGGCGCTATCGCCTATTGATATTTGTTCGTCCACATCTGCTTCTCCTGGGATGTGCACTTCCAGCTGGTGTTGAAGCGATTTCTATATCGATGATGTTTATGGCTCTTTTCCTCCATTGCTAAGTATCATATCGAGTTGTAAAAGATTATATATACTTACAGGAGATTCTCCATGATCTTCACTTGTTCTTTCGCAGATCTCTTTTGCAACCTCATCTTCTAGTTAGAACAACACATTTTTAATTTCAGTCCAGTCCAGTCTAGTTCTTTATACCACACAATAATTTCTTAACGTTAAACTGGGTTTGGTATACCAATTTTAGACCTATGATTTTAAACACTTTATGAAGTCCTCCAGTGTTCTGAGGATTATATGGTATCGAAATATTTTTTGCATTTTTATCATGATCAATGGAATTAAGAATAGTCTTCTTAAACGAATGCTTATTAATAAGTCTATTTATTATGGTAATATTGAAATTATTAACTCTCGCTATATTCTTAATTCTCTTTTTTCCAACTGTTAATCCATTCGCTACTGAGAGGAAAATTAATCATACGGTGTATACCAATCAATATGTCTTGGTCGCAATGAAAAGTCATTAGGAATATATGCACGGGTTAGTGGCATCATTGTTTCCATAAATATCAAATTCCAGTATGTTGTTGTAATTACTAATTACTAAAGTACCCAAAAATGGTAGTGGGCCATTGTTCTCGACTTCGTAAGCAAATTTAATGATGGGGAAATGGCTGTTCAGATCTGTTTAGAAAATTTCCATATTAGCAGCTTTTGTATCAAAAATTTAGAAAATATCATCCACATACTTGCGCCATACCCTTGTACAATACTCGAATTGGCCGATTTCGTTTTCAAATCTATTCATGGAAAAATTATTTAAGAACGATGTTAAATATTGTCCATTGCCGTACCTTTAAGTTGTTGCTTATAGCTTGAGGCTTGCAAAGTTTGGTTAAAGTTAAATATTCTTATTTGATTTTATTAACAAAACTATTTATATCAACTAATTCACCATTCTTCTCGACCTAACAAGTCAATTGAATGATGGGGAAATGGCTGCTTACATTTGTTAAACTTGTTAAGCAGGTTTTGTTTCAAAAAGATAGAAAATATCGTCCACATACGTACACCATACTCTTGTAGAATGCTGGAACTCTTGACTGTTTTCGTTTTCAAATCCATTCATGAAAAGATTAGCTAAGAACGGTGACAAACTCAAAGTCAACTAGGATTACTTTTAAGATGCTGGTAATAGCTTGATCCTTGCAAAGTTTCAATTATCAAAACTATTCATTTCAAGTAACTCACTAAGCTATTGCAAGGTCTATAGCATTGTTGCACTGGGAACAACAACGTCACATAAAATTAAAATTTTGCTTTCCTTGATATAACATTTGTCCCTTTAATTTTGTTAATTTATTAAAAGGAGCGGAATTTTGGAGACACTCCTGATATTCTAAACGAGAGTGAGCTAAAACAAGAGGCCTTAATATATTTCAACTTAAATTAATGAGTTTGAAACTCGCACATGCACAACTTTTTATCGGATTAAATGGGGTATCCCATGTTTTTATCTGGGATATATTTTCACCTAACAACCCTAGCTTTTCAACTTTAACTTATTAGGCAGCCCCTCGGGCATAAATAAAATTACGCACTTGCTCCAGTATCAAGGGTAAGTGTACAAGAATAAATAATTGTTCATTATTTTTGAGACTCTGTAATAGCTTATGCAATAGATTTTGAAAGCACGCTCTTATCACCTTAAAACATAACTTATCACGAATTAAGATCAACCCTTACTACATAATTATTTCCTGCTTAACACCAACCGCTAAAACAATTCGACAAGTATGATATAATATTTAAAAGAACATTTTTTTATTGAGTTTAAAAAGATAGTAATCTACATCTTCGTCTGAATGTCCAGCTGTTTCACCAAAACATGTAAATAGAATTTTACCATAGTTAACATACACACATTTCATATTCCGTAGGGAACAAACATTTGAATGAATTTGGAATTTAAGGCTCCCAAATGGTAGTAATATTAAATTCTATTGAAATCATCGGCACTGAACTGAACGACAAATATAAGTTTTCAATAGGCATAAACGATATAATAGGTTTTTTTGTACCAAGGACGTAACATCAGCTAAGCGTCCAAAGTATCAACATTTATTTGCTCTTATTAATGTCAAACTTAAGGTAAAATAATTGAACAAAGGAAATAGTAGCCAAATAATTTTCACGATTCCAAAGTAATAACTACATGTGATATTAATAAAGTTGTCAAAAAAGTGATGTTTGTCCGGTTTGTATTTCCAAGGAAATGAAATTTCGAAAAACATATGAAAATACATACGAAGACTTTGTCAAATGGTGCGATTTAAGGCAAGTGAAGTGCCCTAAGTCAAAGTGCCTTACTGCCTTGCTTCCATGACAAGAAAGATCAAAATATGAAGACATCAATGATGTGGGCAATCTACTCCATGTAAATTCTACAATAATTTTGCAAGTTCGCGAAAATAATCGCATTTTTAAAACGACCATCAGACGGATATATCCCTAAGAAGTCTAGTGTATTTACGAGGAAAGAAATACAGATTCTTTTTCAACTGCGCCAGATGAAACTTATTTTTTAAATAAGGTTGTCCTAAGTTTCGTAATTGCAGGAGCCTGCAAGAGGGATGAATTGGCAAACTTAAACGTTAGTGATATTACCGATTTGTAATCATGTGTTTTAGTAAAATTATTTCGGACAAAACGAAGACTCCAAGAACGTTTTCACGTTCGATGACAAAGAAGATCTCACATTTTTGAAAATAACAATGAAATATATGTGAAATAGGCGAATATGGTTTTAATTTAATATAGTACCTACATTTAATTGGTACAAACAGCAAAGTATTAACTAAACCGTTATATGCAACAACTTCTACTTTTTCCTTAAGGCCTATATTTATTTTGTAGCACAAAATATGAAAGTCTGAAAATTGTTATTTTCACGGGAAGCTCGCAGGTGTCTAAATATTGGTAAACTCTCTGTTCGGAACAAATATGTAGAAAGCGCTTGGGACGAGGAAAACTTTCATGTTTGAAATTTATTTTTTATATATATTTACATTATAATAGATACATTTGCATTTAAATTGAATATTTTTTATAAAAATATGCGCCACTTATACCTAAATAAAACTCTTTATCATTTCATCATTCGATTCATTAGCACATGACGCTTCCAGGCCAATATTAGCAAAGTTAACTTATTTAGTAAACTTTGGTATAAGATTAAATTATTTTTAAGATGGGATATCGAATCAAATTATTTTATTAATGTCTTTCTGTAACTAAAACGTGGCTTTTGTGTATTTAGTCTTTTAAATTTCTAAATAGTTAGTGGTTCTATTTTTATAAGATAGGATTTTTTAGAAAAGCTCCTAAAAGAAACATGTAGTCTTGAAATATTTCTCAAATTTGGGTCGACCATGCTATTGATCAAATAACCCATTGTTTATCAGTTTTGTGGTAAAACGGTAATAATGTACTAAAAACTTGGATAAACAATACGAAAACCACATGCATTTAAAGAGTTTGGGTTCATAAAAACCTGTGTAATACACATGATCAATCATTGCACCAGCTTTTTCTGCAACGATAAAAAGGTATGCACTTTACATAGACGGTTTCCCAACAAAAATATTTGTTTTTTAATTTAGGAGTGTGGTAGGTAGTTAATTCTGACACCAATTAACACAGGTTTTTTTACATATAGCATATATAGCATTACATTTCAATATTGGTCTATATGATAGGATTTATGCATACACATCTAAAAACAATATCATGATAATATACATAAACTAAGAAAGTAAACACTTAGGTAAATACCCATGTAAATAACTATTCACACGGTCAATCGTACTTCGGAAACATATATACCACCTAATTTCTACTCTTGTAGCGTCTGCAATTAATTCGACGTCAAGCCATAATACTTAAGAAATAATGGTTCTGTGCCGATTCAACGATTATATTGCCAACGAATATTCAATGTTTATCGAGACTCGTAGTCTTCCTATACGAATTTTTGATTAACTACAACAGAGTTGTATCCACAATACCGAAACAAAATTTTTGAACTCGACGTGCGTTTCGCTAACCATGTTAGCATCATCAAGAGCTGATTAGAACTAAACGTTCACTCTACCTAACTCTACTTTATACTAATTACCTGCTTAATTAAGCGAAATTAAAAGTAACCAATCCTGAGATTCCACTATCGTATGTATCTAATAATCTTCTATCAAATATATTGCGAAATAATTTTAAAGCTTTAAATTGTTGTTCTATGATTTGGTCATGATGTTAATTAAAAATATTGTACAGCCGACAGTCGAAAACCGAAATATATTCATCACGACCAGAAACTAGTGCGGTACTATTGACGAGAGCAAGGAAGGATATAACCCACAGATCGAGAACAAGCTTCTCAACTGTCATAACGTATCAAGATCCGTTTGGTCAGTTGCCAAAGCACCCAACCAGGGTTTCTCAAAGACGTCAATACCACCACTGGCCAAAAATGATGGCTCAATAGCGGAAACGGCCAAAGAAAACGCAAACATCCTTGCCGAAATGTTTGCATTAAATTCTACCTTAGATCCTCAAGGAAAACTTTCCCAATGCCACAAAGTCAGGTCTGCAATTTCGTCAACATCAAGTGAAACGAATACTCAAAAGCCTAGACACTAACAAGGCCACAGGATCGGATGGCGTTCCCGCAACGATGCTTAAGAAATATGCTGCGAAACTAACAGCTCCACTATGCGGGCAGACTTTTTTCCTTATCATACCGAACTGCACGCTCTCCTTCTACCTGGAAATGCGCTCAAGTGCAACCACTCCCGAAGAAAGGTAAAAAAACGATTCCAAATAACTACCGTCCAATTGCCTCAGTTACCGTCATGTCCAAGGTCATGGAGAAACTGATCAACAAAGAGCTATTAAAATATGTTGAATCATCAGGCATTATAAGCGATCGCCAGGATGGCTTCCGCAAGCACAGATCAATGGGAGATCGCCTGACTTACGTGACCTATCTGTGGACTAAAGCCATCGAGAGCTACGGCGAATCTCGTGCACTGGCTCTCGATATATCCAAAGCATTTGGACTATGCCATGACGTATTTTTAAGCACATCGACAGCATACGAACTACAACCAGCACTGCTTCTATGGCTCACCGACTTCTTAAGGGATCGAATCATCCGAGTTGGTATTGATGGACATCTTTTGGAGGGATTTAATATCAATGACGGAGTTTCTCAAGGGTGTACATTATCTCCCACATTGTTCCTGCTCTATATCAACGATCCCTTAGACAGAACAAATAATTCTATTTACAATTTTGCTGACAACAGCCCTCTTATATCCTCATTCATGTCGCGGACTCCAATGTCCGCTGCTCGTTCCCAACGCGGGCGAGCGAATCAGATTGCTGCCATCATGGAGGCTATCATCGCCATCGTGGAATGGGGTGGTGAAAATAATGTCCGATTTAACGTAGAAAAGACTCAAGCAGCTATCTTCTCAAAAAACCAAACAACGCAGGCCCTGACTCATCAATGACAGGACAATCACTGACTCTGACCTCATCCATAAGCTTGCTGGGCATCAAAGTAGAAAACAACATGTCTTGGCGTAATCACGACACTAAGATCACCAACGCAACAGCTCAAAAGCTAGGAGCACCCTATAGAGCAAAAAAGTTATATACATCTCATCAGCTCTTACTGCTCTATAAGACCCAGATAAGACCATCTCTGGAATACTGTTCCAATGTGTGGAGCTCGGCACCCAAACACTTGCTCAAAATATTAGATTCCATACAGAGGAGAGCAGTCCGTCTTGTGGATGACTCAGAGTTGACTAAAGACCTTGTTAGCCTTGAACATCGAAGAAAAGTGGCGGACCTCTCTCTTTACTATCGATACTACTACGCGAAGGTATTTGAACGAGCTGGCACTTACGATTCCGCCCAGAGTTGTGCGAAACAGAAACACCCGTCAAACATAAGCTGCTCATCAACATACGATTCAGTTGCGAACACCTAGGACGTCGCTGTTGCGGGACTCCTCGTTCTGGAATGGACTTCCGAGTAACATCTCTCCCGAGAATTATAACCTACAGCGCTTCAAGTGCAACGGCCACCATCTTTTCCTCACTCGTTGAGTGGTATAGGATTTTCCTTTTGTGTGATTGCCGAACATAAAAAAATAAAAATAAAAATAAAGAATTGTAGAACAGATAAATCAAGTGTTGCCGAGCATGCTTTTGAAAATATTCATGGAATAACATTTTAAAATTTGAAATTAATTATGTTCACAATATATCTGATAGGATACTATTAGACGCATAGGAAAGTATGGAAATTATAAATGTAAGAATAGTTTAAATAAAGATAGCGGGCCCATTCGGAATAGTCTATTGTATTGGTAGCGTGACTAGTAGGAGCCCAGGATTGGTTCTTTTTGGAGTCGCTTCATTAAGCAAACAGTTAGCATAAAATAGAGTTAGGTAGATTGTAAGTTTAGTTTTATTTATCTCTTGATGACGCTAACATGGTCAGCGAAACGCGCGTCGAGTGCAAAAATTATGTTTTGATATTGTGGTAGTGCATTTTGATGAAGGTTCCAAACCTCAACTTTTATTTGGTTAGTTTGGGTTATTGCTCTTAAAAATTTTTTTTGGAATAAAAAATAAAAGGAAACCTCTGTTAAAACGAGATTTACTAATGTGGAACTTGACTATGATCACACCATGAGATATGCTTATAAACTGAAAAACATTATACCAACATATTAGTGGTCTATTTCTGCATTAAATAATGATAAAATTGAATTTATAGCGAATGAGTACAAATCACCGTAGCTGTCAACTTCTACACAAAATTTCGTTTTTTAATGCCTTTTCTAATTTGATATCAATTGTCGCAGCCATTTTGAATACAGTTAAACAATTTAACGGACCATTTTATCCGTAATGATTATTTTATATTCCGTTATTCATATTCGAGACAGCATTTTGATTTCTTTTTTTTCAATTTGCAATTTGAACATTTTATGAGTATTTACATTTGCTAAAATTTGGCGCTTTAGTGCCCTTAGCCGAAGCCTAAATCCCGTAAAAATGTCTGGCTAAAAACCTTTTGTAAAAGCAGATTAAGTGAAACCTTCAGTACCAGAGCAGTAAAAATAATAATGACGGCATTATGCTCCGGGTTAAGCTTTTTTTCATTAGATTACGGACTTAATTCAATTTGGATCTAAAGGGTCTCCGAGGAAACCCCGTTACGTTAAAGTTCAAATGAAATGTTGGGACAAGGAAATATCCACCATAATTAATTTATGAGGGTTTGTAAATAATCCAATGTAGTGAATGGCTTAAAATACCTATATAAAAGCTTTTGAATTAACAAAGCATACATTGTTGTGTTTCGAAATATAACTGATAATTTGGAAAATAGAAAAAAGATCTTAGAAGTGAAATTACGTATTTCTATAAATGTGTTTTTCAAAACACTTTTCGACTAATAATTTGAAATAATTATTGTCCAGTAAAATTCTATGTATAGTATACTTCAATTTATAGTGAATATGGTTTGAAACACACAACTTAATGGCGATTGTAGGCGCTCGATGTGTGATATTTATAGCCCTTATTGTTGGTTCTCACCATAAATATTTTTTATTACTTTTAACCACGTAAAATTAATAATCTATATCATTTGTGAACAATCTTAAAATAATCAGATACTTTTACAAATAATGTTTCTAGCGCAGACAAAAGTGTACACTAATATGTTTGCTCTCTTAGGTTGTGACAATGAACCATCTTGTGATTTAAAATTATTGTGCTAAAAAATATTCGAAAATATTGAAGACATTAATAAGATCAGTGTAGAACCAAAATTTTGTGGTAAGCATGCGTCAGAAGTCGCTCTTCTATATTATATCTGATACTACCTAAAAACTTGTTGAAAACCCATATTGCAACTTATATCTAGCATCCACTAGCTACTAATTTTTCACCAGGCTTTTATATTGTCAATTAATAGGTTTGAATTTGGGATCGGAAATATGAAATAATGTAATATTTCTGCTCAGATGTTATATTGATATCATCGCCATTTCATTGGAAATGCTAATTAGCAGTAGCAATGGTTGAAACTGTATACAAAAACCAGTGTATCAGCGCAAAATTTCTATATCGAGTATTTTTTCTCGAGAATTATCCTTCCAACATGAAATGCTGTACTAACCCAGATAGGCTCGAAGCACTATATGAACTTAGCTCTTACATCAATCCATTAGTTCGTTTCGCTGTTCAGCAAGATAAAAAATTGTAACCATGAAATTTTTTAGGGGAAGTAACTCTGAAATAGGCGAGGACGTGACAAACCTGTAAGGCTAGTGGCGCGAGGCGGCAGAGAGAGTCATGAAGTTATGTACCATAGAAAAATATTTGTTACGTAATTAGCATGTCTGTACTGGTAGAGGTCTAAGGGGTAAGGTGAAAATATTAGTGGCTGTAATAATATTGGCGAAATAAAACGTGTTAGTAAAAAGTGTTGTTTACAGATCAGAAGTCGGGATAACCTACGGATTGTGCTATTTGTTGGGGAAAACGCTGAAAAGGCGATTTCGGCGAGTTGAATCTTGTTGGCGTCTTCTTTTCTTTGTGACTGGCGGTATCACAATAAATCTTAACAATTGGCGGGAGTTTTTTGCTATCCTTGACAGTGGATTGACATTAAACAAGTTTTGAGAAAGTCGCTATAAGTGCGTGGGCTGATTATTATTGTAAGAATTGTGGCGTATTTTAACTGTATTTAATGGTGTGTAAATACATTTTTTTCAAGTGATATCCTATGGAGGAAGGCAGAAGTGACGAGTTAGAGCTCGATTTCGAGCTTGAATTGAGCGAAGGTGACTACGGCGAAGGTGACTACGGCGAAGGCGAATCGGCGATGGAATATGAAGCAGTCTCCATGGTGCATAAGCTGTTGAAAGGCGATTTGGCAGCTAGTACCTATCAGATTGTGGTGACCGAAATGGCAAAGGTGGCAAGGCAAAAGGCGATCGTTGGTACTGGCGCTACCAAGGGCAACAGGAAAGGCGAAAAATCAGGTGAGAGCTTTCCTCAGGCGGTAGTAGAGCATGCTTCTAGCAAAAGGGCGAATTCTGCATGCAGTTAGGGCTGTATCGGGTCAAAAGCAGGCGGCAAAATTATTGACCTATTTGATCCCGACAGCCAGGACTGTAACGTAGTCAGGGGATTGAGTAGAATTGATCAGTTGGGCGATATTGATGACTGGTCGAACTATGAGAGGGCATATTTTAAGCAGTCGAAATTGCAAGGCGCAGCAAGGAGCTGGCTTAATCGACTCGATAAGTATGACTTCTCATGGGAAGACTGAAAGGCGGCTCTGAGGGAGGCGTTTCTCCTATGGTTCATGATTTTGCTCAGCTGCTCAAGAAAATGATGGATTGGCGAGTGTTAAATTGGACTGTGAAGCCATTACCCATTATAATCATGATAAGATGGCGTTGATTGAAAGGTGTGAGCTTTCAGGCAAAAAGGCGCTTTTGTGTCTGATTGACGGTCTACCTCTCGATCCACAGTTGACTCCGAGGGTATTTAGTTGCTTCTCTCCTGGCGACTTATATACTGACTTGGTTTTCCTCTTTTGAGATATATCGACGTTCATCAACCGCTATCGGGGAATTGAAGGAGCAAGGAAGTCTAGGATCATACACTGGCAGAGGCGACGAAGACTTTGTGATCTTGTGGCGATTCTCAAACTGAGAGAGGCGTTCGGCGAATGTTGGGTATCCAAAGATTATTATTTCCAACCGCGGGCTGGCGTTTACGAGCAAGGCATTTGCCGACTTTTTAGCGACGCGAGGTGTAAAACACCAATGGTGAATGGTCAGGATGAAAGGTGCATGCGAGTCTGACTGACGAGGCGCAAATGGCAAATTGGGATGGCGAGGCCTATCGCAAATTAAGGTCCAAACTTCTTTTGAGACAGCAAAACGCATGTGAAAACCTGACAAAGGCGTAAAATAAAGGTGATATTCGATAAAGGGCGTAAGGTTGCAACTGCAGGCGCAACCCTTAGGGTAGGCGATTTGGTGTTACGGCGAAAGCGCAGATCGATAAGATCTAATTGATTTATTGGCGAGTTAAATTAATGAGGACATTAATTGCTGCAGGGTGGCCGAATGTAACCAGCAAATTTTATAGGTGACATAACTCTGAAATAGGCAAGGACGTGACAACCCTGCAAGTCGAGAGGCGTGGGGCGGCAGAGAGAGCCATAAAGTTATGTCACATAGAAAAATATATGTTATGTAATTAGGATGTCTGTACTGGTGGGTTTAAGGTGTAAGGTGAAAATATTAGTGGCTGTAATAATATTGGCGAAATAAAACGTGTTAGTAAAAAGTGTTGTTTACAAAATATTAAATTGAAAAAACAGAAAAAAAGGCATTAGGGATGAATTACTAACATAAAAAGAAAGCTATCAAACTGTATATAATGTGGTTCACCATGTGTGCAACAAATAGTAACCTTGTAAATATCGAATTCTACAAAACAATTATTTTCCTGATAAAAATTTATGTATGAAAAATTACTATAGGAAGTACGAAATTTGAGGCGACATGTATGGGGTGTTTCAACGAAGACTGAGCAGTGGCTTATATTTAACCTTCCCTGTATTTTCCAAACAAACCAAAATAGCCATTCGATATATTTTTGTTCTGCTAAATTCAGAAATTAAACTTAAACAAAAGACTTACGCCATAGATGAAGGGTTTTTTAAATGGAACACCCTGTATATTACTAAATTTTTTAACTCTCAGGGAAATCTAAATACATTTCCTGTATAATATCCTGTACCTATCTTTAGCTGTTTAGGAAATATTGACAGTTGAAAGTCGGGCATTTTGGCACTTTGA
Organism: Pissodes strobi; assembly: GCA_016904865.1. Lineage (NCBI taxonomy): Eukaryota > Metazoa > Arthropoda > Insecta > Coleoptera > Curculionidae > Pissodes > Pissodes strobi. The sequence goes on from MU182676.1 coordinate 153,771, forward strand.
CAGGCTCTAAAATATAAACTGCACGCGATCAAAGAAAACTGTTTGCATATTCCAATCTTAGATTTTCATAAGCTATCGAATGACACTAACTTTGAATTTAACCGGAGGATTAAAATCGGTTAATTTTATCCGCGGGTTAATATCAATAGCTTATAAAAACCTAAGATAGGAATGCGCAAACCGTTTTCTTTGGTCTCGTGCTGGTTTAGGAAGAATTCAATGACTTTTGTTTAAAGATTAGTTAATTTCTATATGTCCCTTATCAACTTCAGCTTTTTGCAAAGGCAACCAGGCATTATTAAAATTAGCAGAAGCTGAAGCAACGCATTCATCTTTATTTAATAATATTAAAGCACTTTCTTTAATTTACCATTTTTTGATAATGGTTACTTTGCTAAAATACTTGCAGCTTTCTATTGTATTTTGCGATTGTTATCCAATGCATGTTGACAACTATGTGATTTATGGAACTGTGTATTTTTGATATAGGTTTGGTGTTCTTTAAAACCCCTTCAAGCCCAGACCGATTTTCTACGAACTTAGTCATATCCCAGATTTGGTGAAAAATGGACTTTTTTAAAAATTGTTTTTTTCTACTTATTATCAATTTACAGGAATAAACAAATACTTTTCGTTACAAAAGTGATTTGAAAATCTTATACTTAGTCCATTGGCGTTACACTAGTATATAACAATATTTTTTTATAAAACTAGGGAGTCCACTTCTATTTAAATAATGCGAGTTTTATAGCAATCAACTTAAATTTATTCTTACCATTCATAAAATTAAAATATAAACATAACTGTAGAAAAAACATACAAAGAATTAGTAACGTAGTTGGTAAAAATGCAACGTTGAAATTGATATTTATATGCTAAAACTTAATTAACATTGACCTTGAACGAGCCAATCAAAACCAACTTCTTAATATAAATATGTGCCATCCCAGAGTCTATCCACGTAACTGCAATATTATCCCAGCTTATAAATGAAATATAGTGTTTGTTGCCACAAGTGACAATCTGGGATGGCACACTATTATCAATTTGTTGCCATATGTGGCAACATGGGCTTGAAGGGGTTAATACGTTTTGATAAAGTTCTACAGGTTTCACCTATATAGAATGTATTACATTTACATGGGATCTTATAGATAACATTTTTTGTAATTTAATTTTCATTGAGTGGTTTTGTTTTGTCAATTTAGCTTAGATCTACATTTTCTGATTTGAAAATAGTACGCATGCTAAATCTGTTACCTATTTGTTTTATATTGTCTGATCAATTAGAAATATAAAGAATAAAGAGGTTCGTAATAGCTCTATTTTCATTTTGTCTAATATTTGCTTGTTTTTACTCTGCAAAGCATTTTTTAATAAAATGAATAGGATGGTTATTAATCAAAATATTGCATAAAAATTATTTTTCTACGTTGAAATTTTGATTAATACAAGTATTTTCATTCGATCATATAGACTTTATACGACCCCCTTTTTAACCATTATTGGGTGATTTGACTTAAAGTTTAAATATCTGTTTGTATGTGTAGGTTTTCTGTATATTTTTGTTTAAAAACTATTCAAGTTCTCTATTATAAGGATATCAAGGAATAAAAGTTATTCTTCTTCTATAGTGAATTGAATTGTAGGTTGTTTCGTGTTAATATAATTTAGAAAATCGTTAAGAAAATTACGTTATTGTAAATGTCTTATTAAAGTACAAGTTTAGATGTTTATGGACGAGGCGAGGCGAGAAGGAGCCGAGTCTGGAATTTCCAGACGAGTACTTTAATTGCATTTCACGGTCGAGTATCGTACATTTTATTCATACTGGAAGTGGTAAATCAGTTTTTTATTCTTATTTTTTTTTTTGTTTGTGCGTTTCACACCCTCTATACATTTTGTACAACAACTGTTTAATTGGTTGCTAACAAAAACAATGCAATTTGTTGACTTTCTGTCAAATTTAAAAGTGTCGGGAAAATAGATGCGTCCGCAGCTATTTTAGAAAAAAGCACCGAACCAATTAGCAAACTGATTCCCGTTAAATCTTCAGGGCGGTAAAGAAAGAATACGACATATTCAGCGAGTGGCATACAACTTTTAACGTAGACAAAACGGTAAATGAGAATATAATGTCCTATGTGTTGGACATGGTAAGAATCAAGAATGATTATTTCTAAATTAAAAAACCTTTTAATTTCATAGTTATTTTTGAAAATATTTTGAAAAAATCAATTTCCTAATTTTAATGGTTACTTTTAGGCGAAGAAATCAAGGAGTTCCACACTGTGGACCAAATAATCCATGCTAGTTGTCAATGAAAACGTCGACATCTTCAAATTTCCGGAAGTAATAGCTTTTCTGAAAAAAGAATCAGATGGTCATTTAGCCAATCAGTCGAAGGTATTAACAAGGGAAGACGTCGACAGAGATTTATGCAAGATGGGACAACGGAGACATTTTAATTTATAAAGTTAAAATTTTTTAGTTTTTATTTAATGTTAAACAAATATTTTTACTATTTATATAAGTATATATCCTTAATGATGACAACTAACTGTCATAATAACAAAAGTATAGGTAGGAACTAAAAGTATTCTGTATTGTTTCAGGTAATAGCACTGCTGGGCATCTGTGGAGGGTGTAGAAGGGAAGAACTCTACAACCTGAATGAAGAGGACATAGAGGATACAGGATCCCAGTTTATTGTCAGCATTAACCAGACTAAAACATACGTAAAAAGGGTGTTCACGGTAATAGATGAAAATTTTCTGAAAACATTTCGTCACTATCGTAGCCTGTATCCTACCAGAAAAGGCATTCTTCGTATGTTATAGAAAAGGCAAAAGTATAGGCTAAAGAGTGGGCATTTATTCGATTGGAATTTTTGAATCTGGATAGACGTAAAAAATACACTGGGCATTGTTTTAGACAGACGTCTGCAACACTTCTTAATGTCCTAAAACGTCACGGTGGAAGAAAGAGCAAGGCTGTGGCGGAAAAATACGTAGAAGAGTCTCTGGAAACAAAAAGAAAGGTGGCCAGAATGATTCAAGCAGAAGAAGTTCTTCAGAGTCATCAGTCTTCCTCACTGGTAACCAAAGAACGCGATCAATCTGCTCCTGCTATTCCTGCCGCTTTGAAAAAATCCAATAATTCGAATTGCAGTATAACTGTTCATGTGTATAAGTAGGTAAGTAGTTATTTTTGTATACCTATAGGTGATATTGTTATAAATAAAATATTTGTTGAAAATAAGCCTTGTCTTTGTAAAATTGCGAAATTTCGATTTCAGTCCTGGAAAATGACTTTACCGGACTAGTGATGTTATCATTTCCCAGACTAAAACTGACAACGTGATGGAGTATATTACAATACAGTATGAAATAAAGGTATATTTAGCGTGTGTATTTTCGATACTCCATAAACTGTTTTTTGTGTTCTTTTAGTATTTTGTATATCTGTCTTTCAATATATTATGTTGGGTTTTTAATAAGTACTGTGTGATTAACATCATTTAAAAGAGACATTACCTTTTCACCATAGGTAATGCAATCCATTACTACGGTTGAATTAAATTTATCAGCTGGAAGAATTTTAATAGTGTTATTTGTTTTCAATGATTGTATTGCTCTTTGTTCTATGTAACATTAGTTTTGTTTAATTTTAAATTATTTTTCTAATGTAATTTTAGTTCTAATTCTAAATTCGGCTTGATGTTCATCAATCATCAATTCCATAAATAACATATTTGTCAACATGCATTTGATAACAATCACATAATACAATAGAATGCCTCAAATATTTTAGCAAAGAAACCATTACCAAAAAAAAACCTAACATTAAAGAAAGTCCTTTAATATTATTAAATAAAGATAAATACGTATAAAAGAACACAAAAATACACAGTTCCATAAACCACATATTTGTCAACATGCA
>MU182676.1:179707-255023 GCA_016904865.1 Pissodes strobi
CTCGATACTTGGCAATCTAGCAGTTTTTAGAGACTCTTATCCGAGAGGCCCGAGCTGCTTTAAGTCATACCTTTCATGGCCTGCTTGAAATTACCAAATACTGTTTTAATGAACTTGTTATGAATTATATTCTCTTAGGGAAATTTCACACCGCGACATTCTTGAAGAGAGATTTGGCAAATACAGGCAAATGGCAGGTGGTCATTATTATATTTCTGTGCGACAGTTATATGAGACAGAGAAAAGACTTAGAATTCAATCTATATTAACACTTCAGTCTCGCAGTTTTGGTCCTATTAATTATATTAAGGTCTATGAAATATCTGATTTTGACCCAGATGAAAATTGCTCATAACTTTACTGTCTCAATTTTTAATAAATAATGATGATCGCTTTTAGGAGAGCAAATATGTATCGCCGTTAATCACATATTTAGGCGGTTATTGTTGCTATATTACGTTAAAAATGCTAAAATGTAACAGCTGTAAAGAAAAATTAGTATATTTATTTTTGAGGACAAATTTGATCTCATTAATAAATGAAATCGTGGAGGACTTTTATATTTCCAAAGACAAGTTATGAATGTTCTGTCTGTGACTTACATAATCTTTAGTAAGTTAATAAATGAATTTGAGAACATGTTTCTAGAAACTTTTAATAAAACATCGTTTATGCTTTACTTAAATTTGAAATATTATATTTAACAGAAACATGTCTCACATTTCGATGGATGCGCTAATCATAATAGAAAAGACGTTTCGAAAATGATTCTCAAAAGTATTTCCAATACCCTATTAATTATTATTGCGCTAAAATGGTTAGCGCTAAAAATAGCGACCATTTAAAAAAAAGAAATCAACAAAACTCGATATATCAATGAAGTGGGGCATATTCCTTCCTATACTTTCTAAACTAAACATATGTAATTTGGGACCTATTTCTTTAGAAGTTTAATATATTTTCATGGCTTCTGTTCTATAATATATATAGTTTTTATACTTAAACACTCACTTAAACAGGCTCGATGTTAGGTAAGTGAAATTTGAAATCGCATAACATGCATACCTACATTATACCTACTAAATTATATTTATTATCGAGTTTTTTTATTATTTTACGTACTAATAATTAAGAGAAGGTGTGGAATAGTTCAGTATAAGTATTTATTTGTAATAAATTTTGTTTTAGTGTACAAATAAAATTATTATACATAGATAGGTACATATCCTGAATTTTGGCGCGAGTGTAGGAGCGTTAGGAGCCTGCATTTAATTATTCTACACCTGTTATTAAATCGAAACTCAAACGTAACTTTTGGGATTTAGCAAGAAGTCCGTCACATAGCTAGCATTCTTTAAAATAAGTTAACTATTGATAGGCTTAATAAATAATAGTGTATATATCATAATTGCACGGCCTATATTGATGACTTTACAGGGCAAGCACTAAAGGCGGGTTCTCATTTGTCAGTTTCGCTGAATCATTTTCATTAATTCAGTAATAACGGACAAGTAATGAATGTGAAAATTTGTTTTCAGTAAAACTGATCACTAAATTCGTGCTTTCAGTTAAAGTGAAAACCAGGTCTACTTTTGTTCATTTTGGCTGATCATTATTAAAGACTGAATGAAAGCTGAACTGTGAGAACTGCACGTTCAGTAACTTTTCCAGAGTATTGCCAGTTTGAGGGCAATTGTGTTTAAACAATGGTAAGTAGCCAGTAGAAATTTTGTTCAAAAGTATTTCAAATTATTCGTTCATTCTTTAGTGATTCCTATATGTTTCTGTATCTTCCCAAGCCAGCTCTTTTAATATATTTTTCACTTGCATTTTTCTTATTTCGGCTCAGTATTCACTGTTTTCCATTATGTACGACGTTTCCTTTGCTTTTGAATTAATTAAAATATTGTGCAATAATTTAATAATTTCGCTTCAATTCTTTTTTCAGTAAGCATTATAAATCTTTTTGAGGTCACTACATGACTCATTGGAAATAATTATTTGTACTAAATATATTTAGTTAGCATGAACTTCGTTCATTTGTATTTTCAGTATTACTGAATCAGTAATAAAGATTCAGCGAGACTGACAAGTGAGAACCCGCCTTAAGCTTTGTTATTTAGTGGGTATTGCAAATTGTCCTTGTCTAATTATCATGTCGTGTAGAAATATTTTATACTTCCAAAAACACAATAATAACATATGTTAGAGTGATTGTTTTTTATTATAGCTTAAAGGGATGTTAGAAATGCCATCCATCACTAAATATGTCTGTCAGTGGTGCAGGACTTTATAGCCGCAATTTAATATATTAAAATTTTGAATGCTTTAATGAAGAAACATTCCTTACTCAATATGATATCAATACTATTAATATTTAAACCTCATATAGGTTTGTATTGGTCCTTCATGTCTTGATTATAGTATTAATGACCTTAAGCTATTAAAAAAGCCGGTCTTGAACTGTAAATAATGATTCGGTGAATCGAATCGATCGCCTTGTCTGAAGAGCCTCCATTGTTTTATCAAGATTAATCTGTCTTTAGCAGATAACGAATGACAAATAGTGGTATATGGGATAGACCGAGACGGACCTGTCACCGGAAAATATTTATCATTAGTAATTGCTAGAATGCGCTTTGTGCCCACCGCGGCGTAGAATGAGAAGGTGACAGAGATATCCCCTCTGATTAATACCGTCGTATTTTCTGAATAGGTACATCTTATTTGTTGCTCAAATATGGCATTGCGTTCCAACTGCAGTAATACTCTTCTTATTTTCATAGCCGTTCTGAGTCAACTAATATGTGTGTCCTAAATTTCATTTCCATAAGTATGCTGCGAACATTTTGAGCTTTCTTTTTGATAAAAACTACTAATTTGCCAATATAAATTTCACAGCAAGAAATTCAAAATATCAAAATATTTCTTCTTTTATTTTAGATAACTATTTTGAAATATGGCATACAGTATTTCCTATAAAATAATGCGCTTAGATTTTTGCTAAAAATCAAATATTTAGAACAATGGCGTATATGTTATTGGTTTTTGAGAAATTTTCCAAGCATGGTAAAATTTAAAACCAACTCGGCATGTCAGCGTTGCTTTGCGGAAATGTCTAGTGTATGTATGTATGTATGATGCCCCTACACTTTTTTGATATACTGTAGATTAATCCCGTAAAATTTTCATATTAAAGTTATGATAGGATCATGAACGCATACTGAGGTGATTCTAATAGTCATAAATAATAACGAAGGAAAGAGTTTTAGGGCTATCTTAAGATTTCGAATATACTAAAAAGGTATGTACAGGAATTCAAAATATTAAATTCAATTCGAGAATATGATAAATATTGTGGAATTTAAGCAGATTTTTTTTGTTATTTTTTAAACGAAAAGGATCACTTCAAGAATGAGTAGTAGTGGTGTAAGGATTCTGCAACAGTTAAATAATGGTAATGGCTACTTAGTCAAGTCGTTCCTGTAAGTGCTTGTGTTTGTATTTTAGATGCATGATTCAAATAGGTAAAATTTCAGCAAAAAAATTAACTAATATTTGACATGCCAGTAAACAGGAGCATACTAATATGACCAAACAAAACCTACATGACATATGGATAGAAAGTTCGTTGACTTGTGTATCCCAACAAAGCTTGTTCTCTATACCCTGAGACGGAAATAATAGTCAGTGACGTCAGTCACTCGTTCGAAAACAGACCAACGTGAGCGGCTTAAAGTAATATTTAATATTAAACAATAAATCTGGTATAAAATGCTCGCAAAATGCCGCTTATTCTAAATGCGGACACAGACTTCCGGCACAAAACGTGCACCGCTGCCAAATCCATTGTGGCCCGTATACGCGCGTTACGCGGAGCATTTGAAGCAGCTGTACTTTAACAGAGGTTCGCGATCGACGGTCGTAAATATACTGATATTTTACGACCGTCGGGCGGAGGTCGCAACGTTGCAACAGTAAACGAGCATGTACCCTGTGAGAGATCTGTTGCATAGTCGCGCTTGCGGGTTTAGGTTATCGTTTTGTTTTAACATTGAAAATGTTTCTGTTTTCCTAAATAGGGCTTCAAATCGTGAAAAAATGCATGCTACATTTGCCACATTCATGACGTCGTACCCGTGAGAGATCGTGTTAACTTGTTTATTTAAACTTAAATTGATTGTAACGTATCGGAATCAGTTCTAATTACTAAAATAAATTGGAACTAACTGAAACTAACCGAAAGTGTATTGAACAACTATCCAAAACTAATGAAAAGCACCAAAACGGGCTAAAACGTATCGAAATAGATTTAAAATATTGAAGTAAGTTAAAACTAACCCAAATTAAACGAATTTTAGTGACTAACCAAAACTAACCAAAAACATTAAAATTGCTTATAACGTATCGGAACCGGTTCAAATTACTAAAATAAATTGGAACTAATTGGAAGTAGCCGAAAAACGATTGAAAATATCCAAAAATAACTAAAAGCACCAAAACGGGCTAAACATATCGAAATAGATTAAAAAGATTGAAGTAAGTTAAAACTTACCCAAATTAACCGAATTTAGGTGACTAACCAAAACTAACCAAAAGCATTATAATTGCTTATGATATCGAAAGGTGATTGAATGTCTAATCAAAACTAACCAAAAGTAACTAAGAGCACCAAAACGGGTAAAACATATCGAAATAGATTAAAAATATTGAAGTAAGTTAAAATTAACCCAAATTAACCAAATTTTGGCGACTAACTAAAACTAACCAAACCATTAAAATTGCTTATAACGTACCGGAACCGGTTCAAATGGCTAAGATATATTAAAACTAACTGAACTTTACTGAGACTTGACTGAACGACTAACCAATAGTAGGTAACTAAAAGCATCAAAACGGGCTAAAACGCATCGAAATAGATTTAAAATATTGAACTAAGTTAAAACTAACTTAAATTAACCGAATTTTGGTGACTAACCAAAAACCCTAAAATTGGTTATAGTGTAACGGAACTGGTCCAAATGATAAAAATAAATTAAAATAAACTGAAATTAACCGAAAGTTGATTGAACGACTAACCAAAATGGACCAAAAGTAACCAAAGGCATCAAAAGGGGCTAAAACAAGTTGAAACTAACAATTAACCGAATTTTGGCGACTAACTAAAGTTAACCAAAAACATCAAAATTGGATATGACGTATCGAATCCGGTTCAAATGACTAAAATAAATTAAAACTAACTAAACTTAACCAAAATATGTTGAACCAAAACTAATCAAGAGTAACCAAAATGGACTAAGACGTATAGGAACAAATTAAGAATAAAATAAGTAACTAACCCAAATTAACCGAATTTTTGCCACGACCTACATTATTAACCAAAAACGTTTAAATTGTTTTAACGTATGGGAACCGGTTCAAATGGCTCAAATAAATTGAAAGTTACTGAAAGTAACCGAAAATTGATTGAATAACCAACCAAAGCTAACCAAAAGTAACTAAAAGCACCAAAACGGGCTGACACGTATCTAAACAATTAAAAATATTGAAGTAATATGAAACTAATTCAAATTAACCTTATTTTGGTGACTAACCAAAAGCACTAAAATTGGTTATAACGTTTTGGACCCGGTTCAAATAACTAAAATAAATTAAAACTAACTGAAATTAGCCGAAAGTGAACGACTAACCAAAAGTAACCAAAAGCACCAAAATAAATAATAATTAATAAAAATATTAAGCTTATAAGGTGAAATGAACTTGAATTAACCGAATTTTGCCGACTAACTAAAATTAACCATAACGTCGTTGCTTAACTTCGTGATCGGACGAGAACTGGCATTTTAAACATGCTATGGCCATTGTTGCGTTTTACCTTGGTCATAGGATAAAAATTAGGTTTAATAACCAAGTTTAAAATAATAAAAAATCAACGCGAACGAAACCTCGGATAAAAGCTAAAAGTGTCCTATGTTCTTTACTATACTCTTGAGAATATTTGTACAAAATTTCATGATGATCGGAACAGTTTATGCGTGAAAGCTTAAGAAACAAACAAACAAACACATTCGCATCTGTAATATTAGTTAGGATTATCTTATAATACTTACTGGCAGCTTCGGAGTGGATTAATTCACTGCACAAATTCGACACGATAATCTAATGCCATCAGGAATAACATCAATATATGGACACAGCTTATTTACCTAGTAATCGTGGGCCGACATCCTTAGATTTGGGAAAGTCAATAACCAAATTTTGCAAATTTTAGATGAGGGCTATGACTCAATATTGTTTTAAACGTCTGGGCATCTGAATAATACTTTTGACAGTTTGTTTAATTTAAAATAATAATATGCTGTTTTATCATCTAAAATCCGTTTAAAAACGATTTTAAATGACAAAATTATGTAAAAACCCGAAAATTCGGACTTTTTAGGACGATGACGAATTTGTCGTGGATTTTGAAGCCAAAATTCATTTTAAATTCAACCGTCCATTAAAAATAAGCTGTGGTATGGATCCAAATACACTGCGAATATAATAATTAATAAATAATAATTTTGACTGTTCGTTTAATTTAAAATATGCTTTTTTATCATCTAAAATCCATTTAAAATTATTTTAAATGGCAAATTGGATATAATTCCGCCCTAGCGGCTAGAATCGGTGTACACATTTTCGTCCCATTTGCCGAGATTTGCCCTCATACTGCCGCGTAAGATGTTTACACATCAATAAGTTGGAACTAACGGAAAGTTGTTTGAACGACTAACCAAAAGTGACTAGAAATAGCCAAAACGGGCTAAACAGAATCAGAACAGGTTAAAAATATTACAGTAACGTTATGGCTATAATCAAAAGCGGTCTTATCGTGCGGGTCCAAAGGTCACATTTTTATTTATTATTTATTTATTTATTTATTTTTTATTTATTATTATTTTTCATTAAATGTCATTACTTTGACAGATTTTACACGCAAAATCTGCCACAAATGAAGTTTTTACTCAATATTGTGACCTTTGGACCCGCACGATAAGATCGCTTTTGACTATAATTATATTATGTTAATAGATTTTCCTATCTAAAAGTGAAGGGTAATTTTTTTCGGTTTTCATATCTGCACATTTTTGATGTGTAAACATCTTACGCGGCGGTATGAGGGTAAATCTCGGTAAATGGGGCGAAAATGTGTAAACCGATTGTGACATTATAAACCGGTGAAGGATTTTTATACAATTTGGCCATTTAAATCGGTTTTAAACGGATTTTAGATGATATAAAAGCATATTTTAAATTAAACGAACCGTCAAAGGTATTATTCAGAAGCCCAGAGTCATGGCCCTCTTCTATAATTTTACATCTATAAGTTTGTTTTTTTAATGGACGGTTGAATTTAAAATGAATTTTCGCTTCAAAATCCACGACAAATTCGTCCGAAGCCACGGCTATCGTCCTAAAAAAGTCCGAATTTTGTGATTTTTATACAATTGTGTCATTTAAAATCGTTTTAAAACGGATTTTAGATGATAAAAAAGCATATTATTATTTTAAATTAAACGAACTGTCAAAAGTATTATTCAGATGTCCAGACGTTTAAAACAATATTGAGTCATAGCCCTCTTCTAAAATTTGCAAAATTTGGTTATTGACCTTCCCAAATCAAAGGATGTCGGCCCAAGATGAGTAGCTGGTAAAAGAACAAGCTTTGTAGATTTTCGTGTCGAAAGTATGCAGTGAATTAAGTAGAGTGCTTTAGGCAGCCACAATTCTCCCCCTCCAACTTTTTGCCCCCCCACACCTCCGGTGACTTTGGGATAAACCCCGCCCACTTGGTTTAAGTGTATTCGACCTTGAACGACATTGGCCTAATTTCACCTTGAATGTCCTTGAGTTTTTCTTGAAGGTCGCGCATATGACCTTGGGATTGCTCCAAGCATGTACGACCTTGAAGGTCCTTGGGACTGTTTTGCGGTGACTTTTACCTTGAATGACATTGAGGTAATTTGATCTTGAATGCCCTTGAGTTTTTGATGTGTAAACTTCTTACGCGGCGGTATGAGGATAAATCTCGGCAAATGGAAAGTAAATGTGTAAACCGATTCTAGCCGCTAGGACAGTACTATATACAATTTTGCCATTCAAAATCGTTTCAAACGGATTTTAGACGATAAAAAGGCATATTATTATTTTAAATTATACGATCCGTCAAAAGTATTATTCAGATACCCAGACGCTTAAAGCGGTAAAATTTGAAAAAGTTGGTTATTGATTGTCCCAAATCAAAGGATGTCGGCCCAAAATTATAAGGTAAATATCCTGTGTTCATATGTTGATGTTATTCCTGGTGGAATTAGATTTTCGTGTCGAATTTGTGCAGTGAATTAATCCGCTCCGAAGCTGCCAGTACGTTTTATTAAAGAATCCTAACTAATATTATAAATGCGAATGTTTTTGTTTTTATTCTATGAACATGCTAAAATGGACAGGTAAGGACCATAGCACGTTGAAAAGCTTTTTAAGATCCTTTACACAAATAATGCACTATGTAAAAATCGACCTCTCCTATTGGTTGATCCATCTCGTATTACAATATGTCTTCGTGATGCAAACGATTTCTGTCAAGAGCTCTCGTGGTGTAGAGGTTTATACAGCGGGGTCTCACCTGGACGGCCCGGGTTCAAACCCCGTTGCTTTTTTTTATTATTCTTTCTAAGATTATGTTTCTAAACAGTTTTTTCCTTGATTTTGGGTATGTCTTGGGTTAGTTTGGGTTAGCACCTGGTTAGTTTCCTTTCCTTGAGCCCCCGTAGCGAGCGAAGCGAGCAGAATGCCATGCGGATCGGCCAATAGGAATGGCTGATTTTTGTATAGTGCACTATTTGTGTAAAGGATCTTATAATGCCGTTTAAAATGCCAGTTCTCGTTCGATCGCTGAAGTTAAGCAACGTCGGGCGTGATTAGAACTTGGATGGGTTACCGCTTGGGAACCTCCGATAACGAGTAGTAAACTTAAAGTTTTATTGATGTTTGATGTAAACTTTCGATGCACTTTCAATATGGTATTTTATGATAAGAAAAACCCCTTATTATCCATGACTCTTTTTTTCCTAGCCTTAATGAATATTTTACTATTTGTTTGTAGTACAATTTTGTTGCTTATTACTAGATTTAGGAATAATTTTGAATATACGTTTTTTTTGCATATTTTAGACTAAAATCATGCATATTTATGTGCATAAACTTTATTTTTTAAGTGGATATTTGCCTAAGTTTACTTATTACTATTCCATTATATAGTTATTATAACATATTAATTTACAAAGCAATTGTATCCGCCGCTGGAATTTCCTTCTCTCTTCCCTTGCCCCGCGAGGCGCGCCTTAAAACTAAAAATGAGTCACTGACTATTATTTCCGACTTGAACTATAGGTGAACACCTAAACATTATCTACATGGCACTGGTTTACTAATAATTTGTGTCAAATATGACTTCAGGGAGCAAAGTAGTTACCTCAACCCACATTCAAATACAACCTATTCGCATTGATCTAACCGTACATATGTATTATGCATTTTTGAGCAACTTTAACATTACCAGAAAACTGGACAGCAAGGAACATGATTTGGATAAATTACTGGACCTGTATTTGATTATCAATCTTTCAGACTTTGGTTTGGAAATATTTACAATCCTATAGTTGCTGTCCATTACTTGACATCTAATTGGTAATCACATAAACTTACCTGTCACTATTATCTGAACTGAAAGGGCATTTCTGATGGCTTCTAATCTCTTTGTATTCTCTTTGGAAGGTGCAACACATCGGTACTCCCCGCCTTCTTGATATAATACGTTGTCAAGTCGCAACTCTTGAGAAGCTCCTATCGGTTCCAGTCGGCCGGTTCCTGATTCTACTCTTGCCCAACAACCACTGGTGCCTAAAACAAAATTTTATACTTGAAGGGGATTTCATCTTTTAAAATTGATAATATTGCTCACACAAGTAGCAATTATATTTAATGGTAAATATCAAAGTAATATGTCAATACATTTCCAGAAGTTCTCGAATCTTGCACAATGGGTTTCTTCGAAGAAATAAGAGTACGGACAGGATACCATAGATATTTTGAAAAGCTGGACTCGATATTGGGACAAATTGGCAGACTTGGAAAACCAAAGGATGTTCCTGCTTAGATGCCGTGATGAAGCCTTGATGATGATGCGGAATGCATCGAACCGTTGACATTTGATTTAAAGGTTTATCAACAAAGTCAAAACAACCTGAAAACTGACTTTTAATTAACACATTTCTGGACGAAAACCACATTACATAATCCTATTTCTAGCTTTGAAAAATTGACAATGGGTCTCTTCGAAGAAATAAGAGTGCAGTACAGGAATGTGAACGCCTGGCTCAGGTGGTAAGTCTCTCGGGTTTAGAATGCGAAGTAATTGGTTCGTCGCTCCGTGCTTGCAAGCTTTTTTAATTTTTTTTTTTTGGATTAGTTAACTTCTTGGTATGCCTTGGGTTAGTTTGGGTTAGTTTTTGTTGGTTGTATCCCGCAGCGAGCGGAGTGCATTACACGAATACAAATGCGTGAAGTGAAAAAACGTAAACAACGTTGACGTGTGGAGCTAGTGTAACACACGTGCTTATCTAGCCAATCAGGCGGCGTTTTTAACTGGGGTTTTGTAACGCGAAGGCTTCCTCCCGTTTAGGGGTTGAATTTAATGGTTAAGAATACCAAAAAACGAGTCTTACTAAAAAATAAAATTGAGGAGTCCGAGCGTGTTTCGTTTATTATTCGAAAAACAAAAAAGAAAACAGGTGGTAAGTTTTCGGTGGGCCACCTTGTATAACGCATAACAGTCAATGGAGTATTTAAATAACTTTTCCATGAAAACCATATTCAGTTAATTTCATAATTTGAAATTTTAGAAAAATGTATGCACTATTGTGCAAGAGATTCCTTTACACACTAGTGCACAAAAAGTTCACTATGAAGCTTACATAATGTTAGTATTTTACACACGGTTGTAGAAAATTTTTATTTATGTAAGAAATACGTAAAGTTACACTTTTTTGCAAATGTGATAAATTGAAAATCACATGAGTAAAACAGATTATTTGCTTTGACTGATATACAATATTTTTTCTACAGCCAAGAAATAAGTACTATAAATCAAAACAAAAGCATATTTCATTACCAGTCCGGAAACTATAGGCTTTTCTGGTGTACGCACGGAAGTTTCTTAGCACGGGAAAAGCTGTGTCTGGACGTGTAATGATAGATGTTTTTCATAATACCTCACTGAAATTAAAATATAAATATAAAATTATTATAATAATATATATCCAAAATTATATCATAATACATTTTAAATCAAAATATAAACAAACGTCAAACTTGCAAGAAAAGCAAGACACAGGTATCTAATATTTATCAAGCGTTGCTATGGAAATATATATGTTTTTGTGTTTTATTGTGATTGAATAGGCAGCTAGTATCGATGTACAGGGTTATCCAACGAGGACTAGACAAGGCGATTTCCTGACTTTCCTTGTACTTTTATAAAAAGCTGAAATGGCCATCTTATGTAATTTTCTCTCGCGAATTCGGATATGTTCAGCAAAAAACAATTGAACATGAAATAAAAGTGCTAGGGGTCACTTTGATATATTTTTAAATGGAACACCCTGTATATTACTACATTTTTGGACCCTCTAGAAAAATCTAAACACATTTTGTATATAACATCCTATACCTATCTTTAGCTGTTTACCAAATATTGATAGTTGAAAGTCGGGCATTTTGACAGGCTCTAAAATCTAAACCGCACGAGATCAAAGAAAGCGCTTTGCACATTCCTATCTAGGGTTTTCATAAGCTATCGAATGATAGTAACTTTGAATTTAACCCGAGGTTTAAAAGTTCCGGTTAATTTTATCCGCATGTTAAATTCGAAGATACTGGTCATTCGATAGTGTATGAAAACTTAAGATAGGTCTGTGCAAACCGTTTTCTTTGATCTTGTGCGGTTTAGATTTTAGAGCCTGTCAAAGCGTCAAAATACCCGACTTTCAACTGTCAATATTTGGTAAACAGCTAAAGATAGGTATAGTATATTATACACAAACTGAGTCCAAAAATGTAGTAATATATAATTAAAAAATATATCAAAGTGACCCCTAGCACTTTTATTTGATGTTCAATTGTTTTTTGCTGAACATATCCGAATCGAATTCGCAGGAGAAAATTACGTAAGATGGCCATTTCAGTTTTTTTACAGGGAAAGTAAAAAAATCGCCTTGTCTTGCCTAGTCCTCGTTGGATAACCCGGTACTTGTGACAAGTAAGGTCAGAATAAATAAAATAATTTTACTGAAAAATTATACTATTGACTCTAAAATGTATTAAATTAATTTTATAGAGTGCATCGCTCTCTAATTTTAACCCAATTTATTATATTTCATGCTTATTTTGGAACTAAATAACTAGAAATTTAGCACTTGAAAGGAAAGGGAAAAACATGTTCCTTCCACAAGCACCGGATAACTTTTTCGTTGCGGGCGCACCGGAAAGACTTACTTTCTTTGCTTTACAGAGACGTCGAAAATGATAGTTTTCAGAGAGGTATTATGAAAAACCACTTCCTATATAAAGTTTTAAGTTTCGTATTTGTCTAAGTAGCCTTAATGAAAGTTTTGATGGATTTTGAAATTTCCATAATTTGTATGCACTAATCTATAAAAGGGTTTACTTTTCGTATTAATGCATACAAGTTAATTTTGCGCAGTGCGTAAAGTAATAACTTACGGTGCGTAAAGTTATTATTTTACGCACGCAAGTAGAAAAATATATATAGCAAACCTGCATATTCATACCTATAAGAACAGATCTCTCAGAAATTTTATATGCTGGGTAAAATTATTCATTTAATATGCCCTATACTCCATTAAGGTCTACTGCCTTTCTCAATAGCGAAAACTAATTGCTTCTAATTGAACTTTTTCCGTTCTCAACTTTTCCTAATTGCCACCAATTATGAAAGGCGCATCGTAATTATGGAAAATTAATTTCCAATAGCAGCCTGCATTTGCTTCTTTATTGAAGATTTTATATTTCATCGTCTTTAAGTTATGTAGTTAATTAAATAAGGATGTGCAGTTCTAATAAATTACGTTGTTTGAGGCAATACCTTCTAAAGGAGGTACTGTTTAAGAATGTGGCCTAAAATGTTTGAGTGTCCCTTGCTTCATAATATGAAAGTCCCTCTGTTAACCTATCGTAAGCAACTGTTTATCATTTTAATAATTTAAATATATTTATCTCGAACACCAAAATTTAATATAATATTTTATAAAATCACTTTTAAATTACGTGGATTCTTACACAATTTCTATAGGCTAGACGGCAAAGTTCAAATCAAATTAAACGTAGATAAGCGATCACAGGCTCTTTTTAATTAAGAAATAATGCTATGTGGAATTACATCATGTAACAGCTAAATTAAACTTCGACATTTCGCCTTCGATTACATGAAGCACCTGCAGAGTTTCTCGTAAATCAATCTATTGCATCTTAAGCATTTTGTTGTATTACGTAGGTACATTGATTGTAAGGGATGTTTACTTAACGATATTAGACTAAAAACTGAGTTTGAGCTCAGAGAGACAACAAATCCGATATATCTACACAAAATATGGTCTCTGAATTGAAACCCACTAATTGTTGTTTTTCATGTGTGAAGTTTAGCAATAATTATTTACAGTGAAACTATGTGTTTCCTAATTTTTTAAATAGATCGTTCATGTTCGTTAACCACATTGGATATATACACACATCTCTAAGAGGGGAAGGATTTGCCCATTAACTTTAACAGTAATAAGTTATTAGGTTCCTGGTATCCTGGTCACTCTAAATTGTAATAAAAATTTTATATTATAATATAATAATATAAAGCTTTAAATGAAAGTGCAGATATTAGGCGTTCAATAAGTTGCTAAGGATTTCTCAATGGGCAGTGTAATTTTTCCTGCCATACATGTAAAACAAAACTATCAAAACTTTTATTAGTTTAAATCAATGTTTAACTTCATATTCAGAATTTATAAAAACTACGCAAATTTTATGTACCATATTGATAATGAATCGTTATCAACTTTAAAATGAAGCTTACTGGCTCTTCTTACTTATTGACAAACTTTTCAAAATCGCCAGCGGTTACGTGATTAAAAAGGATACTTTTAAGCGTAGTTCAGATTTTTTTAAATGTATTTACCTACATATTCTAAGAACGCAATAAAATATAGGGAATTACATTTACAATAAGAAAAAATGCCCTTAATTTTCTTTAATAATCTTCTAAATTGATGTTTAATGGTTGTTATAGTTCAATTCCTCATCATACAAATTCTCAGATACTTTTGTGCTAAGCACTATGTTTTTTAATAAACATTCTTAATTTCATTTGGGCCTCCTTCTTCTCTGTCCTTTTACCGCCCAAGAAGGTTCAGTGATAACATTATTTATACTATAGTGATTCGACAGTGGAAGTGTCAAAGACGTGTTGCTCTGTCTTCTGTTGTTTGTGGACCATGTGTGTGTTTTTTTTTTGAAAATGAGGCTTAGGTATTGAAGATAAGTCCGATTGATCATCTCTAAAAGGCGAACTTTGATGTTCAGCGTTTCAAGTACAGACACGTTGGTTCGCCGTTCCATCCAAGATATTCTCAGAACCCTACGATATACCCACATCTCGAAGGCTTCGATGCATTTTCTGTTTGAATTTTTGAGGGTCCGTCTCTCAGCTCGTTGTTTTTGTTAAATTACGATCTTTCCATATTTTGGTTAGCTTGGTGGTGGCCGATTGTGCAATGGCTTTTTTCTGCCTCACCTCAGACTCACTGCATCCGTCGTTGGTCAGCATAGATCCAAGATAGATCAATTTGATCGCGGGATCGAAGACAGCCACCCTCCTGATGTTGACCATCATAACTTTGGTCTTGTCAGTTTTTGTTTGAGACCGTATTCAGCACTGAATCGTGCAAGCTTAGATATGATGAGCTCTATTTCGTTTACGTTTGCGGTCGTTACTAAGGTGTCGTCGGCGCAACGCAAGTTATTCAACTTTTTGGCACTGACAGAAACGACTTCGTCCCCTTCGTCTAGAACTTTCCTCATTATGTATTCGGTATACAAGTTGAATAGTACCGGTGAGAGCTGCTGCCTTGGCGAACTCCGGACTCAGTGCTGAACTTTGTGGAATATACGTTGTTGAGTCTAACTTTAGCCGTGTTGTCCAGGTATAAATTGCGGATCAGCTCCACCCAGTGGTTCGTTACACCCAACTCAATAAGTATATAACAGAGAGAGCTCCATTGCATCTTATCGAATGCCTTTGAAAAATCGACGAAGCAGAGAAATATGAGGACGTTATATTCTCTAGCTTTTTCGATGAGTTGTCTGGTAGTCAGTACTTGTTCCATTGTGCCAAGGACAAATCACGCGTGTTCCTTCGCTACCTCTGATATCATAGGTGGTATTTGCCTATCGCAAATTATGTCCAGGATAATTTTGCTGGTATGTGATATTAAGGATAGCGTTCTGTAGTTCCTGCATTCTGCCGGCGATTCTTTCTTAAAAAGGGGTACAAAGTTAGATTGTCTCCAGCCCTCTGGTCGCTGGCATGTGTTCCGAATCTTGTCGCAGAGTGCATGAAAAACAGATACGCCTAAGTCTCTCCGAGATTTAATTAGTTGGGCAGTTATCTCATCCTACCTTTCGGCTTTCATATTTTTCAGGAAGTGGATCGATGGGTAAAGACTTTTAGAGTGTGTGAGTGTGTCATCTTTGCGGAGTTTGATACAATATTTTTTCCAAAGCTTCGACAATTCCCTCCGCCTTATTTGCTATGTTGCCATGCTGGTCTTTGATGGTCTGCGGGCAGGGCTTAAAGTTTCGGTGTAGGTAGCCAAAGAACTTTATTATAACACAGGGACTAAGACCTATAAACAATTCAAACCATACCTCAACCGAAAGAGCATGCGTGTTTTAGTAATCGTATATATTGAAAACTCATTAATTCTTTGACCAATCAACTTTCTTATTGTTTCACCGAATTGCCTTCTTTATTACCTCATCTCACATGGCGTAGTAGGTCGATCCATCCATAATCCATCTAAGCTATATATAACGTGCACGCCACCCAAGGCGTGGCGGATAACTAGTCGTGACAATATTATTACTACATGAAGTACTAATTACGATTGTGAGGTGTCATTTTATATGCTAAAATTAGAAGAAATATAAACATTGACATTGATAGTGGCGAAATTATTCTGATGGTTGTGAAGATAATTAACTAGCGTCTTCTCTCTGTTTTGAGTTTTGATTATAATCTCCATTGTTTTGTAACAAAATGGCAACAACAAAAATAATGTCTTATCCTATGCTAAATGTTATTTATATTTCTCAGTAACAATTTTTTTAAATATAAATTGTTACTAAAGTCCACGTGTTAATCAAACATAACTACAAATAAAATATGACGGGTTATTACATAATATAAAACAAGACATGCAGATTTAATTGATTTCTTAATTTTTTTAAACTTACCTGGTTATTATAATAAACCCTTCACAATTTATTCTTGCAATATTGATGTTAAAAATATACCAACATTGATGCATATTACTTTTAAATCAATGTGAGGGGTAATAATACCTCGTTATCGTAAATAGGTTTCATTAAAGTTAATTTTAAATTATTCAGAGAGCGACAAATATTCTAGAACCTTAAGCATACAGCGTTTTACATCAAAACACGGAAGTAGGGCAAAACGAGGTGGTCTGTCCGTCTGGTTTACCTCGAAATATTGTAATTCAAAAGGCGCTTTATTTATGTTTATGGAATGCACCGAAAGTTCCTCTAAGCTTTGTGCCCGCGGATAAAATTTATTTCGTATTGAAATCGAGTCGACAACAAAACCCCGATATTTCCAAGTTATCTTCACCACGAATTCGAGAAACCGACAAGTTTAAGCCTCAAATTCCATTCAGGAAAGTTTTTCGTTTACGACGATGTTTCTGTTGGGATGGTACGTTTGCGGTTGCTTATATGAGTTTTCGATAATCTGAAGATTTATTCTATTTATTGAATTTTAAGCATAAACTTATAATAGAATGAGATACTTATTTATGTTATATCTCTAAAGTTTCCAAACGAGAAAAGCATTCACAAATATATATTAGAATTAATAATACAAAGCAATATACAATAACAATACCCCTGACCATAATTTAATGCCAATTTAATCAAAACATTTCATTCTGGAGACAACAAATCAGCCTGTATTATGAGAACACACTAAACCTTGTACACTAAGTAACACATGCTGTTTAACTCTTTAATTTTAATTAATAATATGTGATTTGGCGCTATATTTGGTATGTTGTCTATTAGACCAAGGTCTAGCAGGGGTACGAGCCTTCGACTTGAGAAAAATCGGTATTATTCAAGAATCTGCAGACAACATTGATCAGTTTCATTATGGCTTTAGTAATTGTATATAATGCCGGTCCGTACAAAAGCAAGTTGCCTGGAAATTTTATGAAATAAAATCAAAGTGATTAAAACCTGATTATATGTAGTATGATAGCTTTAGGCGGACGATTACAACTTTTTGGTTTTCTTATCTATTAAAAACATACAAAAGAACCACATATACCCATATTATATTCGGAACTCGAGTCTCAATATTTGAAGTCGGTTATCGTTTAAATAAGGACAATTTTGAGCTTTTGAAAAACGACGATGTCGAATCATTTAAGAACAACCTTTCCAAAATTTGCCAAGTTCACCAAAAGTTTTTGTAAATCTGAAATTTTCGATTACCATTTTTTATTTTCTCTTGCCATTGTTTCAATATTATTGAAAGATAAATTTGCAATTTGGTGAAAGAGTGATTTAAGATTTATCGTTCGAAGTTTCGTACTCAGACCACCTCGTCGCGCTTTCTGCGTCATCGGGCCCTTGAAATCCTTAAACACAAGATCAGATTTTGTGTAAAATAAAGGAGCACTCAATTCCAGAAAGATGCATTTCGTAATTAACTGTTAGACACAGAGTATAGAAAAAAATTCACAGCCTTTTACAAAGATCCAACCCAGGGAAACATTGAAAATGCCGAAGCAGAATACAACGCTTATTAAATTTGAGATCTGATGAAACTCATAATTGTGTTGATAGTAATAGTTAAGTTAGTTTGGGTTAGATCAGATTAGATTACGTAAGTTTAGTTGACCAAATATAGCACATAAATGCATATTAGTTCAAGTGTCGTTGTTTTTTACAATTTATAACTTTAAGTGTGGTTGTAGAAAGCAAAATAACATTTGCATTCGATTCATCTCTCATTCCCCGATCAAACGATATGCAACACGACTAGTCTGTCGTGAGAAACTAAAAGTACCCTTATCCACCCCTAACACAATTTAATGTAAAAACTACTTTTAGCAGATTATGTAAGTTTAGTTTACCAAAATATACCACATAAATAAATATTACTTCAAGTTTCGTTCGTTTTTACAGTTTATAACATTAGTGCTGGTTGTAAAAACGAAAAAAAAATGCATTCTGTTCGTCTCAATCCCCGATCTAACGCGGTTTCACTAAGTATAAACTTGCTATAACCATTTGAATAAATTCCGATAATTTATGCTCAATTTTAATAGATTTGGTTAGTTCTGGTTAGTTTGGGTTGGTCATGCCATCAACGTTCGGTTAGTTTCACTTAGTCTCAACTTATTTTACTTATTTGAGCCGGTTTCAATACATTATAATTAAATTTTAACAGATTTGGTTACGTGTGGTTAGTCGTCCAATCAACTTCCGGTTAGTTACACTTAGTCTCAACCTATTTTAGTCATTCGGACCGGTTCCAATACGTTATAATCAATTTTAATGGGTTTGGTTAGTTTTCGTTAGTAGTTCAATCAACTTTAGATTAGCTTCACTTAGTCTCAAATTATTTTAATCATTTAAGTCGGCTACAATACGTTATAACCAATTTCCAAGGATTTGGTTAGTTTTGGTTAGTCGTCTAATGAACTTTCGTTTCGTTTCACCTAGTATCAACTTATTTTAGTGATTTGAACTAATTACGATACGATATAATCAATTTCAATAGATTTGGTTAGTTCTGGTTTGTTGCCAATAAACTTTCGGTTAGTTTAACTTATTCTCAACCTAATTTAGTAATCTGAGTCGGCTCCGATAACGTTATAATGAATTGTAATAATTTGGTAAGTTCCGGTTAGTCGTGTATTTAACTTTCGGTTAATTTCACTATTTTACTAATTTGAGCCAGTTCCGATACGATATAAGTAATTGGTTAGTTTTGGTTAGTTTGGGTTATCAATCAACTTTCGGTTAGGTCCCTTAGTCTCAATTTATTTAACTTATTTGAGCTGGTTCCAATATGATATAATTAATTTTTCATAAACCGTCTCATGACGTTCACGAAAAATTTCCGTGTCGTGACGCAACCTTGAAAAATCACTCATGAAACCGACGAAATATGCATTTGACCGTGTCCGATACGTTATAATCAAATAAAATGTTTTTGGTTAGTCGCCAAAATTCGGTTCGTGTTGGTTAGTTTTAACTTACTTTAATTTGCGTAACCTATTCGTATCCATTTTAACCCTTTTTGGTGCGTTTAATTACTTTTGGTTAGTTATTGAATCAACCTTCGGTTACTTTCAGTTAGATTTAATTTATTTTAGTCATTTGAACCGGTTCCGATACATTATAACCAATTTTAATGTTTTTGGTTAATTTTGATTATTCGCCAAAATTCGGTTAATTTGGGCTAATTTGAATTTACTTTAATACTTTTAATCTGTTCCGATACGTTTTAGCCATTTTGGTGCTTTTAGTTACCTTTGGTTAGTCGTTCAGTTAGTTTTATTTAATTTTAGTCATTTGAACCGTTTCCGATTCTAATTTTATTGTTTTCGGTTAATTTTGGCTAGTCGCCAAAATTCGGTTAATTTGGGTTAGTTTTGACTATTGTTAATATTTTTAATCTGTTCCTATACCTTTTAGCCCTTTGGTTAGTTTTGATAAGTCGTTCAATCAACTTTCAGTTAATTTCAGTTACTTTTAATTTATTTAAGTCTTTTGAACCGGTTCCGGTACGTTATAACCAATTTTAATGTTTTTGGTTAATTTTTGTTTGTCGAAAAACTCGGTTAATTTGGGATCGTTTTAACTCACTTTAATTTGTTACACTGTTCCGATACCCTTTGTCGATTGTTTTGTACTCTAGCTGTATATTTAGCACCGAAACGGGCTAAAACGTATCGAAATAGATTAAAAAGGTTACAGTAAGTTAAAACTAACCCACTATGTTGGGGTTTGGAACCTTCGGCAAAATGCACTAAAACGGAGTTTTATCCACAATACCGAAACAGAATTATTGCATTTGACGCGCGTTTCGCTAACCATGTTAGCATCATCAGGGGATAATTAAAACAGTTTTAATCATCTCCTGATGATGCTAACATGGTTAGCGAAACGCGTGACGAGTGCAATAATTTTGTTTCGGTATGGTCGATAAAACTCCGTTTTAGTTAGTAGTAAAACTAACTCAAATTAACCAAATTTTGGTGACCAAGCAAAAATAACCAAAAACACTAAAATTGTTTATAATGAATCGGAACTGGTTAAAATGATTAAAATAAGTTAAAGCTAATTGAAATTAACTGACAGTTGATTGAACGACTAACCAAAGCCATCGATAAGCACCAGAAAGGGCTAAAACATATCGGAACATATTAAAAATATTAAGGTAAGTTGAAACTAACTTTAATTGACAGAAATTTGGCGACCAACTAAAGTTAACCACCATATAACGTATCGGATCCGATTCAAATGACTGAAATAAATTAAGACTAAGTAAAACTAACGAAAGCTGACTGAATGACTAACCAAACCTAAACAAAAGTAACCATAAACACCAAAAAGAGCTAAAATGTATCGAAAATAGTTAAAGGTATTAAAATAAGTAACTAACCCAAATTAACCGAATTTTGGCGACTAACTAACCAAAAACGTTTAAATTAGTTATAACGTATCGGAACCGATTCAATTGACTAAAATAAATTGGAACTGGCTGAAAGTAATAGAATGTTGATTGAACGACTAACCAAAACTAACCAAAAGTAACTAAAAGCACCAAAACGGGCTAAAACGTATCGAAATAGATTAAAAATATATTAAAGTAAGTTAAAGCAAACATAAATTAACCGAATTTTGGTGACTAACCAGAAACACTAAAATTGGTTATAACGTATCGGAACTGGTTCAAAATGACTAAAATAAATCAAAAGTAACTATCACTAATCGCAAACTTGCGGTTACTAGCCCAAACTAATCACAAGTAACCGAAAGCACCATAATAGGCTAAAGCGTATCGGAATAGGTTGCAAAAATTAAAGTAAGTTAAAACTAATCAAAACGAACCGAAATTTGGCGACTAACCAAAACTTACCAAAAATATTAAATTTGATTATAACGTATAGTCGGTTTAGAGACTAAAATAAATTGGAACTTACTGAAACTAACCGAAAAAATGATTGAACGATTAACCAAAGGTAAATAAAAATATCCAAAAGCACTAAAACGGACTAAAACGAATCGGAACAGGTTAAAAATATTACAGTAACGTTAGGGCAAATTAGATAATAATAGATTTTCCTATCTAAAAGGGGAGGGTAATTTTTTAGGTCTTCATATCTGCACCTTTTTTTATTTATTTATTCTTTACTTATAATATTGTATAACATTGTATAATGTATACTATTAATTTCTTTATATATATTATATAGACTCGTGTTTGTATTTTTACTTTTTTAAACTCTGTTTTAAAAAACTATTTGAATTACAACACAAATAGGGGAAAGATGCCTATGATGGCATAGTTCCTATAATGGTATACTGAGTATATTTCCGAACGTACCCTTTTTTTCGCTACAAATGACAGACATACATATGAACGTCGGCCGGTTTGTTGTTTTGGGCAAAGCTCCTGCAGTTCAGACGTGTTTTGTCGTGCTGATAAATATATCAAAATTTAGGTGAGTACCCAAGTAATACTATTTATTTTCCAAATCAAAAAAGTTTTATAGTTCCTAATTTTCATCGAAATGGATTTTTAATTTAAAGTATTTAATTGTGTTAAAAAAAATTAAATAAATAATATTATAATCGTTCTTTAGTTGTTTTTATGTTTTTTTGCGGATAGAAAAACGCACGGCAAATATTTCAGTATGAACTATGTAAAAAATGTTCAAGATTCCTAAATTCGGTCAGGGTATGCCATCATAGGTAATGGGTATTTCCTATGATGACATACATAGAGGCTTTTAAAACAGCAGATATATTTTATAAAAGTAAAATTATATTAAATATCGTACGTAATTTTTACTACTTAATTGACTAGCAATACTGCGACCAATGGAATGTTAACAAAACCTTTTATTAAAAAAGTTATGGTTGATTAAAATAAAGTACGCAATCATAGGGGTCTTTCCCCTCTTATTATCATAATTTTCAATGTCCCCCCCCTCGGTTGTATCTTTGCGAGGGACTGTGAATTTTTAAATGACCAAGAGACGCCTAGATAAGGCAAAGGCGATTTGGACAGTGATCAGGTAAGATATTATTAGCAACTATTTAATAAATAATATATTATATGCTTCTTTTGAAACTTATTTAATGGATCATATTATAGTGCCAGTTAAAATATATATTTCGGGATCCATTTGCTTCTGTTGCATAATGTCTATTGGGCCCCCTTTGTAATCCAGCAATAATATCTAGGTTCATTCACAATCCAACATTTACTGTAGAACCTTTCTAATCCTCATTATCGAAAGATGTTTCCGGGGTATATGAATCGGTGTATTTTCTGCGTAAAAAAGTTATGTAACACAGTACAATTTATAACAACACGATCTATACAGCCCAATCTCATATTAATGCTAGTATGTAGAATTTTGAATCGGACAGCCATTATGCCAAATACAGTCTCAATATCCTTATAGCTACCGAGAGGCGATAGTTAATAGAATATTAAGATACTAGTTTTAAAAGACCATATTTTATCGCACGAGCATGAAATTAGGAAACGACCCGCTTGCGGGGAGTTTCCTAATGTGCGAGTGCGCTAAGTGTCTTTTAAAACGTGTATTTTATACTATTTATTCTATTTGGCACGTTTTTTGATGAAAAACATTAATTTATTCAAGTCGCTATCAAAAGTTGGACGTCCATCTTGTCACTTTTGACGTCTGTATTATTAGGAATCCCATTCAAAACCGTGTAGAAATTTTTGCTATTGAGCCTTGGCATTGAACAATTTTGTTAATATCATAGTAATCAGTCAACAAAAGTAGTGTCGAAAAGGGCTTCTTTTGGACACTACTTTGCGTATCGAAAAGACTTCTTTATGATACCAGAATAGAAATAGTATATTATTTTATATGGAGGAAAAGTGATACTTTTCATGGCGCGCTCGTGTTTAGCAGCCGAACGGAGTGAGGCTGGTAATAGAGAGCAAGCCATGAAAAGTAACTTTTCCTCCAAATAAAATATGCTGTTTTTTCTTCAAATGTCGACAAATTAATGCAAAAACATCTCTTTTTAATAGTAATAATATCTAATTATTATTAAACATAAATGGGTTCGCAAGGCGGCTTAGACCACGGTCGTAGGTGGCCTTGCTTAGACCGGTGTCGATGAATTTAACATAAAGCTGTCAGTGGACACTGTCAACAATAATTATTTTTTAAGATGGCGTCTCCGATTGCTTTTTAATTCCGTATTGATAAGCAGTTATTGAGTAAGTTCGATTAAATAATAACCAATTTGTTCCTAAATTAGTGATTTTTAGAAATGCAGTCACAAATTGAGTGATAAATACAAATTGTAGTTTAATAAATCTTGAGTTGTTGACGCTTATTTTGTTGTCTGTTTGTATTGTATCTATGTTGCTATGACAACACTTTTACCTCCGCCGGCGGAAAAGTGAAAAGTAAAGCTCCGGCGGAGGAAAAACGAAACTTTAAGGCCGCCTACACAGTCGAGTAATGGCGGATTTACTGACGTTTAAAGAAAAAATATATTTTTTCCTTTAGATAAGTGGTCTTGTGAAAATGGTTTAAAAAAATCGGAGCAAAGGCGGAAAGCATCGTCTCTGATGAAAACGTATGGGAGTTCTGTTGCCGAATGTCTAACTTTCTCTAACTTTGGAAGATTTAATTGTCCGTTTATGAGCTTTTGGTAAAATGATGTTTGTTAATAATAATTTTCGTTTGCTACTGCCGTTAATACTAAACTATTGTACCCTTTATAATTCCAATAATATGATCTATTTCCTGGTGGTGGTGTTATTCGAATATGTTTACCATCTGCGCTTCCCAAGCAGTTTGGAAACCGCCACTTGGTGTCTTTACCGATTTTTTCCATTCATCTTCTGTCTTAGGGTACTGAAATAAAATCTATTTGTTGTATTTATTTTGTTGCACGATGATGAAATACTTCAAGAAATCATTAACCGAATGCGAATATGTCAGATGTTACGACTGTTACTACGCCAAGCATTTCATGACCAGCATCAAGAATCACCACAGTAGGCTCCAGAAGGAAAAAAAAAAAAGATCGTGCTGACAAACTTTTAGAGGTCATAGTCGAATCACTGCAGCCAAATAATGCTGCTATACAAAATGACCCCGTTAGAAGTTATGCTTGATATGGAAAATACATTGCTCATGAACCAGAAGAGTTTCCACCAAAAATGGCGATTTATATTCCAAAAAATTATCAATGAAGTATGAGGCACTTGTGGGAAATTTAAGGGCACAGTCAAGAGTGGTAGACCAGAACCTACCTCTACAAATACTGTTCCGAACCCCATCAATTATGGACCATCCAGCAGGGGCATTGGACAATACTACTCGCAGTTTTTGCAAAATACCTGATAACTATGAATATACTAATTAGATGGTAGAAACGGAATGTCAATTACATTTGGTACTCGTTAGATTTTGTTAATTATTTTGTATTTTTCTACCCAATAAAAAAATAACTCTAAAAACTTACCTTCAGATTCTTATTTTTTAAAACATCATACAGAACTTTACAGGTACCGGTATATTTTAGTGCATGTTGCCGAAGGTTCCAAACCCCAACATAATATTTTAAGTCTTCATAACTTCTGCCTGTTGCTAAAAAATGCGAATGCGCAGTCAGACGTTCATGAGGTGCGGATTGCTTTTCTCATTCCCGTGTCCAATCTCGCTATCTGTGGAGTCACAATTTTAAGCAGTTCATTCATGCGTAAATAATTAAACTAATATAACTTTAATTCTTCCAACAAATTGACGGGAGAGAACTCTGATCTCCTTAATAGCCAGTTATTTGACCAAGTGGATCTATCTTGTTGATTTCTTTTCTGTTTTATAATTAAAACAGTGTAGCTGTTAATAATTTCCGGCAATCGGCCATCTCTTATTTTTCAAACTGAGGATTAAAACGGAGTGTCTGTGGATTGTTTTCATCTTCCATCTTGCATGACGACTAAGACTGTAGAAGTAAAACGTGAGGTAAGCATGCGTATCTATATGCCGGCCTTTACACGTTAGGCTTTGTTAATCTAATTACAAAGTGAAAATCATTTTACGTCAAAATTGCTACCGCCTCGCCGGTGCTTGTCTAATCAATCTACATTAACTTTTAAGGACTAGTGGAGTGTACCTACAAACTTGTAACTGAATTTCGACAATATATTGTCAAAATATACCTGAAGAATGGATAGCATCATCGCGTAAGTGACACTATGAAATATTGCGCTTAGAAATAAAGTTGCTTAACTAAAATGAAATCAATATTAACAAAAATATCAGGCAAAATATTGTCGTGCTAGCATTATGTAAAATGTATAATAGATATTACTGTCAGTTTTCTACTTCTGGGGCAAATTTATTTTTTCAGTTTCGGCATACATATTGAAAGAGATCTAGCTTTCTATCAAAAGGACCTAAGCCTTCTAGTTCTGAAACGAAAATGAAACTCTAAGCCTAGTTTGAGAACATCACAAATTACTTGATCCATAAACTAAAGACTAGATGATACTATTAAAAAAAAAATTGAAATTAATCGAATCAGCAGCCACATTGACCCACACGGAAAAGGCTTTGTGGTCGAAGTGGTACATATCGAAAACTATAAGAAAACGGCATTTTAGGTTAAAATCAAGCGGCTTTGCACAGGTTATCTAGAGACCTTAAAAATTTATTTTATCCGAAGAAACCAGAGTTTGGTCCCTTAGGATCCAAGATGGCGGCCAATTTCCAAAATGCCGCAAAACTGTAGATTTCGTGTTTCTCGTCCGATTTGATTGAACAACTATGTTTTGTGCGTATAATATAAATTTAAGGTAAAAAATGTAAAGCATTTCCAAATTTTAGGTAAGGAACCATTTTTTTTTAATATTCTAAAAAAAATTAATACTTAAAATATTATACATATCAGCCAGGATTTGCAAGTAATTACTCATAGAGCTTTACGTTAGCATAAAGTACTGAGTGAATAGCTACAAAAGAAGTAAATGTGCCGGGGCGATAAAACGTTTTTATTTGAAAATTATTATGAAAAAATACTCGTGATGGCATGGTATAGGACGGTATCGCTCTCGTTCACATCAGGTCGCCTCTACCTTCTGGAACGTTTGAGGAGTATTGTGAGATGGAGTTCAAGCCATATATCCAAAATAATGCATCACATTTCAAAGCACAGAAAGTAGATTTCGTGTGGGATCAGTATTCTGGTTACGGCATAAAGGAAGCCATACGCTAAAATCGCAAGCAAGTTACACCGGCCTGCAGGCTACCTGGAAAATGGACGGACTTTCTTAAGAGCGCAAGAAACGAGGAAGAGCTTTTTTCGTTCTTGGCTGCGTCAGCTGTAAAGGAAATCGGTTTCCTTCAAGTGGTATCAAACATTGGCAATACCATTTTCGCTTCCCACGGTGTCTGCACATCTCTTGCGGTCTGCACTTGCCGTACCATCGAAGAAGCGGATAAAAGAATCATTCTTATCTTCAAGACATGGTGGCGAACGGCGCTCGCTCAGTCATTATACGGACAGTTGATACCAGCTACACGCTCTTGGTCTTCAAGAACTGTAGTTATCGTAGGGTACTGGGGCTAAGCGTCGGTTTGTAGCAGCTCATCTGATTACAGGTAATAATGTATTATAATTAGAAAAAAGAAACCCAAAGTAAAGCACTGTAAACTTTCTGATAGGCCCTCTAGGAAACACAAATTCCACGGCTCTTCGGGGATTCCATACATACACCGGGTGCGATAGCGTTTTATTTTTCGCATGTAGAGGCTTAAAGAGTGCATGGAAAACCTAGAAACGATCGCCATCCCCTTGCAAGCTGTTGAACTAGAGTGCGTTGAGTTGCTTGAGAAGTTCACGGTCAAGCTCTATGATCAATTCTGATCTGCGACGGCAGTGAAAGAAGCTAGAAAGGAATTATTTTGCACAAAGAACAAGTCACTTAGATTAAAATTAATACTATTTCCCCGATGTATGCTGCTCTCTACCAACACATCCTAAGGGCAGTGTATCAGGCAGAACAAATCTGGGGCCGTTCACATCTGCCTGATGACAATTTATGACTCCATCT
The DNA here is from genome assembly GCA_016904865.1 of Pissodes strobi. Lineage (NCBI taxonomy): Eukaryota > Metazoa > Arthropoda > Insecta > Coleoptera > Curculionidae > Pissodes > Pissodes strobi. The sequence goes on from MU182676.1 coordinate 207,474, forward strand.
AAGTGATGCCGATGTCGACAACTTGTTAGGTGATCTTGTCATCCGCTATTTTTCATTTGACATTTATTTATTACTGACGTAAACAATAAAACTAGCTTTTACAACCTTGTTTGTATATATTAATTCTGAGTGCCTGGGGAGAAAACGGGGCTAAAATAATGTGTTTTCTAAAAAAGTGCAAATTTGTAAAAAACTCGGCAATTTATATTATTTCAACTCAAAATGAAACAAATAGCTTTTTTCATTCAAATTCGCGATGTACAGGGTGGCTCGAATTCGTGTCTATGTATGGGGAACTCGAAAACCGTAAAAGATACAGTGTCGGTCAAATTAAGGCAAAATTGCGCATTTAACTGCCTAACAATATACCGTTTAGAAAGTTTTAAAATTCCGAGTATTTACGGAGATATCCGGAAAAACCGAAATTTTGAAAAATCGTTTTATTTTTTCCTGGGCTTATTTAAAAACGGATTTCAAATCTAATTGCACTTTTGCGTTGCCACTTTTCCGCTCTATCTAATGATGATATCCAGTTTGAAATCCGACGTTTCGTCTTCAAGGGATCATCATCAACTTTCTTTTTTAAATACGAACTTTAATTTTTTTATCGTTTTTCAGATGGGATTGGCGTTATTAATATGTGTATGTGTTTTTATTTTTTTTATTATTTTTTTTATTTGTATTATTTTTTTATTATTTTGATTTAATATTTTTTGCTTTGGCTTGAATTTAAATAATTTAAGGTAGGTACTTTTGAATTTTTCATATTTTATAAAAATATTTTTTTTTTTTGCATTAAGTGGAAAATTGGAGCCAATATTAAAAATTAAAAATAGTAAAATTATTTTTTACGAGAATATGGCCATGAACTATTACTCAAACAAGTTGCTTAGTGCATTTTATTTATAAGCAAAACTCCAATATGTGTTTTCCCTTCAAAGTTCCTATAGTATCACGTAGTATGATTAAAATTGTTGATGTTCTCTGTTAAATAAATTTTTTAATTGGTTAAAAGTCGGGAATATTTTATCTTTGCAGTAAGCAACTTGTTTGGGTAATAGTTCATGACCATATTCTCGTAAGAAATAATTTTACTATTTTTTTGTTTTTAAAACACTCCAATTTTCCACTTAATACAAAAAACAAATTAAAATATTTTTATAGAATATAAAAATTTGAAAAGTACCTACCTTAAATTATTTAAAATTACGTCAAAGCAAAATATATAATTGAAAAAACAATAATAAAAATAATAAAAAAAATAAAAAATAATAAAAAAATAAAAAAAAAAAATAAAAACACATAGTCATATTAATAACGCCAATACCATCTGAAAAACGCCTAATATTTCAAACTGGATACCATCATTAGATAAAGCGGAAAAAGTGGCAATGCAAAAGTACAATTCAATTTGAAATCCGTTTTTAAATAAGCCTAGGAAAAAAATAAAACGAATTTTCAAAATTTCGGTTTTTTCCGGATATCGCCGGAAATACTCGGAATTTTAAAACTTTCTAAACGGCATATTGCTAGGCACCTAAATGCGCAATTTTGCCTTAATTTGACCGACACTGTATCTCTTACGGTTTTCGAGTTCCCCATACATAGATACGAATTCGAGCCACCCTGTACAGATAAAATGTACCCAAAAACCAATCGAATCGTACAAGAAACAGAAAATATACCGCCATCTTGGATTCTAAGGGACCAAATTTTGGTTTCCTCGGATAAAATAAATGCCGTTTTCTTTGCTGTACCGTTTCGACCATTGATATTGCAACAGTAGAAGAAAACAAGAAGCTATAGGTTTTAATACAATTTGGAAACTTTAAACGTAATAAAGCTTGGATTCCATGATACACACGAAGTCCAGAAATACCTACAGATTTTTAGAAACGGATGAAGACAATTCAGGTGCAATTATTGCAGGGATACTTTTCTTAATAGGTTTGTGATAATATAGAATAGCACTAAAATATCGTATCTTACAAACCAAAAACAAAAAGATTTAAAGTAAATATTGCAAAAAATAATAAATTAAAATGTTTACACCCCGTAACCAAGGCTTCATATGCAATTTCCATTTTAAAATGGCTAATAATCTACTAGCGATTTTGAAAAGTTCATTCGGTCTGCTTAGTTATTGACGTGACATTTAGGAATACAACCTGCATATTTTACAGTTTTTTTTTTGTTTGATATTTTCTAATACAGAAAAGTCAATAAACTACGCTGCAGGGTAATTTTTATTATTACTCGACTATTTCAAATAATTTGCCACCTGATAAATATCCTATTTTAGACTAAAATAGTAATGGTTCAACTCTTCGCTTTCATGTCCTTACAAAGTTGATTTAAATGCTCATATTTTTATATAAAATGGACCACGATTACGTCTGTTGTTAAGACCATACTAAACTTAGACTAATAAATCTTTTGCAGCGAGGCATTCTCTGTGAATCATGCAATGTGTCTAAACAGATGGTGATATTTGTCTTTCACAATCGCATGTAAAATTTTGAACAATTCAGGCTCTACTCGAGCAACATCTCAGCAAATTCGAACATAATTTTTCCAATGTATTTTTGCATCGCATAAACACTGGCCTAATATTTTAAACATTTCAACTTTAGTGGTGTTGTTTTAATCGATTTGTAAAAAGTAGCTCTTTAATTAATCATAATATATCGCAATCTATCGAACATATTTTCCACATAAGCAATAGCAGCTAGAACTTCAATGCTGAGGGACTTTTTTAAATACCGTTTTAACCCATATGGGTGATTGATTTTGCTTCTGTGTGAGCTTATCAACACTATAATCTATAAAACACTTAGTGTAAATTTCTGTCACTCAGTAGATGAATTTAAATATTTTTGCTATTATTAGTAGTATTATTTACACAACATTACACATTATTTATGATGTTATATTTACAGAAGTATTGGGTAAATTTCTTGAACCTTTGAAGAGAGGAGGAAAATTAAAACGGCACAAACATTTTCTTTTATAAATTCTGTAACTATTATTTATGTTATGCGATCCATATTATCATATGAATTATACAAAAAAAATAAGGTCGCAGCGGTAGGCTGAAGGGTTGTAAGTCAGGAGTACTCACTTACTTACCGCAGTTGTCTTAAGGGATTCTAATCCTCACACCCAGTCTTATGAAGGCAATGGGTGTTAAATTAATAATTTAAATAAAACACATAACAACAATTTTCACTAGTCTAACGATGTTTATTAATCAAAGGTCTTTGATTTGAGTTAATTTGCGGCCTATATTTCGGCAGAAATGCAACAAAAATATTTAATTTTAATGTTTAATATACGAAATGTAACGTCAAGTGAGAATGACATAAGAATATTGATATTAAATAACAAAGAAATCAGTGAGAAGTTAGCACAGACCTTTGAGTAAAATGCAAATAAAATGTGTTAAATAGTAACTTAAAATTAGACCTGATCAGTCGTTCCTTACATCTACCATTGGGTGGTCCTACTAGAGGGATTACGACCACATGTAGGGAGCAGATGGCCTCGCGTGACTCCCGTTGAAGAACGTATTATGCGAGGTTGTGGTTTCACAAACCCATAAAATATAGTGGAGGGAATAATTCCAAATGAATACTACAAATTGTGAAGAAATATCCTAATTAGAAGGATTGTCGGAATAAAAAAGGTGATACAATTGTGACATACGTGTATGCTTGCAGGTAAACCAAAAATAAGAAATAACCACATAAAGGCAGGATTAAGTCATCTCAAGGAGAGATGAATGACTATTTCCTTTACCAGGCATGGCTCGAACAATAGTATATTATTTTATATGGAGGAAAAGTGATACTTTTCATGGCGCGCTCGTGTTTAACAGCCGAACGGAGTGAGGCTGGTAATAGAGAGCAAGCCATGAAAAGTAACTTTTCCTCCAAACAAAATATGCTGTTTTTTCTTCAAATGTCGACAAATTAATGCAAAAACATCTCTTTTTAATAGTAATAATATCTAATTATTATTAAAGATGAATGGGTTCGCAAGGCGGCTTAGACCACGATCGTAGGTGGCCTTGCTTAGACCGGTGTCGGTGAATATATTAGGTTTGTTCTAGCAGCGATTTCAAACGGTTTCAAACCGTACGGAGTTTGCGCATAGCCATATAAGCGACGCTTATATCGTTGTGCGCAAACTCCGGACGGTTTGAAACCGTTTGAAATCGCTGCTAGAACAGACCTAAACATAAAGCTGTCAGTGGACACTGTCAACAATAATTATTTTTTTAAGGTTGCGTGTCCGATTGCGTTTTAATTCTGTATTGATAAGCAGTTATTGGGTAAGTTCGATGAAATAATAACCAATTTGTTCCTAAATTAGTGATTTTTAGAAATGCAGTCACAAATTGAGTGATAAATACAAAATGTAGTTTAATAAATCTTGAGTTGTTGACGCTTATTTTGTTGTCTGTTTGTATTGTATCTATGTTGCTATGACAACACTTTTACCTCCGCCGGCGGAAAAGTGAAAAGTAAAGCTCCGGCGGAGGAAAAACGAAACTTCACGGCCGCCTACACAGTCGAGTAATGACGGATTTACTGACGTTTGAAGAAAAAAAATATTACTGGCTGATGGTCTAACAGTAGCAACCTTCATTGTTCAAAACGTAAGATAGCACCTACCACCTCTTCATTCCCGCCGATTTTGTTCGATCCTTTGCCGTCTCGGTGCTCCATTTGCAGTGTTGGCAGATATACTCGGTAAAAATTCTAGTATTTAGATGGACAAAATTTGAATTGTCTTCCCAAGGAAATGAACTTCGGTTAAATTAACAGATTCTAGGACTCAATACGGAGCACTGTAACCAGTCTTCAGAGTTGGGTGCCAATTATGTAACACGATTCGTCAATTGCTTAAGAGGCGATCCATATGCCAGCTTCCCTAATCGGTTTTAGTTTTACTTACAGGTGTAGGTCTAGATGCTGTCAGTTAGGTGATGCGCCACTAGTTATTTTTTTTCTACCATCTGGCAGTAGCAGAAAACACTTTTTTTCTACAGCCCCGCGTAAAATAACTAATTACTAAATTCAAATGAAATCGCAAAATCGACGAAAACCGTGGATCCTTATTTTGCGCTCTAGCACGAACATGGAAAAGAAAATTCTCAGTTTTTCCCCCGAGTGTACTATGAATGGTCATGGAAACCGAAGATAAATAAATGACAGTCATGCGTTTGTTACAGTTTGTTGCTGGCACTCCTGTTCTAATATGCTCGAAGCCCGAATATAATATGTCAAAACTGACAGTCATTTGCAAATTTCAGAATAAGTATAGAGAAAAATGTGCATTTAATTTTAAAAAATGCGGCTGTACAAAAAGTTCTGTGTGTTTTTCGAGTGCAAAGTATGATTGCCGTTTTCGAAAGATTACTAATAACATTCTTTCTCAAGCGGCAATCCGTTACTTTGCGCTCTAAATACACAAATAACTATTATGCAACTGTTAATGTTCTACTAATTACAGTATCATTCGCGAATAAGTATCATTGTCCATTGTTAACGCCGAAAGTAATATTCCGTTACCTATGAGCTGCGACAAATCACAGAAATATTCGTTGCTAAGCAATGTTCTTTTGGGAGTAAGTAATTACAGAGGATGATTTTAATTTGAAAAATTTTGTGCCCGGACCATTTAAATGAATCTGTCACATATACGATCGTAAAAATAAATTTTAATATATTTTTTTTTTGTATTTTGAAGAACATTTGTGGCGAAAAAGTATAAGAAATGATAATAAACTCTCTGAAACACAGAGATTGTGGAAACTGTTAAAATAATATTAATTCATGATACAATAAACGATATGATATGAGATATGATATCGCGCAGGCGACGATTCGCCTGTGACGTCATTGCGAGCGATGATTGGCGCCGCGCACCGGCCGGCATTTACAACATGAACGAATGTGTGCTTTGCATTTGAGATTCGTATGTTTTATATTTAAATTTTGTTGGCGTTACTGTTCCTTAGACGGTGTTTGTTGGTATTTTCAATTAAAAAACGTTTAATAATGAGGTGTGCTGTGGACGGATGTAAGGTGGATAACCAAGGCAAAAACTTTGATAGGAATATAAGGTGTTTCACTTTTCCCAATGACAAAATATGTGTAGTAAATGGGTTCACCTGTGTTTTCGTAAGGATAAATTTAATAAAACTTCTGCACGCATTTGCTCAAAACATTTTCAAAAAGATGACTATATACAGGGTGGCCCGTTTAAGACGGGCCTATACCTTATCTCGAAGACTACGATGGTTGCAAAAAAAAATTAAATACAAAAGTTGTTCCTAGTAAAACGATCTTTACTTTTTTGTATTTTTTTAATCGTTACTTTTTTATATACAGGGTGGTCAAAGAAAGTTACACTTTTTTAAATGAAACACCCTATATTTTATTACATTTTTGGATTCTACTTAAAATTCTAAGCATATTAAATTTGATGTATGGTGTTATACCTCTAGAGTTAGTAGTTTCACAGCTATAAACAGTTGAAAATCGGTACTTTGGCTTCTTTTCACATTGGTAGCAGGAAGACCATTAAAGATGGAGTAAAATTAATTCCACATTCCTATCTTAACTTTTCAAGAGCTACCTGATAGTGCTAACTGACGGTACCTACCGAGGTACCAGATTTGGTACCTATGGTACCACCTGCCAATGGTACCTACCGAGGTACCAGATATGGTACCCATGATACCATCTGTCAGTGGTACTTACCGAGGTAACAGATTTGGTACCCATGATACCACCTGCCAATTAGTACAGTCAGATAGCTCTTGAAAAGTTAAGATAGGAATGTGAAATTAATTTTACTCCATCTCTAATGGTCTTGCTACCATCAGGATTTGATAAATTTAACAATTTCTAAAAAAAGAAAGATGACTAAAAGTATTATTTAAGAAAAAATATTATGATCGTTTCCCTTTTTTTTGCTCTCGATTGGACAATACTCAATAAACGTTTTTTAGATAAAAGTAAAAGTTTATTACGTTTTTCAAAAGATGCTGTTTTTAATACTATTTTGATCCATTCATCATAAAAGTTATGTTGAATATTAGTTTTTTTTATTAAATAAAAAGTATTAATAGGCAATAATTAGTTTTTAATTTCACCCAGAACACAAATTTTCTTGATAAATAGAGAAAATAGGTAAAACATAATGATTATGTGAATATAAACGTATGCATTTCAATAGAAGCCAATCACGCAATGACGTCACTGCGCGGAGCGAACGAATTTGAGACGGCTAGGTATCATGCCTTCCGTTCATTGTATCATGATATTAATTAGCTTTCTGCCTGAGAAATGCCGCCAAAATTATGAAATTATATGACGATATAGCAGTTCATAAAATGATTCGAAATTAAATTGTTTTCTTGCTGCTAGTTTGGAAATATATTTTATTTAAACAAAATTCATTATATTTGCGCAAGTTACAAAGAATCTATAGGCACATTCTACGTCGTTTCCAACATTTATAAGCCTTAAATAGTTTGTCGATTTTTTTTTAAATAGCGGTAGGAAAAATGCAATACTCTACTCGCATATAATAGCTAGAACTCAATAGGATGAATTTCAACCTATGCTAGGATTCGTGTGGCAAACTATAGTTCGCCCAGCGGTTGTTGACCCTCGAAACGCATGCAACTGCATGCGTTTCGAGGGTCAACAACGGCTGGGCGAACTATATCATCCTCATGACTAATAGCCATTACATAATATTCTCTTCAGCTTTTTTAATCATTTCATAACAATACTTTTGTATTATAATATACAAACTTATTAGGTAATACGAGTTGCGGCAAATTACTCAATACCATTGTAAAATACCTGAGATCTATGGTTTACATTTTATGTTACAAATGCTCTCCACACGGAAAAAAAGCTATTCTTATTATAAGATTATTAATTTTAAGTCATAATAAAACGTTATTCTTATTTAGTAAGATTAAGTTAGTACTGATTTAAGAAGAGTGGATACTTGAAACAAGTATAGGGGCATTATTGTTTCATGAAGATTGGTATATTTATGTTATACCTATATTATGCTTCAATAGATTCTGTGTTATACTTTAACTAATACAAGTTCTTCAAAATGGAATATATTTTATAATAAGTATAAATTGGATTTAAATAAAAAATAACCATTCTGTCTGTAAACATACGACATGATTCAATGAAATACAAAATATATTTTATTGGGCGGTTGTTTTTCGTGTGAAATAGTTAAACGTGTTTAAAAATTGAAGAATTATTGAACTCCTGGAACTTGGAATAAATTATTCGAAAGATTTTAGGAAAGTTTTTAGCTATTAATAATAATGTGATTTTATATTGTAACTGTTATCAAAACGGCAGCGTGCACGCTACCAGCGTGGGTACGCATTTGATAACAGTTATAATGTAAAATCACATTATTATTAACATTAATAGTTAAAAACTTACCTAAACACATTGGAATTATTTGTTCCAAGTTCGAGGATATCAATAATTCTTCCATCATTAAACACTTTTAACTATTTCACAAGAAAAACAACCGCCCGCCATTAAATCGTCTTCCATGCTATACTGCAGCAAAACCAGAAATAAAATTACAGGAGACGTGGAGACGAACGTGTTTAATCAATCATGCGGATTAAACACTATAGCACAAACAATATTGTTTGTGACTATAGTCTATACTCAAGAATAGTAGGTAAATGCAATATTAACTATTCTTGGTATAATAAGTATAAGATGTCACAATACAAATATATATTTAAACTTAAAAATAGAGTTTTGTTTCTTGATTGGAGTCTAATTATTATTATAAGAAGAACAAACTTTTCCTATTTAAGTCTAATAGTTTATTATAAAAATAAGAATACCAGACACTTCTTTGAAGATAAATCAATTATCTTATAGTTAGAATAAGAATAGCAGGCAGGATATATTGAAGAAAAAAAAATTCTATGAAAGGTATATTTATCTTCAAAGAAGTGTCTGGTATTCTTATTTTTATAATAAACTATTAGACTTAAATAGGGAAAATTTGTTCTTCTTATAATAATAATTAGACTCCAATCAAGAAACCAAACTCTATTTTTAAGTTTAAATATATATTTGTATTGTGACATCTTATACTTATTATAGCATTATATATATACTTGCACCAAATATTTATCTTTAACGATAAGACTATTCCTATTTGCAGATTTGATTTTTTCCGTGCACATTTGCTGAAAAAAATGGTATGATTTATTAAAAGCAGAATTGACTTTTGGTCCTTAGGCTGTTGTCAGACTAGCGTCCATCAAACCCTGCCAAATCGTCACATATTTTATTCGCAATTAATGGCTACTACTTATTCGGCTGAATTACAATATTTGCAAACGATCATCCGCATGAGTAATAGCCATCTTTACATGCTCGTTGAATAATATACTATTCCCTTCCGCCTAAAAATATACTTATGATTTTTTCATTGATTCCTGTAATAAAAGATAATGCGAGTTGCGGTGAACTAGTAAATATCACTTTAAAATAGTTCAGATCTGTGATTAATTTTTTATGTTGAAAATGTTCTTTAGGTTTGCAGAAAAAACGGTATGATTTATTTATTGTAAGTAGAATTTGCTTTCTGTTGCAAGTTTGTATGCATAATGATTCGTCTTCTCTACTATTTGCGTCACAGGCCACAGTGACGATTGTTGGCCGGTGGGGATATAGCCCGGTTCCGAGAATGCCAATAGAAAGCTCCAAATTAAGTAAAATGTAGGCGTGGTACACGACAAATGTGAAAAGTTTTGGGAAATACCTAAATTATAACTCGGTAATGCCGCGACCAAACAAAATTACATTGCTGGGCTGAACAGTCATAAAAAATAACAACAAATAAATAAATAAATGCCAACATTATGCCAATCCCCACTTTTATTAAACACCTTGTATAGTTGAAAATATTTTTAAAATTCGTACCTTTCACAATTATACAAATGGAATCCAATAAAGAAATCCTAACACACTGCGATTTCTTTAATTATGGTTGATAAGACCTTGTTGTCGAAAGTTTTTTTAGAAAAATAGTAGATATAGAGCGCTTATTGATCGGACACATATTTTTGTAATATGTGTATGAAACAAATGGGAAAAATGCGAAATTTCCCTATGCATGAGTGATGTTGCATTTTGATTGGTTTTAAACTCGTATCTCAATAAAAAATCTGTATCGCAATGAATCTCTTTAAAGTACAAGAAAAAGAGACTTAAGAACCTTGACCAAGTTAACTAACCTTGACCTACTAACTAACAAACTAACTCGTTAACGTTAACTTACATAATATAAAATATGTTATGTGTTGAAAATTTGGTGAATAATAATTCCCCAATTTTTTTTTTTAATTTTTCTTTGAAATAAAATTTTTATTTTGTTTTTCCACAGTTTTTTGTGATACTGCATTTTCAGAGCACCAAAAACCTTTTGTAATAGTTAATAAAAATGCAGTACGGCGTTTTCGTATGAGCCGCTGGCTGTAAGTTTTGTGTTCGATGATTACCAAAAACGCAGTAAATGCGTTTTTAAAAAAATTGCAGGTTTTCTTGACATTTTTTAGTCAGATTTCTTTTATCTATAATAATAAAATATAGTGCAGTAAAAAAAGTATTTAGAAAATTGTATGCTACGCCTGGGAAATTTACTTTAAATTGGATTTACTCCATTTTAACTTTTTTGCACATACTGCGTTTTTGCTAATTACAGCAGAGTATAGAGAAACACCTTTTAGAAGTGGCCTTGGCGGTATTATATTGGCCAATAATATATTAATATAGTAAATATAATAATATCACAATAATAACAATAATAATAATAATAATAATAAAAATAATAATAATAATAATAATAATAATAATAATAATAATAATAATAATAATAATAATAATAATAATAATAATAATAATAATAATGATAGTAATAATAATACTAATAATGATAATAATAATAATACAAGCTGCTGCTGCTGCGACGAGAAAGGTAAGTTCAAATTCAAATTCAAATTCAAAAAAGTTTATTACCAACAAAATAAATAATTCCAAACTAATACGTTTAGAAATCTACACATATATAAAAAATATTTGTGGTAAAAGGAATTACCCCGCGATTATAAAAACCGATAGCGTAGATACGCAATAATCCTAAATAGATAAATAAAAACTAAAGAGTAAAATAATAAAAAAACAATGAAAAATAAATAGAATATTAGAAAGAAAATACAACATGGCGACTCGACCATAGGGCAGGCTGCAAAGAGCCCCCCTCTTTGCAAAAAATATATTATCACTTTCCGTATAGAATATTAAATAATGTTATACTTTTACAGACCAGTATCTCCAAACACAAAGCAATTTCAAAAGGAAACCCAAACAGAAACTACAAAAACTGTTCAGTTAGAAGAAAATGTTTAATACATTTTGAAAATGTATAATAAGTTAATATTTTAGCATGATTTGGCAAGTTATTCCACATTTGTACGGCAACGACACTAAATGATTTATGCATTGGGTTGGTACGGTGCTGAGGCATTAAAAAGTTAGTTCGAATACTTCTTGTATTATGGTGATGGTTGGATCTTGAAAATAAATCCTTTAGGTATGGCGGTTGTCCAGAGCTTATAATTCTAAAAATAAAACTGTACATATGACAATTTCTTCGATTCTTCATGTTTAATATCTGATATTCATTTAAAAATGGGGTTATATGGGATCTAAAAGATATATTATAAGCAAACCTCATACAACTATTTTGCAATTTCTGAATTTTGTTTGAAATATCTAAAGTTAAACAATCTGAATAAACTATATCCCCATAATCAAGAAGTGAAAGAACCAAACTATTACATAAGAAGTATTTTGTTTTATTAGGTAGTACATTTTTAAGCCTATATAAATTCTTTAGTCTCATATACGCAATTTTTATTTTATTAATTATGTGACTTTGAAATGTCAGTTGTGAATCGAATGTGATACCTAAAATTTTTGTTTCATTAACACAAGGTACATTAACATTGTCTATTTGTACAGAAAAATTGGTCTTTAAATTAGGATTTAAACTATTTTTTCCAAAAAAAATTAAGCAACTTTTGGCTGGATTAATTTGCAAATTATGATTTTTAGAAAATAGTGCGAGTCTCTCAATGTCGGAATTAAAACGAATATTAGCATCATGCATATTTTCAATGGAAAATGACATATATATTTGCGAGTCATCTGCATATTGCTGTATCTTGGAATGTTGTATTGACCGATTCATATCACAAACATAAATTGAGAATAGCAATGGTCCCATAATGAAACCTTGTGGGACACCTGATTTTATTTTTAGAAATTCAGATTGCTGAAGATTATCTAGTGATACGGAATGCGATCTGTCGTGAAGGTAAGAGCCAAAAAACTGTAAAGCCTCAGATGAAAACCCAAAATACTTTAATTTGGCCAACAACATACCATGGTCAATAGTGTCAAAGACCTTACTAATATAGCCATACACGTTGTATTTTTTAATTCTTCATTGTGTCTTATATTATTAACCATATTAACTAGACTTGTTATTGTACTATAATTCTTTCTAAAACCTGACTGAGATGAAGGAATTATTTTATTACACTCTACGAATTGATTCACTTGCTGAAAAATATGTTTTTCGAATACCTTTGACACTACTGACAAGATGCTTATTGGCCTGAGATCTTTAAATTCCTTTGGATCCTTAATCTTACAAATAGGTTTTATAATAGCCCTTTTCCATAAGGTGGGAAAAGTATTATTTAAAATACATGAATTGACAATATTTATGAGTGGCTTTATACAAAAAGGAAAACACATCTTAAGATCCCTTATTGATAAGCCATCCGCACCCACGGCATTAGAACTAATGCTATTAATTATTTTAATAAGTTGCTCCTCATTAATCAAGCCTAAATTAAAATTTTGATCACTAATATCTGGACATCTATTTTGAAGGTAAAACTGCCTCTCAGGCTCGGAAATATTTATTGGACTATTATTACATTCATAAAAATAAGAGTTTATCAAATCAACATTCTTGAGATTTTCAGGTATGTCAACAAATTTATTTTTACATAACTGGAGCTTATTAATATTTTTCCAAAATAACTGGCCATTATTATCATTGTCTATAGAAATTGAATTAAAAAACGTTATTTTTTCCCTAATAATAGCATGTTTAGTGAAATTTTTGAGTTGTTTATAGTAATCTAAATTAGGCATAGTTTTATTTTTAAGATATTTACGATATGCTTTATCCCTTAATTTCATTAAACATTTTATGTTATATGTGATCCAAGGTGTAAACGGTTTATTTTTTACTTTTCTACTTTTTAGTGGAGCATGCTTATTAATTAAATACAATATGTGATTATTAAATAGGTTAACCTTCGTGTTAGTGTCATTTGAATAGTAAATTCGGTCCCAATTAATGTTTATTGCGTCCTGTTTAAATAAATTATTGTTTATATTGGAATAGTCTCTGTATTTTATATGAACATACGAATCACTTGTTCTAGGACAATCTAAGCCAGCATAAACTAAATTATGGTCCGTTATAGAATTAGGCATTAAAAGGGAACCAACACTTGTAAAATTCATATGGGTGCTAGTAATTATAACATCTATAAGTGTAGAATTATTATTTAATATATTTAATCTTGTAGGCTCGTTAATTATTTGACTAAGGTTAAAGGTTTCAAGAAGGTTTAGAAAATTTTCTCTCGGTCGTGTTGCGCTTAAGAGATCAATATTAATGTCACCCATGTAAATTACGTTTTCATAGAGGGGTATCGTGAGAGCAAAAAGATCCTCTAAAAACTCTATAAAACTATTAATATCAGAAGAAGGAGGCCGGTACAATACTACTAGTAAAAATGTTTTTTTATTTATGCAAGCTTTAATAACCAAAAATTCGTTAGTAGGTAAAACATTTTCAAAAGTTACAACTTCAAACGAAATTTTATTTTTAATATAAAATGCCACACCGCCACCCCTCCCAACTCGATCCTTTCTCACCAGTTTGTAACCATTAATATCGTATCCACAAGAATCTGGCGTTAACCAGGTTTCCGTGAGTCCAATAATGTCAAACCCTATGTCTGTTATATAATTTACTAACTCCTCAAAACCAGTTTTTATTGACCTTACATTAATATTGTCACATAGAAAATTATTGTTATTTTGCAACGATCGGTGTGAATTTAGAGGACACTGGCCTGTACATGGAGAAAATTCACCCATTGGAAAATTGGTAATTAAAATGCACACCCACCAATACACAGCCAACCAAAAAGCCGCCAAGCCATGATGTAGTTAAATTAAGATGATAAGACATTTCTAACCTATACGATAAATAATGTCCACTAAATAATACTGAATAAATTGTATGCAGTATAAGAATATAAAAATAAAACATAGTTGGCACGTCAAGAAGTCTACTAAGTAGTTGATAGAAGAATAAATTTATAATTCGGACAGATATAAAAAATATTGAAAAATATAATAACCCGTAATAACCCTACCAAAACGACCTGGTTAATTTAAAGAAAAAAGAAATAATAATTAATACCACCCAACTAAAAAACAAAAATACGCATTAATATTGAAACAATATACTTTCTCAGTAATGAGAGTAAATTATAAACAAGTATTTATAATTTTATTGACAGTTTGCATGAGCAAAAACCAAAATCATTTTACATAATTTTTTAAAATTTGTGTTATAATATATGTTAATAGAGATTAAATTACTATGAATACATTACTACATGTGAGTTTACGTTAATAAGGTGTTATAAAACAGTGAGCGAATCCGATAATACAGATACATATAGAGACTATGTGCTGTTTAGTTACCTTTTAAAGGAATATTAGTCCACATATTTGACTATGATGTCCTGTAAACTATCCACTGACTCCACACACACCTTTTCACCCTTCACGAGAACAAACACTTTGCCCCCAACAGTCCAACAGGCATTTTTGAAATGTTCCTGGGTATTTTTAAAAAAGTCTTAATGTCCCGACACTCAACAACTCCGTAATAAGAATTTTGGAGCCTTTTAAACGTCTTTTATTAAAAAAAATCTCGTCGCGCTTCCACCGTTGGCAAAAACTGACGACTACTGGTCTAGGTTTTGTCGAATTTTTATTTGCTTGACCCAAGCGATAATAAAAATTAACGTCGGACTTTGCTATTGGAATGTCCATTTTTGAAGTGAAAATATTCTGTATAGACTCATACAAATCGGTCTTCTGATTTTCTGTAATCCCGTGAACAACAACCGAATTAAAATTTATATGGTTGGAGTGGCGTATTGATTCTTTTTGAAGAATAGCGATGTCACTTTTTAGGGAAGTAAGTCCATCTTGTACACGCTTCTCAAACTCAGTGAATCTCTGGATGAGAGATGCAGAAGAGTCATCAGCCTCGGAAGACACAGAAGTTGATCTAGTACGTTTTTTCGTCCCCAGAAGATCTTGTTTGAGCTGTTTAAGATCGGCTGCAAACATGGCCGCCATATCGTCAACACGAACATTGAGTTTATTAATTTCACTGGACTGTGACTTTGTAGAATCTTCCTTTTGAGATTTAACCATTTTGTAACTTAAGCAGACTGTTTATCACTCACTATTCTATTAACTATCAACTATTATCCACTTAAAAAGCTTAATAATTTAGAGACCGACGTTACACACGTCTGTTTATCTTAACAGCGCCATCTGCCTATATATACACTCCCAAATCTGGTTTAAAAAGTAACAACTATAAGATCTACAGGGACCGCACTGTGCTTACGGACCAGACGGTGACCCTCAATAGACCGGACATCATTCTCGCAGATAAGCGGGCCAAGGAAGCCCCGCTGATCGACATCGCCATACCCAACAACAACAATTTGCAAGTCAAGCACGCCGAAAAGGTCGCCAAATATCGAGATTTACAAGAGAAAGTCCGGAAACAATGGGGAATGGAGAGAGTAAGAACGGTGCCAATCATTGTGTCATCAACAGGACTCATTCCAAAGAACCTGTTAATAATCATCAAGGAACTCGGATTGAGCGAACATCTCTTCAAATTTATGCAGAAATCAGTACCTCTCGCAACAGCCTGTACCGTCCGAAAATTTGTAGAAAATCCGTAGATGCCACCAAGAACCCGATAACGTGGAAACGGTTCCCTCAGAGCTTGATATCCGTGATATCTGGGATAAGTGAATGTTCCCCTTAGAAGGAGTGCGAATGCCGTAAGGCTAAATCATAATAATATAAACCTGATGAAATCATATTATGCGCCTATTTAAGTAATTAATTGAAATTGCAACAAATCAAATGTGATCGTTTATTTGTCAGAAATCACCGTGATGATGACAATGTAATTATTTACAAACGACGCATCAAAATATTAGTTGCTAAAATTAATAGAGTGGTAAAAAGGAAAACTGAACTTTATCCCACGAAAATAGATAAAACATATTATCAAATGAAATAAAAAATAGCTCACATATAATTAATATGGTTTCCTCAACACTAAACCATTTCGGAATTCTTGCATTAGTCCACTGACACGCAAAAAAGATCAGCTAATTTTGTCTGTTCAAAATAACACATTTGCGAGATTATGAATTTCAGGAAAAATAGGTAATATTACAATACAAATTATTGTCACAGCTAATTTAATTTCATGTAAAAAGGAACATGGAGTTGACACTGCCAATACTGATGTTAACAAAAACCATTTTCTGAACATGTTATTTCCTAGATGTGATTCGAGATTGGCCAATTTCATGTTGCTGATACTGATGCACCTTATATTTCGTTTTTAGAACCTTAGAAATTAGGAAATAATTATATTATAAGGTACGTATATTGAAATAGATCACATTTGAGAAGTATAGTATGAGTGAATTGATCACTAATAGAGTGACATCATTTCTGCCAGCGAAAACCGGTGATTAGTTCGGACCTATATGATATGTGTCTTATCAAGCTTATGCTGCCATATGACAGAGAGGTGACATAGCCTGCTCTGTATCCTTTGCAATCACCGGTGATGCGGTGCAAAGGTAAAAGTAATGCCAAGAATTGAAGGGTAGTACACCTAATAAAAGCAACTCCTGAAAATGCAAAAAAAGCATACACAAAGTGTTTTTTTCGCAAAAGACCAACAAGTAACGTGCAAGATTAAAAACTTGAGAGCACTCATAAGTTCTTGTTCGCAATGCGTTGCTAAAATCTGTTAACGTTTGACTAACATCTAAAATTTCTTCCCTATAAGCTGCCATCATAAACCGGGATACGTATATTATTGGTTTTTGTGTATGATTTTGTAAGTAGGTACGTTTGAGTATTTTATTTCATTAGTACGTATTATTTCTATGCTACTTACTTAAAATCGATAACTGATACTAAATTGATGATGAATCCAGTATTCAAAGAAATTATTTTGATATTTCTAAATGGATTTAATTCTCGCTTGCAAGCTGTACTCTTGCTTTTAAAGTTTTCAACTACATTAGAAACTTAATTTTAGCTCTGAATAAAACCACTCTTTAAACGTAGTAAATTTCCTTAACTTCAAACCGCTATATTTTCCTAATATCTGAAACATCAAAGGAACTAGCAATATAAAAATACCACCTAGAAAACACTGAATTGCAAAAATGGAACGAGTTGTTGCTGGCAACTTATCATCAATATAATTTGAGTTTACAGAAAATATTTAGGGGAGAGTTACGTATATGGCTGCGAGTTATATAACTTATTCGTGGACTTCCGATTCGTCTTCGGTTGAGTGTGCACGTGTCGGGTATCGGCCATTTTGTTCTAGCTTCATATACATATATGTTAGTTTGGGGACTCATGGGGCTTTCAGGGGCTGTGTAGACTCCCCGAATAGGATTCGGACGTCCAGCCGGGGATAGGCCCGTGCCTGCATCAGATTTTTATGTTTGCGATCGTCCAGCCGGTGGTGTTCGAACCGTAAAACAAGCCGTGCAAGTACATGTCTGAGGCCCCAGGGGTACATACTCGACATGCTGAGGACTCAAAAAATAGTATCTCTATCCATCAGGTGTAACTAATCTGGGATGGGTCGCCCCAGCTCTTACTAAGCTGGATAGAGGTCTTTTCGGGCTGAATTTCTCACGAAAAAGGCCAATAGAGAGTTTACTACTACTACTACTACTATAACCTATTCGTGCTCTACTTCGATAGTGATAATATTTTAATGTTGTAATATTTGAAGAATATACATTATAAAGATTTTAAATTAAAAATGATGATATCTTATTTAGTACAAAAACCGTCAGTTTACTTTGTTCCAGCTATATAGTTCCAAAACGATTTGATTAAAGAAATAGAACATTTAGGTTATTTATGTCCACGACGTTTGCCATGCTCATTTCAAATTGCCTATTATTCGGGAACATATTTTGCAGTTAAGGCACGTCATAAATAAGTATATGCACTCTGGTTAAGGTATCCAAGACGAATTAATGATAATTATACACCCATAAATTTACCGAAATAAGCAAATATTAAAATACGGACTTAACGGAAAGCATTTGCGACAAATTATCTAATCAAAATTCTCTATAAACTATATGGTTTCTGATTTTATGCGTTTTCACTAAACATAGCACTCTAATAATTAGTTCAATGCTTTTGTGATTCCAATTTAATAATCAGCATTATTAATCAGTTTAAATTTGTAGTGTGCTATAGTTAAAGAATTAAAGTTCAAAGCTGGTTTATAACATACCTGGTACTATTATGGCTTAGCGGAGTTTAACTGTAGTGGGTTGTGTAATAAATTTAAAATGAATATTACAACAAATAACAAATTGAGACCTTAAGCTTCTGAATACCAATGCTTATATGAAATTTTCTTTTTAAAGTGATTATTATTCTATTAGCTATTTTACACAGCACATATTTTAGAGATTTTTTTTGTTTGATATGATCTAATCCAGAAAAAGTCAATTGAATAATTTGCCACGTAGCCACGTGATAACTATCACTTTTAAAAATAAAATAATAAAGGCTTAACGCTCCGCTTGGTGTCCTTACAGAGCTGATTTTAATGCTCATAATTTTATATAAAATGGACTATGGTTACGTTTATTGCTAAGACTATACTTAGACCAATAAACCTTTGCAGCGAGAAATTATCTGTGAATCAAGCAATGTCCAAATAGATGGTGATATTATTTGTCATTCACAATCGCATGTTAAATTTTAGCTATTCAGACATTACTCGAGCAACATCTCAGCAAATTCGAACCTAATTTTTCCAATGTATTTTTGCATCGCATAAAAACCCGCCTAATACATTAAACAATTCAGCTTAAGTGGTCTTCTTTTAATTGGTTTGCAAAAAACAGATCTTCAATTAATAATCTGTCGCAAGTCAAAAATATGTTAAAACTGTCAAAGCATATTTTCCATATAAGCATTTGCAGCTAGGACTCCAATGCTGAGGGACGTGCTTTGAATACCGCTTTGACCCTTATTTGGTGATTATTTTTGTTTTTCTGCGTAATCTGTAAGCAGTTAGAGTAAATTTGTATCAGTAGATGAGGTTAATATTTTACTTTTCTGTTAAATGTTCTGCTAATTACAGCTTCGTTTGCGAATAAGTATCATTGCCCATTATTAAGCGCAAGTAATTTTCCATTACCTATGAGCTACGACAAATCATAGGAATATTCGTTCCTAAGCAATTTTATTTTGGGAGTCGGTAAATACAGAGGATGATTTTA
This sequence comes from Pissodes strobi, assembly GCA_016904865.1. Lineage (NCBI taxonomy): Eukaryota > Metazoa > Arthropoda > Insecta > Coleoptera > Curculionidae > Pissodes > Pissodes strobi. Next base: position 227,332 of record MU182676.1, read on the forward strand.
AATTTAAAAATTTTGTGCCCCGACCATTAAAATGAACCTGTCACATATACGATCAAAATGATAAATTTTAATGTTTTTTTTTTTTGTATTTTGAAAAAGTTTGTGGTAAAAAAAATTATAATAAGTGATAACAAACTTTCTGAAACACCATCAGACATTATGAAAATTTAAAATATTAATTAGCCTGAGAAATAACGCAAAAATTATGATATTATATAACGATAAATGGCAGTTTATTTATAGAATTATTCGAAATTAAATTGTTTTCTTGCTGCTAGTGTGGAAATGGATTTAACTTAATCAAAACTCCCTAGCAACATTCAGTTTGCACAAGTTACAAAAACCTCTATGGACATTTTACGTCCAACATTTCCATGTAGTTTGTCGATTTTTTTTTCGGTTGTATTTCAAATTTTGCTAAGACTCGTGTTTGGAACTATCATCCTCATGAGCAATAGCCATTAATATATAATTCCCTTCTGCTTTTTTAGTCATAACAATAATTTTGTATTGATATGATTTCTTCGTTGATTCCTGAAATATAGAAACCTATTAGATTTAATTTTTATGTTAACAATGCTCTTCACATTTGCAGAAAAAATGGTATGATTTATTGAAAGAATTGACTTTTTGTCGTTACTCTATTCTCAGGTTAGCGTTCATAAAGCCACCCTCACACGATCAATAATATTGTCAATTTGCGATGCTGATGACGATATTGACAATAATGTTGACCGTTTGAGGAGAAACGTTAAAATATTATAAATACCTATATTGATAAATTTTCGTTCGCCTGAAAATGCTGGGCAAGAATGTAGACGGAGCTAGTCGTATTTACAATATATTAATCGTTCGGTCGCATGATTGACAAACTTTAGTTAGTTTATTTGTAATCTCGGAGGAAGATGGAACATCGCTGCTTTCGCGAGTTTCGGGAAATGAATCTGAGATTGAGTCAAAATGTGAACGAGAAAGATTACAAGATTTTATAAATATTTACATTGAATTGCCAAAACTATGGAATACTTCGTCAACCGAATATTTAAACAGGCACAAGAAAAATGAAGAGTATAGAAAATTATTAAACATTTTTAAAGAAATCAAGAAAGATGCAGAAATAGAAGATGTGAAAAAAAAATCAGTAAGAACGAATTTTCGGAAGAAATTAAGGAAAAAAAAATAAAGACGCTCAACGTACGGAATGTGCAACTGCAGATGTATATGAATCCGCATCACGGCTGTTTTTCAACTTCGGCTTTTAAAAGATGTAAGAAAGCTGGCTGGATACAGCAAGGTCAACGATAGCTGAAGCAAAAGAGGTAAGTACCAGTTAAATAATTTTTATTATATACAAAAATAAGGATTATATTTAATGTCAAGTATTCAGTATTAATATAATTTAGAAACAAAGTAGATAACGTTTTTAAATGCGAATAATGTGACAAAAAGTAGTTGGAATAAACGTTAGAATAAAGTACTAGTTATAAAAAAGTGTGTTGCCAATCTACTTGGTCCCTATTGTTTTAAATAATGTCCATACATTTATCTGATGTATTTTGCTCCGTTGAAAAAATGTCTAAATACACCCAGTGCTAGTCCTGTCAGTGTAATTTCCGTTCTTTCACATCCAATTTCATATAGTCCAGTAGTTGTATTTTCAAATATTAAAGTATTTTTGTAATAGTCAACAGATCCTTTTCTCATCAAAAATTATGTAAATAGTAACATGCTATTGTAATAGTAGCGACTTTCTTCGGGGCCAAATTTATCGGTTTTTGAAATATTCCAAATATTGTTGCACAAATACTAAATGCATTCTTCACTACCCTTCGGCTCTAGAGAGTCGGTAATTAAAAATGTGATCAATTATTAGTGTTGCGCGTTAACGATTATATGGATTAGGGAAAGTGTTACCTAATTAAAAAGCATCATCTCCAAGAAAAAACGTAATGGTCTTTTGTATCTGTATGTGGTATGCTTGAAGGTTCTGGAATGTTCAACAAATTATTTTGGAACAACTCTCAAATTTTGGTATTGCGAATAGCTCCACCATCAGAAACTCTTCCGTTTGTTCCGCAGTCTGCCATTATAAATTCGTAATTATCATTGATTATTGCCATCAGCACGATACTAAAGTATCTTTTATAATTGATGTATCGAGAACCGGAGTTTGTTTGTTTAACAATATTTATGTGTTTTCCGTCAACAGCGCCGATGCAATTCCAAAACTGCCATTTTGTTCAAATTTTAATGCAACTTCTTTCCATTAGTCTTATGTGCTTGGAAGCTGTAAAATAGTTATTTTCTTCAAACGTCAGTAAATCAGTCATTACTCGACTGTGTAGGCGGCCGTGAAGTTTCGTTTTTCCTCCTCCGGAGCTTTATTTTTCACTTTTCCGCCGGCGGAGGTAAAAGTGTTGTCATAGCAACATAGATACAATACAAACAAACATCAAAATAAGCGTCAACAACTCAAGAGTTATTAAACTAAAATTTGTATTTATCACTCAATTTGTGACTGCATTTCTAAAAATCACTAATTTAGGAACAAATTGGTTATTATTTAATCGAACTTACTCAATAACTGCTTATCAATACGGAATTAAAACGCAATCGGAGACCTAATCTTAGAAAAATAATTATTGTTGACAGTGTCCACTGACAGCTTTATGTTACATTATATTCACCGACACCGGTCTAAGCAAGGCCACCTACGACCGTGGTCTATGCCGCCTTGCGAACCCATTTATCTTTAATAATAATTAGAGATTATTACTATTAAAAAGAGATGTTTTTGCATTAATTTGTCGACATTTGAAGAAAAAACAGCATATTTTATTTGGAGGAAAAGTTACTTTTCATGGCTTGCTCTCTATTACCAGCCTCACTCCGTTCGGCTGTTAAACACGAGCGCGCCATGAAAAGTATCACTTTTCCTCCATATAAAATAATATACTATTTTCCTAACAAGTGCGAAAAGTGGTACTTTTCCGCACGCGACTGCAGTTGGCTCAACGACGCGTAGCGGAGTTCGGCCAGTAGTCGAGGGAAAAGCTCTTTCCGCAAGAGTTAGGAACAAAATTTTTTCTACGAGCGTTTAAAAAACTACCAAATATATTAAGTAAGTTTATTAAAAAGTTAATATTTTAACAATTTTATTATCAAATACAAAACTAATAATTAAATATATCTATTACTTATTATTTAGAATCTTTATATTGAATGTACAACTGGTGGCATTGTGTAAATCATTGGCTGATGATAACAGATTTCTTGTGGCGGTTGGCGGCTGGTAATTCTACCCCTTCATTCTCTATAGTAACGGTCATCGGTAAATGTTTGCTTGTTGAAGCGACAGCTGTTCTGTTATTTGACAGGCTAATATTTGGTTCGGCATGTTTTTTTAATTCCGTGGATTCTTCTAAATATCCCTCTGAAACCGACATTGATTTCCAACCCCCCAATATTTTAATATTAGTGATTCCTTTCCCACTATTGATCAACATCGTCGCCGAAGACCTTCGGAAACTATGACCAGCATATAGTTCTGGATTTGGAAGTTTCAGGTAGGTTTCAGAAGGAATTTTCGGAAGGTGTTTATTCTGACGCATTGTATTGTACAAACTCTTTTTTGTAATTTACGAAGAATCTTTTATGAGAGGTCCCAGGTTTTCATAGACTTGCATATTTTCTATAGAGAACTACATATTTGCCATCGTTTACGCACTGTTAAAAAGCGCCTTGAGTAAAACTAAGAAAATTATTGAGTTACTTGCATTTTTAGTGAAATTTTGAGTGAGCCCATTAAAATGAATAAAAAATGAGTTAATTTAACATATTATTGTGTTAGTTGCCAAAAAATACCTATACTTGCATAATATACGCTCATAAAAAGGTAATTAGGTGGTTTTTAAACTAAATTTTGTGTGATTCAATCCCTTCCCTTCCAATCGTAGATATTATATGCGTATTTCTAGTTAAGACCACATGCCACACAAAGACACATCACACTGGCAGGTGCAGACGTAGGAATCGAGGCGCGATCGAATTTCTGGTATTAAAGTGGCAAATAATTATTATTGTATTAAAATCATATCAAGCAGATCTATGCACGAACGATACACGTGCTCTGCCCTGCCATCGGTTGTTGGGTTGATCCTAGCGAGGCGGCCGAAAATTGCGAGTCGTGCTAGTTCTGACTGATGCTGGAAAATGGAAAAAATTATATTTAAACTACAGTTTAAACTGAAAAAAGCGTGGTGTAGCTGCATTAAAAGTGAATTGGATTATAAGCTCATAACAGAGACCGGTAAGTAAAATAATACCTACCTACTTTATATATTATATTATGTTTGTTAGTTAGGACACCATTTTGCTTTTCAGCTGTATAGGCTCTATAGTATATCAGTACGCGCTGATTTGTCATTCATTTGGAACCACTTTATAGTTTATTCTCGTGCTGTTATACGTAATAGAGATTTGACTTTGAATATTTTGCTAACCGTAAAAATAAGTACATATATACCTAATACGTAATCTAGGTAATCAGTCATGATTATAGGTATTCCACCATCTATATACGTGCCGTAACATATATAGGCACAGCTTATTTAATATGTATCTATCTACTTACACTTAAATAACTCAAATATGATTTAATTTAGCTAAATTATGAGTATAGCTTACGAAAAAGTGAGTTGAGATTGACATATTACTTCGTTAAATAGCTTTTAAATATACTCACTAGTTACCTAAATTTGGGTTAAATTTGCAAAACAGCATATTAATCCATTCATTTATTAGTTTCCGTCTCAGAGGGCCATGAATCCAGAATAATTTTTCTTAGGTTGGCGAACCTGAAATTGCTGTATTAAGTACTTTTTACAATGATAATCTTGAACCCATCAAAATGCAATAGTACAGGTAACAGCTGTTAGGTACGAATTCACCTTAAATTTGAGGTCCCTGGTACACCAGGCTAATGTTTGAAGGTCCCTGTTATGACAGGCTGTACTTAAAGGTCCCTGCTTCACAGGCATAAATTGATTTTGTTTTTTTTTTTACTTCATTTTTAGCTCCCTGGTACACCAGCCTATGTTTGAATTTCTCTGCTCTATCAGGCTATATTAAAAGGTTCCCAAGTTTACAAGTTTGGCTAGGTAAATAAGGTCCCTGATTAAGATCAGGCAAAGGTCCCCAAATTTAAAATTTTTGGGCTAGGTACTTATCGTCCCTGATTAAGACAGGCAAAGGTCCCCAAATTTGCAGATTTGGGCTTAGTAAATAAGGTTTCTGTAAATATTATTTAAGCAAAAATCGCAAGATTAACAGGGTTGGACTTGGTAAACAATATCCTTGAAATAAAATTTAGGTACAGATCCCCAAAAACGATATTTGGGCTATATAAGATCCCTGAAATTATGTTCAGGATAAAAATTTTCGACAATATGGTGCCCAAATTTGTGTGTAAGCATTTAGGCTGTGGGATTCCTAACTAACCTCAATGAAATGGCCAAATAATAACATTTAAAATCAAGCTGTACACTGTGTAGAATTACATGACTATTAAATTTGACATTTGACGACAATCTGTTTATTCTGTCTGTTGTTCTGCTTTTCTTTTGTTTTCACAGTACCAATCTTTGTAAGAAGCAAGGTGCGAGGACGCCCCATTGTCAGGAAGGCCGTGTTAGCTCATGTGCTTCCTCGCCACTGGTTCTCCCGATGCGACGCTGCTTAGAACAACAATGTCGGCACCTCGACTGTGAATATTATAAGATTAAGAATTTGTTAACGTTACATTTGTTGGAAAACGCAGAGTGTGATTTGATATCTTGGAAGAGAAGCTTATTGTATTTAATCGTAATAAATCGTGTTTGGAGCTAATTTCTACATTATTTCTAGTTTCATAGAAGCAAAATTACATTAAAGCTAACTGGAAAACCAGTGGGAATTTTATGGTCACACCTTAATTATTTTTAAAGAAATTCTTATGCAGAATACAAAAATTTAAAATAACAAAATTGACATAATATGTGCTGCTTTAAAGGGACACCCTGTAAATATGAAAATATTTTTAGACCATGGCCCTTAAAAATTTAAACCAGTTTTGTATTTAAACATTTTGCGCAGCCTAATAATTAACTAGACTATGCCGCACCCTACGTACATTTTTAAGACCAACTTGATGGCATCCGCTATTTGTATAATATAATTTTTGAGTTTAACTTTTTTAGGTTGTTAAGTTTAGGTTATTATTATGTCATTTAAAAATATATATACATGTTTATCACTCTGTACCCCTTCAAATAGATGGGGCCTAAATCAAACATTGAATAAGGAAAGCTGCAATTAAAATGTGTGGTTTGAAAATTGACATATTTTTTTCAACACCCTGTATAATAATACCAAATTAAAAAAAACACACACTTTTTAGTAGATTATTACTCAAAAATGAGTTACTTATGAATATTTTTTAACTAAAATTTAGTTACATTAAACTTAATTTTTAGTAGTAAGTTACTAACAATAGAGTAAAATTAACTCATCATTGAGTGGGCTGGTGAAGAAACTAGGACAAAAGTGTGACCTATTTACGAATTATAAGGGAAAACTAACTCAAAAAATATTTGATTTTAACGAAATATTGATTTTAAACTTCACTATATTGTGTAAATATTGAGTAAAATTTCCCACACTTTCATGAGTAAGAGATACTCAAACATTTTGTGTAGAAATTTTACACAATTCTTTGTGGACCCGTTTTGACAAAGTAGTTTGAGTTAAATTTAACTCATAATTTTTTAGAGTTGCGTCTTTTGATATTACAAAGTTTCTGCAGGTATGATTTTTGGAATCCTCACCAATAACAAATCCCCCTTGTCCACAATATCGTCTGTTGTCATTTTCGTGAGCTCTTCTCGACAGCATGCTGCAGCTAATCCAAATATTGCACTTTCATCATTAAATATATGTCGTCAGGAGCCTCAGATAAAAATTTTGATATTTCGTCTTTGGTGAAAATTTTGGCTTTTTTTGGCGTAAATCCTACGTTTTTTTTTCTTTAGATATGCTGTTAATTTCAAATAATTGCCTATATTAACATTTTTTCAACTTTTACCACGCTTTTGAGCATAGAAAAACGTGCTCACGAAGTATTCGGTTTGCAGGTTTTGGACAGACTAATAAAATAAGCTAAAAACGCTTCTTCTTTTAAGTTATTTACATTTTTTTCTTGACACCAACTCGTAAAAATGTTGTATTCTTTTTTGTACCTGTTTGCTGATTTTTCCGGTACCAGATCAAGATTCTTGACGGTGTCGAGAACTGATGGGGGTAGTTCTTCGTCAGATGATGCCATTTTAATCACTGAATTATAAAAAAATTCGTGAGTAAAAACGCGTTGGAATATAAGAGTCTATGACGTGCTTTTTGACAATGATTGCTTTATTTGAGGTGGTTGTTATGTGTTTAAAATGATAACACCTTTATTAATATGAACCTATCGCATAACAAGTATTTAAAAGCATAACTAATAATAATATAAGTCCAGTGCGGAAAAGTAATGCGGAAAAGTAAGTTTTCCGCATTAGTGCGGAAAAGTAAAACTTTCCAAACTAAAGCGCGTCCGAAAAAATGCACTTTTCCGCACGCTCGTAGAAAAGTATATTATTTCTTTCATGTTGCATCTGAGGATTTACATAGAAAAAAAATATAAAAACGGAGGCAAATCACTTATTAAAGTACCAATTTTGTTTGTGTGTGAGTCTAGAAACACTGTAATCTATAAAACAGTTAGTGAAAATTTGTAGCACAAAAATACTTTTTTCTGCAACTGTTAAATGTTTGGCTAAGTACAGCTTGGTTTGCGAATAAGTGTCATTGTTCATTATTCACTCCTGTAAGTAATAATGCATTACATAATATGAGCTACGGCAAATCACAGGAATATTCGTTCTTTTGGGAGTAGGTAAATTCAGAGGATGATTTTAAATTTTAAAAATTTCTGTACCCGACCATTAAAATTAACCTGTCACATATACGGTGAAAACGATAAATTTTAATATAATTTTTTGAATTTTAAAAATAATTTGTGGTTAAAAAAAATATGAGAAGTAATGACAACTCTCTGTTAAAAGAATATCAATTAGCCTGAGAATTACCGCAACAATTTTGAAATTATATGACGGTATGGCAGTTTATTTATAAAATTATTCGAAATGAAATTGTTTTCTTGCTGCTAGTGAGGAAATATGTTTTATTTAAATAAAACTCATTAAGTTTGCACACGCAAACTTAATAAGTTTTGCCCATTCTACGCCGTTTCCAACATTTAGAAGCCAAAGGTACGTTTGTCGATTTTTTTTAAACATCCGTACTCATTCGGATATATTTCAGACTTTGCTAAAACTCGTGTTGCAAACTATCATGCTCATAAATAATAACCATTAACTATTTTCATTCCGCTTTTTTAATCATAATAATACCTTTGTATTATTATGATTTTTCATTGTGTCCTGCAATATAGAAATCTATTAGCTCATAGTTAATGCTATTGTAAAATACCTCAGGTTATGATTTACTTTTTATGTTAAAAATGCTCTTCACATTTGCAGAAAAAATTACATGGTTTATTGAAAGCAGAAATTACTTTTTATCGTTAGTCTGTTGTCAGACTAGCGCCCATCAAACTCTACTAAATCGCTAGATATTCTACTCGCAAGTACTCAGTCGGCTGAATTAAAATATAACCCAACTATCGTTCACATGAAAAAGCTAAAAAAAAAATGAATCCCAAAGGTCACGGCCGCCACTGTAAGACTCTACAAATGTGAAATGTTTTGGGAAATAAATCGTAACTAGGCAATGCCGCGACCGATCAAAATTACGTTGCTGTGTTGAATACTCCTCAAATATGAGAACCAATTCCAGATAAAAAGTATAGGGTGTTCCATTCTACAAATAATCAATTTATGCCGCTCCCCACTTCTGTAAAAACCTTGTATAGTTGAAAATATTTTAAAAATTCGTTCCTTTCACAACCATACATATGGTAACAAAAACCCAGCACACTGTGATTTCTTTAATATATGGTTAAGGCCTTGTTGTCGAAAGTTTTTTAGAAAACTAGTAGATTTGACTTATATTTTTATATTAATAATTTTGTATGAAACAAAAAGTCCCCCTATTCTTCCACGTGCGATATACATGATCTCATCTATTTAAAAATAATAATGTCGTCAATATATAACATTTTGGACAATACATTAATCAGATATGTAAATTATGTAGTTGCACATTTAATGATAAGTCACTAGTCTGATGAATGACTCGTGCCGAAGCCGAGTATCGTAATGTTTTTAATAACCAATGAATGTGAGTTTAACTATTGAATGTGAGTTGCATGCACTATTTTTTCTGCGCTAGTGATAATAAATTAAAATAAGTACTTCAGCTTTCAAGCTTCACGAAGTAAATAGTAACTGTCAAAGATGCTAAATTATAAATGTCATGGTCATGGCAATCTTTGATATTGACCGAATATTACTGTGATGATGCATTTTGATTGGTTATAAACTCGTATCTCAATGAAATATCTGTATCGTAATAAATCTCTTTAAAGTACAGATAGTAAATCAAATAAATCAATTATAGATAGGTGTAGAGAAACACATTTTAGTAGTGGCATTGACAGTATTATATTGGTGAGTAATATAGTAATAATAATAATAATAATAATAATAATAATAATAATAATAATATTAATAATAATAATAATAATATTAATATTAATATTAATAATAATAATAATAATAATAATAATAATAGAAGAACCGAAGCCTCAGACGAGCGCCGCCACGGTCGGGAGCGACGCGGGACCAACCAGCCGACCAACCAAGTTGACGACACAGGCAACGACAAGGAACTACCAACAGCGGCTCTACCCACTCATGGTTTAGGACAGTCTCAATCTGCTCCTCCCAAGAGACAGGCACAAAGGCTAAGATGGACAAAGCAAAACAACATAGATGTGTTCAAGGCCTTCTTCAGAGCTGCTCAGTACGAGAACCAAACAACGGGACATCGGAAAAACTTTTACAAAGAATGGAAGAAAATATACCCAGAATCGGAATCCAGTGAACAAAACATATGTGACAGCAAAAGAGCGATAGAAAAAAAGGGATACTTAACAGAAACTGAAATCGACATGATCAAAGAACAAGTAAGATTAGAAACACAGGGAGAAAGTGCACCAGAAACAGAACAAGCAACACAAAACGAAGATGAACCCCAAACGACCCAAACGACTCATGCAATTGAATTACATATACACATGAACCAAACACATACAGATATAGCCGGAGAAAACATACAGACAAACTCAAATAATACGGACAACCAAAGGTTATTGACGGAAATCGAACAAACATTCAACAAAAATATGCTACTATACAAAGGAAGTAATCCCAGCTACAGGAAACGTCTACCTAAGCTGAAATATAACAGAAACACAAAGAATACAGCTCAAATATATAACAACTACATCAATAAATACATAGACGACGTAAAAAGTGTAGAAGACCTTATAGACATAACATATATCACAGCCATATCAATCACAGATACCTTGGGAATCACCAACAAAAATAAACCAAGTAACAGAAAAGCCAAAATAGATCCAACCAAAAAACCTCCATGGCAAAAACGGCTGGAACACAAAATCAGTGAAATTCGTAGTGACCTTACACAAATGAATAACTCATTGGTAGACCCAAAACAAAAACATGACAAACTCTACAAAAAATTCAACATAAATAACAACACAGGTACAAGAACAGCACAAATAACAGAAGCAATAGATACACTGAAACAAAAACTAATGGCGTCAAGTAAGAAACTGAAGAGGTACATCATCTCCCACAAAAGGAAACAAGACAACACAAACTTCACATCAAGCGAAAAGCATTTCTACCAGAATTTAGAACGAGCAAACGCAGAACCAACAAATATAAAAGCACCAAATCAAGCAGAAGTCGAACAATACTGGAAGTCATTATGGTCAGAACCAGTGGAACACGAGAATAGTGAGTGGATCAAAACAGAGCAAAAAAGAACAGAGACAGTGGAACCAATGATGCCATATGAAATAACGATAGATGAATTAAGAATCATACTGAAGAAGCTGCCAAACTGGAAGGCGCCAGGACCAGATAAAACCTATAATTATTTCTGGAAACATCTTACTTCAATACATAGAAAAATGGCACAAATAATCCAACATGTAATTACCCATCCAACAGAGGTTCCACCATCCTTAACACATGGCATAACATATCTCAAACCTAAGAACGAAAATACACACGATCCTAAAAACTACAGACCCATCACATGCCTTAACACTATATACAAAATTATCACAAAAACAATAGCAGAAAAGGTAACAAAACATATCACAGAGCCAAAAATCGAACACGAAGAACAGAAAGGGTGTACAAAAGGTGCGAAAGGATGCAAAGAGCAGCTCATAATAGACAGGGTGATAACGAGACAAGCAGAAGCAAAAGGCAGAAACATAGCTGTTGCCTGGATAGATTACCAAAAAGCTTATGATTCCGTTCCTCATACATGGTTGCTCCACATTTTAGAAATCTATAAAATCGATCAGAATATCATACGCTTCCACAAACAATGAAAAATTGGGAAACAAAATTAATACTCACCCTACCCCACACAGATCTAGAAATTAATAACATAAAAATAAGAAGAGGAATCTTCCAGGGAGACACATGGAGCCCAAAATGGTTTATCTTAGCTCTCAACCCACTAAGCAGCCTTTTAAAGTCGATAAATATTGGATACAGCCCAACAAAAGATTACAAAATATCACACCTGTTCTACGTGGACGATCTAAAGTTATATGCTCCGGACCAAAATCAACTATCATCGCTATTGGAAACCACTACTAAGTTCTCTAAGGACATACGAATGAACTTCGGACTAGATAAATGCACATCACTTATAGCAAAAAAAGGTAAAACAACGGAAACTAACAACATAGAGCTTTTAATAAATAACATAACATTCCCTACACTACCCAGCAACGAAACATACAAATACTTAGGAGTAAACGAAACACTTACACATAAAACGAAAGAAATGAAAGAAAACATAGAAAACAAATACAAGAACAGGCTAAGAAGAATCATGCACACCCAACTCAACGCAAAACATAAAATTAAGGCTATAAATACCTGGGCAATACCCATGCTAACCTACTCATTCGGAGTCATACAATGGACCTTAACGGACGTACAAGCACTAGACAGACTAACAAGAAAAATCCTAACGGATAATAGAGCCCTACATCCTAACTCGGCTGTTGAAAGATTGTATCTACCTAGGAAACAAGGAGGACGAGGCCTAATCAACATCGAACTAACACATAACATTCAAATACATAGCTTACAAAGATATTTCAACATGAAGGCAACACAGTCACCACTACACGCGTCTGTCAAACAAGCAGACAAAAAATACACACCGCTCAGCCCACACACACAAATGCAACAAATAGACAAGAAAACGTTCCTCACAAACATTACACAGACATGGAACAGCAAAAAACTACATGGCAAATTCAAGAACGATCTGGATAAACAACATCAGCTCTCAACCAAGTGGATCGAACTCGGACACCTGTACAGTGAAACAGAAGGATTCATGTTCTCCATACAGGACCAAGTTGTGCCGACAAAAAATTACCAAAAGTACATCACAAAAACTAACATAGAAAACGATAACTGTAGAGTGTGTAAATCAATGCCCGAAACGATACAACACATAACATCAGGATGTTCTATCCTAGCACAAACAGAATACCTAAACAGGCACAATCTGACAGCCAAAATCCTCCACAAATACTTACTCCACAAACATAACATTAAAACAATAGAAGAGCCGTACTACAAATACACACCAGACCAAGTCAACGAGAACCAGAATTACAAAATATACTGGGACCGAGGAATTATAACCGATAAAACAATTATAAACAATAGACCAGATATAACAGTAATAGACAAAATTAACAAAATCACAATGTTAATAGATATTGCACACCCCCTGGAGCACAACATACAGAAGACAATAACAGAGAAAATACGAAAATACACGGACCTAGCTGAAGAAATAAAATCAATGTGGAAAATGGAAGAAGTCCTCATCCTCCCCGTAGTCATCTCAGTCACAGGCCTCATACCACCGGAGTTACCCGCAGGATTCACGAAACATAATCTTCCACATCAACTAATAACAGACATGCAAAAATCAGTCATCCTAGAAACATGTCGGATAGTCAGGAAAATCCTAAAATAAGTCAACAAGGTGTGAGTTTTGCGAAAGCCCTCACTACCTTTTACCACATATGTAAATGTGAGACTAAACAAAGAAAGAAATAATAATAATAATAATAATAATAATAATAATAATAATATAAACCTGATGAAATCTTGTTATGCACCTATTTAAGCAATTATGTACCTACTTAAATTAATCAATTAAATTAAATTACAACAAATCAAATGTGATCATTCATTTCTCGACAATCAATGTAATTATTTACAAAACGACGCATCAAAATATTACTCCTCAAAACTAATAGAGTGGTAAAAAGGATTTGCTTATTGAAATTAATAGGAAAATTGGACTTGATCCCACCAAAATAGATAAAGAATATTATCTATAATAGAAAATAGCTCACATGTAATATATTTTTCACAACACTAGACCATTTCGGAACTATTACATTAGTACACTGATACACATAAATATCAGCTAATTTGGCCCGTTCAAAGTAACACATTTGCGAAATTATGAATTTCAGGAAAAATAGTTAATATTTTTTCAAAATAGCACACAAATTATTGTCAGCTAATTTCATTTCATGTAAAAAGAAATATGGAGTGGATACTGCCAATACTGATGTTAACACAAACCGTTTTCTGAACATGTTATTTCTTACATGTGATTCGAGATTAGACACATTTATGTTGCTGATACTGGTGCATGTTAATGTAGTTCGTTATTAGATCCTTCGTAATTAGGAATTAATTATATAAGGCACGTATATTGAGAGATATGACATGTGAGAAGTATAGTATGACTGAGTTGATCACTAATACATGGAAGATAATGGAAACTAGAGTGACATAATTTCTGCTAGCGAAAACCGGCGATTAGTTTGGATCTATATGTGTTTTATCAAGCTGATGCTGCCATATGACAGAGGTGACACAACTTTCTAATGACCGGTGATCCGATGCATTGATAAGATGGATGCCACATAAAGAAGATAAAGGGTAGTACACTTAATAAAAGCAATTCCTGAAAATGCAAAAAAGCATACATGGACCAACAAGTAACGTGCGAGATAAACACTTGAGAGCACAAAGTATGGGCGGACTCATAAATCCTTGTTCGCAATGCGTCGCTAAAATCTCCATCCTCATGATCCAAAATGTCTGTAAAAGTTTTCAACTACATTAAAAACTTAATTTTAGTTCGGTATAAAACCGCTCCTTAAGCGTAGTAAATTTCCTTAACTTCAAACTGTAATATTTTCTTTGATATCTAAAACATGAACGAATCCTGTATAAAAATACCATCTAGAAAACCCTGAATTACAGAGACGAAACGAGAGTTGCTAGCAACTTATCATCAATACAATTCGAGTTTACAGAAAATATTAAGTTAACAGTTATGTATATGGCTATTCGCACTAAGACTAAGATGCTCTACTTCAATAGTAATAAAATTGTATTGTTGTAATATTTGAAGAATATACATAATAGCGACTTTAAGTTAAACAAAGATGATATCTTTTTTAACATAATTTACTATAATGTATATACTTATGGTGCTCGCTTTTTTACAGCTATATAACCAAAATATTTTGATTAAAGGAAGGGGACATTCAAGTTATTTATCTCCACGACGTTTGCCATGCTCATTTCTAAAGAGCGGATAAAACGCTAAATGCATTTTTTTGTGTTTTTGTCTGTTTTATACAAAACATGCATTTTTTCTAATAATAGAGCATTTATTGCATATCATGGCCAAATAAAGACCCTGTCCGTCCCTTTTTGATTGCTTGTTTATTGCACGGCAAGTATTTATTAGTTTATTTTATTACATTACAATGGGGGCGACTGAGGTACTTTACTACTTCATATAATTACCCAGGATAAACCCACACTATAGGGTATTCCCAGTAAAAGCAAATAATATTGCAAAAAGAAGCCGATAGTTCAAAGAGGTGGTAATTTTTAATATCTTTGATATCATCTACTTGAAACGTTCGTGTGTGCCTCGTTTTGTAAAGTGAATTGTGTCTGTGTCTGTCAGTCCAGTGTTTGTTAAAATGCCGAAAACTAACTTCCATATGACGTGGATAAAGAGCTATCGGGAGTTCATTTGGGATGGCACCAATTTGTTTTGTACAGCTTGTTCGAAAATTGTGAGTATAAACCATATTTTCACATTTATTTATTTGTTCCAGTCTATAGTAAATAAAGAAAGATATGTTTTTTGGTATAATAGGAAATTTTGGCTTTTATAAATTACGTATTCAAGCACATTATTGGTAGTTAATGTTAACAATTTTAAAGTATTTATAAAAATTATCTACTCAATTATTTTATAGTAAAAAAAAAGATATATTAGGTTTTTTGGTATAAGGAGATTTTTATAAATCACGTATTCAAGCAAATTATTGGTAGCTAACGTTAACAATTTTAATGTATTTACAAAGGTTTTCTACTCAAATATTTTATTTGGTAGAAGTAGGAAAGATTTTTAAAAAGTCTATTTTTAACGAATGCAAACCCAAATTAATTATTGTTTTTTTGGATTTTACAGATTCATGCAGATTAAAAATTTATTGTGGATCAGCATGTCAAATCAGGAAACACCAACTCAACGTGCGAAAATTGCAACGGGGGGAACCCTCCCAGCAAACAATACAACATTGTCTTGAAGAAAAACCAAAAAACAGCGAACATGCCCAGTTCAATGAGGACTTATGTAAGGCATTCATTGGAGCCAATATAGCACTTAAAAAACTGAGCAACCCCAATTTACATTCATTTTTGACAAAATATTGCAAATTTAACATACCGGACGAGTAGGTAGTGTTGATGTCACTTACAAACAAATTGTATATAACATTAAAAAAAAGTGGGTGAAAATTATTTTTATCTTGTGGTTGATGAAACAACTGACTCATGTGGGAGATATTTGCACACGCATTGGTTGGGGTCTTCGGGGAAACCAATGATTATGGTAGATCCTATTTTATTGCATCCAAACAATTGGAAAAAACCAACAATTCAAATGTAACCAGATTTGTTCAAGAAACATTAAGCAACTTTTGACAGGCAACAGTGATCCGTCAGAAAAATTCATACTCCTTTTATCGAAAGCTGCACCCTATATGGTTAAGGCAGCACAAACCTTAAAAGTATTTTATTCTTTATTCTAACCTATTACCAATAGAGTGGCAGAATGTATAAAAGACCAGTTTCCATTGGTAAATGATTTAATTAATCAAGTAAAAAAAAGTATTTCTAAAAGCACCTTCGCGTGTTCAATTTTATAATGAAAATTGTCCAAATACTCAATTACCACCACAACCAGTAATAACTCGCTGGGGAACTTGGTTAGCCGCTGCCATATTTTATGCCGAGAACTTTGAAGTAGTTAAAAAAAGTTATCGAAGATCTAAACGACTCATCTTCTGCCGCTCTAATAAATGCAAAAACTCTTTTTTCTAACTCAACAGTGAAAGAAAATTTAATATTTATAAAAACAAATTATTCTTTTGTACCCATAGCACTCATGAAACTGGAGGATACCTCTGTTTTTTGACAGACTCAGTGGCTTTAATAAATTGATTTGAGGTACATTGCAAAAAAGTTTCAGGTACTGTTGGGGATGTGGTTATAAAAAAAATTATGTCAGTAGTTGAAAATAAGGCTTCAAAATCCTAAAAAATATTTCAGAAGTTTTTATACGCAATATCACTAATTTCGAAAGAAAACTGGATTTGTATAAATTATAAACACACTCCAAAACTAAAATGCTGTCGGATAACTTTTGTAGATGTTGAGCGAAGATTTTCCATTTTTAAACATATGTTTACAGAT
Source organism: Pissodes strobi (assembly GCA_016904865.1). Lineage (NCBI taxonomy): Eukaryota > Metazoa > Arthropoda > Insecta > Coleoptera > Curculionidae > Pissodes > Pissodes strobi. Next base: position 244,533 of record MU182676.1, read on the forward strand.
AAAAGACACAATTTCCTTTTGGAAAATTTTGAAAAACATTTAGTTATAAATTCTTTTTATAACTGCAAAGAATAATTTGTTAATTCACGAATTGTATGTTGTGCAAGTTGCTATTATCTGAATGTATCAATGGTATTGATGAATTATTAGTAATTGTATTATTATTTTTTTTTATAATCGCAAATAATATTTTGTCACTGTAAGATTTTTATGTTTTGTAATTTGCTATGTAAGTATCAATGTGTGTATCCATGAATAAAAAACTTTTATTACGATTTTTTTTGTTTCATTTATATTTATTTAAATAAATCTGTGGTATAGGTAGAAAATTACAGAATTTCTGAAGAACGGGTTTAAATATAAAGAAATTGTTTTGGCTTTATTTTACATAACATTAATGTTCATAATTTTTCATATAATAAAAATGCATATTTGCGTTTTTTGTTCATCTCGATGCATATGTTCCTTGTATATGTGTGTTAGCACTTAGTTAGTTTCATTTTGGTGAGCCCCGGAGCGAACGGAGGTCATGCGTGAAGTGAAATATTACTAAATCCCTTTTCCGTAAGACAGAGAAAAAAGCCTAGAAAAAACGGGTGTAAGTTCGTTGGCGCAGTTCTTTAACACGATGGCAAGTATTCCGTCCATGATTTCTTTTTTACCCCGGCTACTTCCCCTGAAAATTTCGGTCCTCTACCTATACGGGAACATGCCAGTAGAAGGAGCGTGACGTTACGTTACATATCCGTTACATATCCGAGCGTGACGGCTCGGTCTCAACCGTCACAAAAAAATGCATATGAAAATTTTATGCATTTAAATGCGCATATATTGGGGTTTTTCGCTTGCATTTGTTCCGCTCTTTACCCATTTCAAATTGCCTATTGGGGAACATTTTATGCAGTGAAGGTATCCAAGACGAATTAATGATATACACCCATAAATTTACCGAAATATACAAATATTAAAATACGGATTTAATGGAAAATATTTGTGAGCAATTATTTAATAAAAATTCTCCATAAAATATATAGTTTCTGATTTTATGTGTTTCCAATTAACATAACTCTCCAATTAATTCAGTGCTTTTGTACTTCCAATTAAATAAATAATCAGCCTCATTAATCAGTTTAAATTGACAGTGTACTATAATTAAAGAATTAAAGGTTAAAGCTGGTTTTTAACATACGTGGTATTATTATAGCTTAACAGAGATTTACTATTTTAGGCTGTGTATCAAATTTAAAATAAATATTGCCAAAAATTTAAAATTAGAAGTTTTACACCCTGAATACCAAAACTTAAGCTAGGATTTATGAAATTTTCTTTTTAAAATGAATATTATTCTACTAGTAATTTTAATAATAATTTGCCACGTGATAAGTATCATATTTTAAAATGAAATAGTAACGGCTTAACATCCGCTTTGATGTCCCTTACTAAGTTGATTTAAATGTTCATATGTTTATATAAATGAACTACGGTTACGTGTGGTTGTTAAGACCCTGTTAAGACCAATAAATCTTTTGCAGCATTCACAATCGCATGTATGTACAATTTTGAGCTATTCAGACATTCGTACTCGTGAGTGGGCCCAGATGGGGCCCTTCACTGCGACCTTTGGTCTATTGTGGCTTACATCTGTGGTTTTGGTTTATTTGTAAAATTATTCAAAATTAAATCATTTTCATGCTGCTAGTGTGGAAATACGTTTTATTTAAACAAAACTCGCTCAGTTTGCGCAAGTTACAAAGAGTCTATATACACATCTACATCATTTCCATCATTTACAAACATCAATCTTGTCAATTTTTTTAAACATAGAGAAAATTCAATTATAGCTATTACTCATTCGGATGAATTTCAACGTTTGCTAAGACTCATGTCATAAAATATCATCCTCATGAGTAATTTCCATTATATATAGAAATAATAATAATAATAATACGGGGCGGTAAAATTCAAAGAATCTGTTAATTAATGTTTATTAAATGGAGTTCCAAAATTGTATAATAATTAGTCTATTATTTTTAAGGTATAAGAGTAATACACAGATTTATTTTGTAAGGCAAGCTGTTCGTGTTGCCCAGGCGCACCAATTTTTTAAGTTTTATTTTTGATGTGATTTGTTTTTGAATTACCATATTTTATTTTAAAATATTAATAACCTTATAAGTATTACTTATTACTTACGCACAAGCACTGGAAGTTGTAAAAAGTTTTGAGGTAACCCAAACTAACCCAAACTAACCCAAACTAAACGTAAGATATTATGCAATGTAATGTACATTTCGTAATCGTCAGAATTAGAATCGTTGTCAAGATTTGGGTTGAATAATAATCGGGATCTTCTATTTTAACAACACGAGCTATACAATTGATTGACTATTTTTTCTTACTTGTGATTTTATAATTCCCCAAACAAGTTCAACTGGATTAAAAATGCAATAATAGGACGGCAAGCGCAAAACGACATGACCCTGTGTATTGCAAAGTTTTTAAAATCGAAGGATTTTATATTTAATAAATCTTTCTTCGTGGGTTTTTTCCTCGGATTTTTTTGCCTAATAATAGTATATTATTTTATATGGAGGAAAAGTAATACTTTTCATGGCGCGCTCGTGTTTATCAAATGTCGACAAATTAATGCAAAAAGTATCTTTTTAATAGTAATAATAATTATTATTAAAGATAAGTGGGTTCACAAGGCGGCTTAGACCGGTGCGGTGTCGATGAATAGGCTCAGGTCGTTGCTATAGTAATGTAACATAAAGCTGTCAGTGGACACTGTCAACAATAATTATATTTTTAAAATTGCGTCTTCGATTGCGTTTTAATTCCGTATTGATAAGCAGTTATTGAGTAAGTTCGATTAAATAATAACCAATTTGTTCCTAAATTAGTGATTTTTAGAAATGCAGTCACACATTGAGTGATAAATACAAGTTTTAGTTTAATAACTCTTGAGTTGTTGACGCTTATTTTGATGTTTGTTTGTATTGTATCTATGTTGCTATGATAACACTTTTACCTCCGCCGGCGGAAAAGTGAAAAATAAAGCTCCGGCGGAGGAAAAACGAAACTTCACTGCCGCCTACACAGTCGAGTAATGACGGATTTACTGACGTTTGAAAAAAAAAACAAATTATATCCTGTCTTTTTGGTGCTATTATTGGGTATCTTGACTGATAATCGGGAATGGTACGAGACATTATCCATAACAATCACAGAATGTGGAGGCATATTTGGCAGCAGCTGCTCGACAATCAATTTTTCAAATGGTTGAGCAGTCATCTACTCATGATAATCTGCGCAGAATTGATTAATATTTTTGGCTGAACAGCGTATTGGGCACAAATCCATTTTCGTTACCAGCATGAAGAATGATAATGCGTTTGCCTCTTGAAAATGGGGTGCTTAGACTGCAACGTGTTATTAGTTTGAATCTGAAGTATTAGTAAGTTGATCATACCCGATATAATTTAAAGTACTGTAAAAATACTATACTTACGAAAAGAAACATTTAGCCTTTATGAATAAAGTACTTTCCAACGAAATGTTGCTATTTATTCACTGTTCTATCGCTGGTGCCTTCTGAAATACGCCGTTTATAGGTGCACTCTGTTATTAAATTTTGATTAAATCTCGGCGGTCCCCTTCCATACCGTTCTCCGCTCATATAACACTAAGACAAAACCAGGATTAATCCGTGAACAGGACATTGGACAATCTTGATTACTGCCATAATTTTGCACAAAATTTCACCGAGCGATTTTTATTCATTAATTTTGGACTTTTTGTAGGTCTCCTTGCTTTTAAATGTTCCTGTCTAAGTTGTGTCCAGATTGTTTGTTTAACTCTTAAAACTGTATTTTTTAGGATTATGAAGCAATCATCCGTGCGGGGTGTATTTCTCAGAGATCCAGTTGGTGGTGGGCGGGAATGAAACCACTTAGCTGGCTTTATTAACGCTCAGTTATATGACAAACTTTTGGTTAAATTCAATCTAATAGCCAAGCCGTTTAACAGCTGTCTTTTATTACGCCGCTATTAGTTAAACCATATTTTGTCTTCATCAAAGTTGCAGTTAAGCACTTAGCAGCATGTTTAATGGTCAACGAAATCATATTTGTTTTAAAAACATTTTGATATTTCGTATATTGACAGGTCTTTCCATGGAAAAGTGGATAAATATGTCTTTTGGATAGTCGTAACGTAGAATTCATTCAACATAATAGAACACCATACAATCCGAGAAAACGCAAACATTTTTGCATGAAATGGATTCTGATGATCATGATTTCAATATAAAGTCTTGTTGGAAATCAGTAAAAAAACAGTAATAATAACATAAATTACATACAGTTTTAAACTTTTATAGTCCCCTTTTAAAAAAACCCATAAAACTCATCATTCTTAAGTCTCTTATATTATCAACGCCCTAATATATAATGTAAGATCATTATATTTCAATAAACCTTTTCAATGATGAACTATGTGTACCATTATTTTTAACCATAGTAAATACATAAGTTATAGGTACTTGTTGAACGAGTGAGTTTTATTTCCAAATCTGATTTGTTGCACATGTACCCTGGCAACCTTCGATGTACTAACTTAAAAGTAAACAACATATTTAAGGCTGTAATTATTAATCGATTAATTTCTTTCCACTTCGATATCATTAGTTGCAGAGAACTCTCACATGAGTGTGTCAAGGAATGTACTTTCGTTTTCTATAACAGCCTTACTGACATCTGAGTTTCAAACCTTCTTACAACTGATCCTTGAGGGCAATTTCCAATAATTTTTCGAAATGACAGAGCTTCAACGTAAATGGTAAACAAACTATTTTGCTTCCATTATAATGGACTTTCATCAACAACTATAGGAGCTGTTCGTAGAGTTCTTTCCGGGTGGGTCATTGTGTAAATCTATGCTTTTAAAAGTTCGTAGCCCATTAGTTTATTTGACATATATTTTAAAATATAGCTCATATGGAAAGCAAATTAACTTTGTAACTCTACATTTTGCACTTTAAAACAAAACCAATACGTTTTACTAGTAAGACATAAACAAATTTAATGCCTATGTTTGGAAAATCAATCAATTTCTCCAACAACCAGTTCTTGCAGACACGATGATATTGTATAAATTAAGTGTTTTACGCTAAATAAGCTAAAAATGATGTGAATGGATACATGGGAGATATTCAAAGTTATCATTTTGCATTCTTTAAATATCGAAAACGCACCAATGGTTTCGATCTTCCTCATCCAGCAACAAAATAATTTTCAATTCAACTGGTACGCCAGTCAAAAAATTAAAGTACTTTCAAATTAATTGACAAATCACTAAATCACTTTTTCTAAAAGTAAGCGTATATGCAGCGATTTAAATATTTACTTATTTCTAAACTTGTATCGCTACTTAAAGTGCACACAATTTTAGACTAGTAATGCCACTATTGTCATTGACTTTCTCTATAAGCATATTCCAGATAGGGGTTTCTAGAGATAGTTTAATCTTCAAGAGTTTCCAAACCCGTTCAACTGTCTCCTTTATACCATGCAATTTTATAAATTTTTTAGCCTTTTGGAAACAGTGGTCGATTTTATCAAGACTAAAAAAACAGGAAATCATCAGATGTTGGTATAGAAACAAGTCTAATCCATTAAATAAAAGAATTATTCAAATAATGACCGAGAAATTTGACGCTTTCGGTGAAGTTATGAAATTTAATAATAAACTAATGGATTAAATACAAAAAACCTTTAGAGACATGAAAACAAAAGGTTTGCGAAAGAGAGAAATACTCTAAAGACGAAAATACAAATCCTCGAAACGGAATTCGATGCAGTCAAGCGAAAAATCTCAAAAGATGAAATAAAGGACAAGCCTGACAATATAAAAGTTGATATATAACATTGCAGCTGACATTCGAAAGGTTTTTATTTCAAATTATATTTCTAAGGACAAAAGGGCGATTATATGATGCATCAGCTAGCAAGTCAATTAGAAGGGGAGCTTATTCTCGTTCAGCTAATTGTAAGGAACTGAGAAATCGCATAATGAAACTAAGAAAGGTAAAATCGATCTTGGAGACTGCAGAGTGCGTCATGTATACACCATCAACTGATTGAAAAATGTAAACTTGAATAGAATGATAGCCGATTAATATAGGCTTCAAGAGAATTGTGCAAAATGAAATGAGGAAGTTTCCTGAAAAATTAAATTGATTATTTTTCATTGCAAACTATAGAACAGTAAAAAAAAAAATCGATACGTATTTTTTTATTTCCTCTAAAGATGATTACTGCCAGTTTTTAGTTTTGTATATTAAGCATGGTGCGACGTAACAATTCATGTGTATTGTGACGTCATAAGCACATTTCAAGGCATTATATCTGCCTCATTTTTCGACTTATATGAAAAAAAGAAAAAACACATGTCCTCTTATTTTTCATGGGCTATCGAGAGAAGCAATAAAAAAATTGATGAAACTTCCTCATTTATGAGGTAACAAATTTCGTGACTGAGAGTCTTGAGGAAAGCTCTAAGACACTGGAGGTGTTCTTGGAACACAGGTAGGTACACTTAATACCCTAGGTCACCAAATTTTGCTTCACCACTAGGTATTATCGGGGATGCGTGATAAACGCCATGATATATTTAAGTTGTAAAAGAAAGAAAACATCTATATCAATGAAGACTTGCCAGTGCATGTCCACGAGATCCTTACGGAAGTTTATAAGTTAAAGTATTTTGGATATAAATATGACAGATGCAAAATAGATCTTATTTTTGGGAGGCAAGACGAAATTGATTTGAACATTCTGTTAAGACGACTATTTAAACTGTGAACTTTTTGGTAATCTAGTGGATACAAATCATATGCTTCTAAATACGAAAAAAATGTTTTAACTAAGATAGATATATTGAATATAAGAACTATGATATAGTTTATAGTGAATGCCAGATTAACAAATACGATGACACTATAATTAACAACAAGTTTTTACTAGTAACTGCGAGTATATTGAATATATCATTTAGGTTACCAACCTTGAATCTTGTGGAGCACTTTAAGAACTTAAGTACATTATTGAGGTCATGACCACACTAATATTAATTTAACGGGTAAAATAAAAGTATGTTCACAGTCATCTAAACAGTTTAATATGGATGTAATAATTATTTTTTGTTACTGTTACTGTTCTATTTGGTCATTTGCCACTACAACATAGATTATGAGAGGCCAAATACAGCTTACATATAAATATATCAAAGATAAAGACATTGCTACAAAACAAGAATATGATTAATCTACACTACCGTAATTATAAAGTTACAATATATAGGAATGAAATTAAAATTAACAAGACAACAAATATAATAAAATACACCTAAACAAACTAGGCAGAAGCGACTTTCAGCATTTTACCAAATTCATTGGTGTCATAGATCACGAGCACCGAGTCCAGAATAAGTTCCTTTAATTTTATTTTAATGTTATTAAAGCCAGGCGTTTTTCTTAACGTGCTAGGTAATTGATTAAACAAGGGTAACCCTTCATAAAAAGACTTTTTTTAACCTAACAAAGTTAAATCTTAACACGTAAAGTGTATCACTGCGTTTGACGTTATATGTGTTGAAATCGCTTACTTTTAAAAAATTAGTTTGATTTTTATAGATGTATCATAACAGCTAGAATATATAGATCCCTGGTACTGTTAAAATATTGTTCCTTTTTAAATGTTTCTGGGTAACTTTCATAATATTTCAAACAAAAATCAGCCGAATAAATCTCTCCTGAAATACAAATACTCTTCGAGACTGCGAACTATCTCCCCAAATCGCAACATGGGAGCTAAGTACAGGATAGATTACCCCATAATAGACGCTTCCTAGACTTCTTTTTCCCAGATGTCTCATAAGCGTAAAAAAAGATAAGTAAAGACTAGCCAACTTGCAGCATAGTCCATTAATTTGGTCAACAAAAGAAAGATGTTGGTCTACTGTGCATCCCAAGAATCATACTAATGGTTCGCAAGCAATTAAAACTGTATTAAAATGTATAGGATAGTTATGCATTTTGGTTTCTCTAAATTAATTATTAAATTATTTCCGTTACACCAATATCTAAAATCCTTCATGACACTACCCGCTCTGAATTTAATGTCAGTCATATCTTTGCCCGTAACCACAATAGTAGTATCATTCGCATGTATAAACAATCTAACATCCCTGATGTGCTCAGAAAGATCGTAACAAAAACCTGTCCGACACATAGGAAATAATCCAATCCAACACACTGCCATACCCATTCTCTGCTGTTTATACCTAATAAACATGGGGTTAATCGTTTCAAAAGCTCGAGACAAATCAAAAACAAAACATTCACAAACATATTGAACCAATGCATATGCAAGAGTACCGTACTAATCTATTATACTCGTACATAATTTTTTCAAATATTTTAGAGAAGCTACTCAGAACACAAACAGATCTGTAATTCTCAGATCGAAGCAACCTTTGAGCATTTTAGTTTTTTTTTGGAAACACACAGTTACCGATTTGTTCATTATCAAAGCCACGATACCCATCTAAGCCTGACAATAACACGATACCCATCTAAAAATTTTGAGGATACCTCATTAAAATCTTTTAAAAAATTATTTTTTAAACCTTTTATAACCAAGGAGACCTCTTCTGAGTTCACCGGTTTAAAGTAGAAAATATTTATAATATTATTATTCTGAATGGTTTAGCTTTGGCTATTAAGTTTTAAGCCATTTAACTAATTTTTTACCAAAGTGGCAAATATTCTGCAAATGATTCCGTAGTATTTTTGTTATATCTGTTTTATTCACTGTCGAATGTTTTTTTATTTTTTGCCTAGTCTCTCATTAGTAATACTCCAAAGCGTTTTTATTTTGTTTTTAGAATTTCGGATTTTGTCCTCATAAAAAGTATGCCCTTCAGTCTGAATAGCTTTATTAACGGTTTCTTTTTCAATTTCTATAGTGACAATTTAGTAAGGCGGAGTGTACTTGCTTCGTTAACCAGTTCAATGATCTAAGATTATCCAAGCTGGCCAGTTTAGCTCAAAAGAAAATTCAATGTGACTATATACTTTGTATTGGACACTGGAAAAGCCAGTTGAAAACACCAACTAAAATGTGCAAGAAACTGATCGAGTCGAATATTTGTATTACTTCTATAGGGGTTTAAGACCATATCCTTTTTAAAATAAAATCTAAAGTAATTTTTACCTACTTGTGAAAACTTTCGTTTTCTTATTATTTGATCATTGATATCGTTACTCACCCGATCAGGTGTGATCTGCTGCGAAAACATTTGACCCATATGATTAGAGAAACCTGTCTCAAAAGGTAATATAATTCAAAAAGTGTCGAGAAGTGCAACAAGTGTGCATGTTTCGATACTTGGACAACGTTGACGGTAGCCACAAAAATAATATTTATTATTATTGTGGTGTAAGCCATATAACCAGAGGCGCAGTGGGGGGGGATTAGGGCTTAACCCCCCCCCCAACCAAACACGGACGCCCAACACAACCTTTAATAAATGACTTGTCTGAAATTGCCAAAAAAAAACGGCAACCGACTCTCAATTACTTTCATCGGCAATTTGTTAAAGTAGCTTTCTTTTGTGTACTTTTGTGATAAAAGCTGTGTATTTCATTGACGTTACCACTAAGCAAGACCCCAAATTTAGACTTGAGTTTGGCTCTTGAGTCAGCTGAAAATGTCAATAAATCTTTAAAAAGAATGATACAAGGCGATGAGAAGTAATTTTCGGATATTTATCAATAGACCAAAATGATTTGCGGCGAGTTTGATATCACAATTTTACAACCGGGAACCACTAATCGGTAAACTAATAGAAATAACGATCCTGGATCATCGCCGGACGAATACTATCGAAGTACTATTTATATTCCATTTCTCGACCAAACAATTCAGGCCATAGATGCAAAATTTATTAATCACAAAAATACTCTTGAACCATTTCAAAAACTTTTATGTAACAATAATAGTTTATACATTAAAGAAATTTTGAATTCTACCCAACAGCTTTTGGAATTTTATGCACTGGATGAGTCGGATGTTATGGGAGAAGAAAAAGTTACACTTTTGATCCAGTTTATAAAAAGATAAAACAGAAAAGAAACAACATGCGATTATAATGGCAACTTTACCAGTACCACATGTTCTTGTGAAAGATTTTCCTTTCCTAGAATTTCTAAGGAATTATTGGCGGAATTCTACTGGAGACAATAAAGTAACTGGTCTAGCTTTGATATACATACATCCAGATATTCCGTATGTTTTAAAGTTTTTAAATGTAATTTAGATGTACGCTGTCTTAAGTATAGGTACTCTCTGACTGTTTTTTTTGTTTATATTTTTAATGTACTTTACAAGTACGTTACGTATTGTGTTTTATAATATATTATCGTTTTTT
>MU182676.1:297624-312750 GCA_016904865.1 Pissodes strobi
TTTATTTAAAAACAAAATCCCGAAGTTCCTATTGGGACACCCTATATATATGTATTGGTATTTGCCAAGTATATATGAAATAACCAGGTTCAACAAAGTAATCAGTGCCCGGCAGTTTATACATTTTGGTAGTTCATTATATTGCTACCAGGTGGTCTGTATATAGTATGATACAACCACTTTTTAGAGAAAGCGCCGAGCATTCAAAGTAACACTCAACGGACTGTTCATTAATGTATTTCTCAGGAAAGGAGTCATTTAACAGAATCTTCCCTACTACAATGACAGAGCGGCCCTGCCTCGAATCCGGTCTGCAGAAGCAAGACACAACTCGATAATCCTTCCTATAGAAAGCGTCTAATTTATTGCTGCTAAGCCAGCTCTGTTACACCTATAACATCAAAATTACATTTATTACACAAAATTTTTTGTTAAATGTCAATTCAAAGTCAAAGTCAAAATGTGCTTTATTGTAAGAAGAACAAATCTCTTGTCTACAAAGCAGTCCCTTATGCATATAAAATAAGATCAAGTAATATAATACAATACAAAGTAAAAATCAATTTTAAAATTAAAGTGAGAATAAATATAGGAAGAAAGATACAAATGCAAATAAAAATACAATAAAAATACAAATAAAGATAGAAATAAAAATACAAATGAAAATAAAAATACCTGGCAAAACTGCCAACTATCATTATAATACTCCTCCAGGCTGTAATAAGACTTTGCCGCCAAAACACTCTTAATCTTCCTCCGAAACCGCGAGCATGGCAACCGTCTGTACTCAGTGCCCAAATGGTTATAGATCTTGAGGCCCTCGTACATAATTGATTTTTTGTAACTGTTAGTCTGGGAATAGGAAGGCGCACATTTCGGTTTAAGGCCAATCTTGTATTATGTGATCGGTCAGGGATCTCAGCACAAGATTTTTTGTGAATCAGACAGACTGTTTCAAGGATAAATAAGGATACTAATGATAATATTCCATGCTTAACAAACAGTGGTCTACAATGTTGCCTAATTCCTACCTGACACATAAATCGTATGGCTTTCTTCTGAAAAACAAAAATCGAATTGAACGACTGTTGGCTGCAAAAGCCCCAGAATGCTATACCATATCGAAGGTGCGACTCAAATAGTGAAAAATACACCATCCTGTCCGTCGCGGTCCCCAATTCGCCCGAAACCACTCTAACGGCAAGGCAAGCAGAGGCCAGCCTAGAACGCCGTAATGAAATGTGTTCATCAAATTTAAGCTGATTGTCTATCAAAAGGTCCAGAAACTTAGTGACTGATCTATTTTCGACATGTTGATCACTTATATGTAAATCATTAAAGTAAGCCAAAAGTAAGTACATTGGTTTTAGTGACGTTTGAGCTAAGGGAATTAGCATCACACCATGCCTTAATTTTTGATAGATCCGAGGTTATAATTTCCTTAAGATTGTCACCCGTTTTTGCATGCCATCGGAGAGTGGTGTCGTCGGCGAAGAGGGTGATCTTCCCCCGAATATCGATCATCGCAAGGTCATTTATATACACTAAAAAAAAACAGGTCCCAGTACGGATCCCTGCGGCACACCAGAATGACACACAAGGGGTGCAGACTCATCGTCGCCAACTCTCACCACCTGAACCCTCCCCGAAAGGTAAGTTCCGAACCATGGATTGGTCGTTCCCCGTACACCATAGTGGTGAAGTTTCCGCAGCAGCACCTCTCGATCCATGCAGTCGAAAGCCTTTGAAAAACTGCAAAACACTGCCGCAGCCACATCACCACCATTCAGACTTGTTTATAGGGTCTCCAAAAGCGAAAAGACCGCATCACTCGTGCTCCGAAACTAAACTGCGAGCTGGTTATAACGTTGAATGCCGATAGAAAATTAACTAGCCTTGATTTTACCAGCTTCTCAACCACCTTCGAAAGGGTAACAAGCAGTGATATAGGACGGAAACTAGATGGATCCTCGCAGTCACCCCCCTTATGCAAAGGGATCACAATCGCCCGTTTCAAGCAGGAAGGAAATTCGCCGGTCTGAAAAGAAACGTTAATCGCGCTCGCGAGTGAAAGCAAGGCTGTTTCTGAAATATTCTGAAACACCCCAATGGACACTGCATCGTACCCAGAAGAATTCCTATTCTTGATCTGCGAAAACACATCCTTCAATTCAGTCACATCGACGGGGCGAAAGTAAAAACTGCAAGGAACGTTCACCTCGCTAAGATAATTCAAAGGGTCCCCACCAGTCTCCATGTTAGAAGTCGTTCTCTCCGCCACAGAACAATAAAAAGCATTCAGAGCATCCGGCCTCACGTCGATAGTACCAGAGCACGAGGCGCGTCTGCCTCTTAAGTCATTTATGATAGACCAGTTTTCTCTTGTCTTATTCCCAGCTTTTGAAAAACGATGTTTATAATATAAATCCTTGGCATTCCTAATGGCCTTCCTGTAAATCCGTTTATATGAATTAAAATACGATACGAAAAAGTTGTTGTCAATATTAAATTTGCGAATATAGTGGAGACAGCGCAAATTTTTAGAAGAGACTCTTATACCAGATGTTATCCACGGTTAACCCTTTTTACGTTTTAATTTTTCAATCGGGAAGACTTTATTAAAAAGCTTAGTCAGCTCGCGGTGAAATGCACTGGATCGGGAGAATATGTAATATGGTCCCACTGTACGGCTGCGCATTGTACGCTAAAGGTTTTAAAATTCTGAGTGCTAAATATTCTACCCATTTTCCGTTTCCCTTCTCTCCGATCAACCCCAAGCGGGAACCCAACTAAAACAGCCTCATGATCAGATAGTGCTGCTGACAAAACCCTCACATCCTCTAGATCAAAATTTGTACAGAAATAAACCAAAATTGACGAGCAATTCTGAGTGACGCGCGTCGGACTGGTTACATGCATTTGTAAATTGAAGGATCCAAATATATTGTCTAATGTTTGGGTGTGTAAAGACGATTTAACACCATAATTAATATTTAGGTCACCCCTCAAAGCCAGTCTAGAATGTACCGGAAAACCGCACAAGAGACTGTCAAGTCTCTGAAAAAAGATAGTCAGATCACAACCCGGAGGTCTATACATACACAGCACATACATATTAAAATTTTTTATATAAACTGTGGAGAACTCAATTCTTTCTCGACCAATAGCGCATTGTATTTCGATACTGGACCAACAATATAATTATCACAGATATCTTGCTTGACTAGGATTTCACGCGTAAAAACAGAAATCGCGACGTAACCAGGCACACAACACAGTTCACTAGGTCTCAACCAATGCTCAGTAATTAGTAAGATTTCTGGACCATTCTGGTCTTCAAGGAATATTTATAACTCGTCTGTTTTATTTCTGATTGATTGAATGTTAAGTAATAGTATGAAGAACAAATTTTTATTTTTTAACTTAACTCTGTATTGTTTTGAAGAAGAAGAGGGCTCATCACTAAAAAAGAATCACTTACCGATTGCTTGTTGCACAAATTAGTCTCTAATAGCGAGCTTTCTGATAAATGCATTCTGAATGTTTAAATGACATAATTTATATGGTATACCAGTTTTGACTCTGGGTATATCTTGGAGACTGTTATCTGAGAATGTGTCTGTTCACTTCCTGTTTATAGTTGATACCTTTTCGAGAAAATTTGTTTTATTGTTTTTTTGGGAAAAAAACGTCGCACTGCTGCGTCTCTAGGCCAGAGCTCTGGGTTGTAGACCTCTTTGGCAAATTCTACTCTGAGAAACGAAGATATTTCATTTTGCTTCATTTTAAAACAATTAAAGTTTATTTGTGGTGCAGATTTCTTTAACTGTATTGAAAGCTCCTTTTCCTTTATGTCTGTTAGGTTCCTGTATACATGCAAGTAGCCTTTCTTGGGCACCGACTTTGATAGGCTTCAAAACAAAACATCACCTTGGGCTCGTAGAACTGCATTCTTTACCATTTCCCTCGAAATAGGTGCCGATTCATCTCATTCAGATTCTGCCGCAGATGTCGACATGGAGGGGAGACTGATTTATTTCGATTGGACGGCCGGACCAGCTTGTGCGTCTGATTTGCCTGCTGGTTACTCCATCTAGCGTAAACTATACTTGCTCGAATTGCTTCGCCGGTACTCTTTGATCTTAGTTTTGGTTTTTCTGTAACTGACTGTTAGTTTATCGTTACTACAAGTAACTTTTCGTTAAAAATTGTTGCAGTTCTGTTGGAATGTGAACAATCAATGTTAGGTGACGGTACGAGTTTCTGCTGTCGCAAACTTTTTCGTTTTCCTTTTAGTAAGCTAATGATGTTTTCTTGCTCTTGTATCACTATTCTTACAGTTGAACCAATTTAGCACTAAGTTTCTTAAATATACACTCGATACTTCATGTGTATCGTAGATGTGAATCTTTGGGTACAGTTCTCCTATTTCACTAAAGAATGATCTGGATCAAAAACAAGATATAACAAAGCTAGAGCACGTAAAAAATCTGATTTGGAAAAACTTTAACGTCTGAATCTAAATAAGGCAACTGCCACACATAAAATTCAGTAAAAAGCCATTTTAGCATTAAACCCTTGAATTTATCAGGTCTAGTTTATTAATTAGAATAAGAGGTAGATTTAAAAAAAAATACCTGCGAAAATTCTAATAATCTGCAAGATTTTGTAAAATTTAAACGATATCGAAAGTATATATCCGGATTAATAAATAAATGTAAAAACTGGTATCATAAAGGTATGTAAGTCTCAGTGCCAATGATCCTAAAAACATGGACATTAAATGTAAGAAGCGCAATTAATGGTGTTTCAATAAAAGTAGCATTTTATTAATAAAAAGGATCTAGAGTCGCCAAAAGACTTTCGGTAGCATTTTATCAAATAAAACTGCTCGCAAAAATGGTGGGGAGAATTTGAATCACAAATGCAACAATAAATTTCTGTTTCTTTGAAAAATAACTAATTTGGAAGTAGTATAGGGAATACCATGATGAATGTGGTGTGCGAAATAATTTCGGCCTGTTGTAGGTGAACACATGACAATCATTGTAAGCGGCTACAAATTATGCATTTCTTCAGGACCCTCTGACGATTTTAATTCTGACTTAAATCAATATGTGTATGATTATCTTCGAGGAGCCTTCCGTCTGCTCGTACTGCAACTCTTCATGGCAATAAGGGTCGTTCTGGATCATTATTATCTTCCGGTTGTTCAGTTCTGTTCCAAGAGTTGTTGATAGGTTGAAGGGCAAGAGACTTCATAAAATCGAAAGGGTTGACGGCTATGTCCCGTTTGAAATACCAAAATACTAAAAAAGAAGTAGCCTCGATTATGCCAAAAAGATTTGCAATCATTCTGTGATGCCATTTTTGGGTATTCCATACACTCTCTAATATCAATCTGCTTTATAGGATGTGAGTGTCAACAGCCGGTGCACAGTCAAAATATTCCTCTACCAATTTGACTCTGGGCACTTCTCGTACTACTTGGTTTCCATCTTTATCCGTGCGCTTCTTTTTTGCTGATCCACCTTCCAATGTTGTTCTAAAAGTACCAATAAATGTTTGCACTTTTTTATCTTTCCAATCATTATTAAATCAATATTATGCACTCTTATCATGGCTACGGCTGTGTTACCGGATTCTTGCGGGCAACGTCTTCTAGCTTCTGCAAGTGGATAATTTCAGGTTGCTGTTTACGGTTCCAAGGAGTAAAGTCTACATCGTTTTCGCATCTCGACTGCTGCTTTTGCAGACGCAAACCAAGAGTATCTAACCACGATTCTACCAGAACCTTGTCAGTGACGGGTTAGATGCAAAGTTCTTGGTTAATCCAATCCTGGATTAAAGGGGGGGCTAAAGAGGCTGGAGCTCAGGGCCCCGCTGTTTAGTAGGACCCTCACTGATTCAGCCAAGTTCAGATGTAAGTTACATTTTGACGGTTGCACGTAGAAAAACGTAAACAAATTTCGCTGATGAGTCAAAGCCTCCTATTTTAATTCATATGTACATAGATCAGTCCTGAAAATAGTACTTAACGTGCTTCTAGAGGCCGATTTACTCAAATGAGTCTTATCCATACTGCCAGAAGACGCTGTATTCTAAAGTCGTAGCTAAGTAACATATTCTAATAAGTTTTTATTGGCGTAAAAAAATTAGAGTATTAAGAACGTTTACCTCAAGAATATATGCTTCGTCATCAGTTTTAACTGATGCTAAAAAATATAAAATCTATACGACATATTTTGTAATTTTTTTCTCACGTGCCTTGTATTGCGTTCATTACGAACCTGCTTTTATATCTTTAAAGTCGTAGCCAAGTAACAGATTGTAATAAGTTTTTATCAGAGGCACAAACAAGTTAAGGAATCAATTTTAATGAACGTTTACCTCAAAAATATACGTTTTGTCATCTATTTTGACTCATATCAAAAAAATTGGGCACTTCGTTGGACTACCGGCTTATAATGGATTTAATACATACACTCATCACTCAAGCCTAGAAATGATTGTTGGGCTAATTTTTTTAAGTGTGATTTTTATTGATCACTAATTTATTCCAACATTAATCTGAAACATTATTATTATTACGAAGATTATTCGTTTTTTTTTGGAAACAATCTGCTAGAAACTTCGATACATGTGATTTGGAATCGTTTAAGTTATTTTTGAGAGAAAAGAAATTATTTCTTGGAATCAATTTCATAATCAGAGAATTTAGCTTGATGATAAAGAGTTATAATGCTGACAAGAAATTTTCATTTATTTTTTTTTAACTTAACGGCTTGGCACTGATCAAGAATATCCTGCGTATTTGCAAAATTGAAACGCAGACATAAATGTTCTTATGTCGTAATGAACTGATATCTACTAGTACATACCTCATTGACGTTTAAGAATTCTTAAAATTATTAGTTTAGATGACTCATATAATACTAAGGAAGGCTAGTCATTGCTGGCAGACAATCATCATTATAGTAATGTGTAAAACAAATTTGTTACATATTTTAATAATCTGATACCTCATATCGTAAAAAGTCAAACCAACCCAAACTAGCATATTTCTCTCCTATTTAAATTGATATTATGTTGGTTTAGCTAGTGCTTTCTTGATCTGCTTTTCAACGGTTTTGAATTGGTGCTGATCCAAAATATGCATGTCATATTCTATTTGCATTATAAGTTATAATACCGGTATAGCAATATAGAACCTATCTACATAATATATTAATATATATCTGCCCGACATTGATATAATCTAATAAGTGAGAAATCCATGTCCGTTTTATCTTATTTTTAACATCAAATTTAAAACATTAAATTGTTTTAAAAATTATACCTATATTATTGATAAGTATATTTAATGTATGATAATATACTTATCAATAATATAGGTATAATTTTTTGCCCTAACCCGTTTTATTCCTATTTTACGTATCCCTACTATCCGTATCTCGACCGGAGTTTGGCTTATAGAATTTTTAGAATGAATACTGTTTACATTCTTCGTCGACCTTCCCGCATGCATGCATGGAAGGGCTCAAGAAATCGCGTAAATATTTGCAGCATTCGCTGAATCCTTAAACACTCCGGGGGTTAGGAATGGCATTGTTGATGTTTAGCTGAAAATTTTATATACGAGGAAAGCTAGTAATTTACGTTTGATAAAGGGGAGTTAGTGACTGTTGCTCGTAGGCGTTTCTTGACTATCATTGTAGACCCAGCGGTATACTCATTGTTCTCTGTTTAACTCTTTCAGTCCTGGCGTACACTGAAGTGTACCAAAATTTAACACTATCTAAATACAAACTACGATTCCCATTCGACCAGCCGATCCCGCCGTGCACTTTTGTGTACTCTTTATTACGAATCTAGCACGGCTGCTGCCATCTGTGGGAACAATGTTAAACTGTTGAGTTCTGTTTATTATAAAGAGCATTTTTCGGCGCGAACTACCTGTCGTTTGTCTATTTTTTTTTTGTAACAGAGAAGGCTTGGAAAAGAAGATATATTGTGTTCTTTTGTGAAGTAAGGTAATTTTTTGGGCTACTTGACCTACTGGAATTACGTACACTGTAGTGTAGGTACATTGGAAATCAGAGGAGGTACGTTTCCCCAAGCTATTTGTTTGTGGTTTTATGTAAGAGTCTATGGTTTTTAGGGTTTTTCACCGAAAATGAGTAACAAATCCCTCTTATACAAACAACTTCTGTACTAGTTAGAAAATGATGATTCCGACCTAGTGTGAAGAGAATGATGAATGGGAAGTAGACGACAATCCGGACAATCAAGAAAATGATTTGAACAAAATTGATGTGAGTAATTTGCTTTATATGCTTACACCCATACTGAATTATTTGAAGACCAAGTGTTTGCAATTTCCAAAGATTCTGGATGAGCTTCAAGGAGAAGAAACCATCGGTGGCGGCATTCAGAATGAAGTGCGAGACAATGCGATTTCAGCAGGTGTTGGAGCCGAGTTAGATGTAGCAGCTACTGGTTCTATTATGCAGTAAAGGGCACAGGTTGATGAGGAAAGTGTTAATTATTTGTTTTTTTTTTATGTCCAGGTCATGTATTCTCATAATTTACTTAGATGCAGTGGGAGTACTAATGGCACCTTTAAGTCCCACTATAGTGTACACGTAAAATGTCAACATTTGAAGGTTGTTGACAGTTTTGACATATACCAAAAATATTTTAAAAAATAAATAAGCCGTGTTACAAAATTTCAATTTTTTTTAACAACACACGTTAATTCGGGACTGAAGGGGAAAATCATGTGTAGACAACGGTAATGTATGTCTTCTTATTTATTATTAAGGTGGCGATTTTCAAATTGCGTTGTAATACATGTATCGCAAGGAAGTAAATGTGTGGTGTCAGGTACATGACACTCACTATATAGGAAACTCTCTTATCAGAAAACTTATTTTTTATAAAAGTTGGTGCATGAAAAAAAAATACTTTTATCAATGCCAAATTTTAAATCTCGCGTAAAAGTAGTAAAAAAATGTGAAATCAATATTTTTGATACAGAAGATTTAAAGTTTAAAAATACAAGATCATTTTTTCATTTGATTCACTGATAACTTGATTGTCCCAAAGAAAATTAGTAAAGTTTTCTTTGATTGTACTGATAAAAATTTCTAATATTAAAAATATATTATTTCAGATTACCGGATTGGACGTTTATTCTTGTACTTTAAGTCGTTTAATTTGGATCAATCAAAATGTTGGCTTAAAATATCTGAAATTTGAGGAATCACTTTTTATATTTTTGTTATGTGTTGGGTTGCCATCTATAATGTGTACCCTTATATAAAAAGAACACTATAAAAGAAGGAAATAAAAACTGAAAAAAACTTGCATCCCCGGAAAATATTTTGCGCAAATAATGCGTTCCACATTAAATTTATTTTTTTTTAATAAAACGCTAGCAGTGTTACTTTATTTTAAAAATGTGCAAAATTCTGACACTCTTAATATTATACAATTTAAGTCTAAAATCAATTGTTTGATATTGTCATTAAAAATGCATGTAGGCCCCCAAACTATTCAAAGCTGCAAACCGTCGAAGAACCACCTAACCAAAAATAGCCAAAGTACGAATTTCACTCAAACAAGAAACGAGTGTACAAACCAGGACGTTTTTTACAGGCGATCAAAGTCGTCTCAAAAACTGTACTTTTAAGAGTATAATTTTTCGAAAACTAATCATTGTTTTGCGGCTTTCTTAACTTTATTCAAAAGATGGAAAATATGTCATGGCAATGAAATAGTATATTTCATTACCAGTCCAGAAACTAGGCTTTTCCGGTGAGCGCACGACAGTTCCTCGTGTGAGGCGTAGCCGAACACCGGAAGTCGTGCAAGCACGGGAAAAGCTGTTTCTGGACGTGTAATGAACGATATTTTTCATAATACCTCTCTGAAATCAAGACATAAACATAAAATTATTTTAATTTTACGTTTCCAGAATCATGTCATAATACATTTTGTATTCAAATGAAAGCAAACGTCAAACTTGCAAGACAAGCAAGACAGGTATTTATCTAATATTCATCAAGCGTTGCTATGGAAATGTGTTTGTATGCTTTGTTGTAATTGAATAGGCAGCTAATTTTGAAGTATTTGTGACAAGTAATGTCAGAATAAATAAAATAATTTTACTTAAAATTAGACTATTGACGCTAAAATGTACTAGCTTAATCTTGTAGACTGCATCGCTGTATAATTTTAACCCAATTTATTCTACTTTATGCTTATTCTGTGACTAAATAACTGCAAATTTAGCACTTAAAATCAGAGAGCGGAAATTTTTTTCCCGGTCCCTAATAGTTTTCCCGCTCCCTAATTAGGGACCGGGAAAATTTTTCCCGTGCCCGGACCGAGAAGACCTACTTTCTTTGCTCTACAGAGACGTCGAAAATGATAGTTTTCAGAGAGGTATTATGAAAATATCTTTACTACTTATTCAATAGCGCAAATGAAGAAAAACAGTTATGAGCAACTATGAGCTTCTTTACAACTATAAATTTACTTATTCAGTGAAAATATAATTTCATTTTCCCGTCTTAAAATGTGTTATCGGAACTGTGTTCTATCTCATTCTCTCGCAGGCTGCATTCTATGGATTTATATCTTTTTATTGGTGTCTTTTTTTCTGTTTCATCGAGTCTCAAATCGCACTCAACGGCCTTAAAGAAGTTTTCACTTCAAAAATCATTTTTCTCTAGCCCATCTGGATTTTCACATATTTACAATAATTTCACGAGGAAAAATTCAAAACTGCAAATCCTCCGAACAAAGTTGGGGTTTTAAACCGCGTTTCGGTATTGTGGATAAAACTATCTTGTAGACCCTTGGAAGAAAAAACTATAAAAATAAAAACTGCTCAGTTTTATTAACCTCTTTGATATCCTAGAGGTTTTTATATTTTCATCTTAGATAGAAGTATAAAAGTCATTTTTGAAATAGTAGTATCTCTAAAATAAGGTCCAACGTATGTGGTATCAAAAATATGTAATATAAGACATCAGTAATATTAATTAGGGACGAGTTCTGATTTTTTTCTCATAATTTGGAGGCTTTAGCATTTCACAAAATAATTATTTGGAGAGCAAAAAATAGATAGGGAGTAAAATTTTGAATTACGGTCAGGAAAATCTTGAACTTCTGTAATTACGCAATACAGTAAAATATTATGCTATTTAACGGTAACAGTATACGGTTTAAGAGGGAGAAATAATGTAAACTGCTCAACACGTCAACGGCACCGGTCAAAATATTGTTCATGATTGAAGTGTCTTATGACCTCTAATGTGAAGAGGGCCTTTATATGCACAAAGCATTATTTTGGCGGAAAAATTTCAGATCTCCTAAGTTGATATTGAAACCTGTTATTCTTTTGTAATCACCAAAAGGTCCTTCTTCGGGATGTCTTTGAAATTATTAAATTATGTTATTTTTCCATATATAGATATTGTTTCTTTTTAAAATTGTATTTTATACTTTTTGTGCTTTCAATTTTTTGCCTAAATTTGTCATCGAACAAAAAGTTTAAATTTCAAGAATATTAATAATTATGGAATATCAAATTTTGTTATATACAAGCTGTGAAAATAGCATTATGTTCAATTTTTGATATACAAAGACGAAAATTGTACAATTAAAATTACTATTAACGGTTAAAAAATAATATTCGGAGTTGCCCCAGCTTAAATTATTAATATGTTTAGTTTTATAAGACTTGGCGTGTTCTACGTTTATTTAACATAGGAAAATAGAATTAGACAACTTTGTCTGTAGTGATCATTATAAAAAAAACAAAAACGTAGAAATATTTTTTAATGTAAACGAAGAACCAAAAGTGACAAAATACAAATCTGGAAACAAAATAAAAGCCAATAACGAGTTGGTTTCCTACTTATCCGAAGAAGTTTCCTAGAACAGTTTGACATAGTTTGAAGAAGGGAGTTAATAATGATTTATGAAATTTCCTCCCAAGCTTCCAGTATGTATTACTGCAGCAATGGACACGCTTTTCGGCGACGGGTATCAACAACCCGAAAACTTGGACGCGTCAACTGTGTCTAATTCTATTTTCTTAAGATAACGAAACGTAGATCATGCCAAGCGGTGCAGATCTAAACATCTTAATTTAGTTTTACAAAAATTACAGTTTCAGAAGTAATTACAATTTCTTACAGTCTTGATTATATCAAAAACTGAGCACAATACCATTTTAAAAGCTTGTTTATGATAGTTCAAAATTAATATTCATGAAATTTGACGCCCCCTGACAAATTAAAGACTAAATAACATAGATATTTAAGAAGAAACAGTATTATTATATAGGAAGACCGACATAACCTAATAATTTAAAAAACTGCTCAGAGTAAGATCTTGTCGGTTACAAAAGTGGAACAGGTTTATCTACTTGAGTGAGTTCAAGGTCTGGTGCAAAACAATCCTTTGGGCGCTGTATTTTTTAAGACCCTGTATAATTTATTGGTTGTTACAAATAAAAGTTAAGTTTGCTAGATGAATCGAATGCCGCAAAGAAAGTTTTAAGATTGAACTTTATTTAACGGAGATATGACACTTCAAACTTGACGATTTTTTTTGGACCGAGTTGATGTGTTGGGCACTTGAGTATTTCTTTGAGAGTAAATATATTTTCTAAAAATAAGCCAGTAAAATATCCAGTAGTACACACGCATACCAAGCTATTCTTACGAAGGATAATAATCAGTCTCTACAATAATATTATTTATCAATTAGCAAAAAAATTTCTTAAGTGTCAGCTTACAAAATCTACCTGTAGGGTGCGAAGAATATTAAAGCTTGATAAGAACAATTTGTAATGTTAGATTCCAATACAAAATTGGATTTAATGCAGGAATTTAGATAAATATGGAAGGTGAATGGATTCATTACTATCACTTTGAAACTGAATGTATCAGATTTCCCTAGAACCACGTTATTTTAAAATTAGCATAGGCAACAAACGTTTCAGCCATAGCGTTTGATTGAGGTTTAATGACAAGCTGTTTCGTCAAAGTAAACAGTCGAAAATAGAGCTAAATAGTGAGCAGCACGATCATTATTTTATTTACAAAGGCAATGTCCAAACTTAAAGAGGATTTGAAATTTAGTGTTGGCTTTAAAGTTTTTGATCACTCACTTTCAGCTAACATGCATAAACTATGGGCCAGCTCTCTTCTCGTCTTTAGCATATTTTCTACCACGATTTTTAATGCGAAATAAAAACTACATTTATTATTACATTGCTATATCAGATAATTCTTCCAAGAGATAATTAAGAACTCAATGATTCATTGAATCCACCTTCTATGCTACATGAAAATTTGATCACCTAATAGCATTCCATATAACAGAAGTCAAACTCTTCACATAATTCAACGCTAAACTGAATAAAATATTGTATCCTATATCAAAAAATGATCGATATTCTTTGTATATCTTCTTTAAATATGCAGACAATTTTTTTGAAAGTGAACATTCAATAATGCTGTGCAAGTTTTATGTTTCGTTGTAATTTTTTCACGCATATGCATAGTTTTGCATAATAATTTGACTTGGTTTGTTGTTTAGTAATTATTTATATCTTTGCTGATGCTTCTTTAGGCTTCTGCTCGTTGTATCGCCATGTTCATCAAATAAATAAACACAATAACACAATCACCAACATATTCTAAAAATCAAACATACCCGGAGGACAAGCCAACTGCACTGCACCACCTAAAGAGACTTCCACTTGTCGTCCAGTTGAGCTAAGCTCTCCAACATCGAAATCTGGCTCTTGAGTGACTTCCACATCATCTAAAATTAGAACACATGACCTTATAAAATACTGAATTTTATGTTATATGCAGTTTTAATTAGTTTAAATATAATGATAATAACTTTCGCATTGCTTATTATGCAAACATTTTTATTAAATTGAACTTTTAGGTAGCAAACTTTCTCATTTGCTTTATTTTCATCAAGGACTAGGCATACATTCTATTAAAAATAGATCACGGTTAATTTTTTAATTTGTTTCATGTGTTATCGTTTTTGGTGCCAATAGCACACCTGCAAAATGAGAAAAAACGTTCGCCCGTCTTTTGAAATACAGCCTGTTAAGTCTCGAGCTTTCAATTAAATACATTAGATATTAAAAAAGAATTACTGGTTGAAAATAAATATGTTTTTCTGAAAATATTTCTATTTCTATTAGACCTTCTCTAAAAATAAAGTATTAACCGATAAGCAAAATCCTAAACTGTTTCTTTTTCAAAATAATAATATTTATAGCTGTGCATATTAATTTTTCACCTAATTTAACCACATGAAAATACATCATATATCCTTTTATGATTTCTTAAGGATTTTTTTTGTAATTCCATTGAAGTATTGATATATCCGATATATAACTCAGATTTATGTACAATCATAGATTTAAGTTGGTACACCATATCCTCAAACATGTTTTTACAATATTTGCAGATAAACTGATTACTTTTAAATTATTAATTCTGTTCAATACTAGATGTATTTCACGGAAAATGCAAGAAAATTTAGTTTTTTAAATTTTGAAGATTTCTTATTGGGAGCTATAAGAATAACAAAAATAGAAAAATTGACCGTGATAAAATTTTAATGGAATATGTCTGTGATTATTTGTGTATATTAATCGGCAGTTAGGCATATTGTAGTAAATGCTACCAAACCCAGATATACAGTTTCTTTCCTTTCACTGGTATATTTTTGTGGTTGATATTCCCTTTCCCTTACATTAGAACCAACATACCCATTGTAAACTTAGAATTTAGATCTTAATATTTAAAGCAGTAACAAGTTCACACTTTTGAAAATTGGAACGAACCCAACCAGTATCGACGAATACAGTTCCAATCTGGTGGTAGCCGTACATCATTTTTGAACGTTCTCTTGACGGACGTCGAAGATATATTTTTTTTTGACAAATGACGTGATCTTCTCGTCCACGCGATGGGCGCGTAAGGAGAGAAAACGGCAAGTTTAAAAGTCATGATTTTATCGTTGTAATTTTTGACCATGGTAAGCGCAAAACCATTAATGTTTTCTAGTATTATC
>MU182676.1:327750-338654 GCA_016904865.1 Pissodes strobi
TGTGGCCGAGATGTCTTTGTTTTACAGATACTTTCAAGGCAGATGTTCCCAGGATTTGGCCCGCATAATCCCGCCCCTGGCAACTTCTGTCAGACAGTCGCGACAGACGGCAGGAGCGCACCAGTTCGTCGTACAACTGGAAACACCTAGAACATCGCTTTACCAGAACTCCTTTGTCTGGCGCACTGCATCACTGTGGAACTCACTTCCAGGAAATCTGTTTCCCACTAATTACAACCTACAAATATTCAAGAACCGTGTCAATCAACATCTTCGACACACACCGCTCGTCGAGCGCCATAGGATCTCCCTATAGTGTGTGTGCCACTGCCATAAAAAAAAACTAGTGTGAAAAGTGATTTACTTTTCGCACTAGTGTGAAAAATAATTTAGTTTTCGCATTAGTGTGAAAAGTAATTCTGAAAAGATTTACATATTTCGAAAATTCTTTTTTGAGTAATTAAAAAATGACAAAAACTGAATATAAATAATTTTATTAGAACTTTACAAACACAATAATATAACATATTATCATATAAGATATCATGGCTTAAAAAAGTTTACCACGCAATTTGTACAGTTAGTTAAATTATAGGGCTCGGATTCTATTAAAGTATCAACAAAATCTCAAGGAATCCGTTATCCAAGATGGTAACACAAGGTAAAAACACTTTGAAGAAATGTAACAACCTTATTTCTGATCAAATTAAATACAAATTATCTGTGAGCAATCCTACTATGCCGAAACTATATTGTCATCCTAAGATTCATAAACCTGGGAAGGCAATGCGTCCCATAGTCTCGGCAATAGGATCGCCAACTTATAATATATCCAAGTGCTAGCAAACCAGTTTGAAAACTTTCCGATGAAACAACAGAATTCAGGAGTACTAAATTCCTTAGATTTCATAAACAAAATTAAAGGTACGAACCTTAGGGAAGGTGAAATTTTAATCTCATTTGATGTTTGCTCATTATTCCCTAGTGTACCAATCCCACAGACCTTGCAATACCTTGGTGAATTACTTGAGATGAACAGTTTTGATAACGAAATCAAACAAGAATATTTAACTTTAACCAAACTTTGCATGAATCAAAATTATTTTCGATATAAAAATAACTATTACCAACAACTTGAAGGCACGGCAATGGGCAACTGTTTATCGCCGTTCTTAGCTAACCTCTTCATGAGTAAATTTGAAAATGAAATCAGTCATATGTTCGAATATTTTCCAAGGGTATGGTACAGGTATGTGGATGATATTTTCGCGATTTTCGACACAAAAACCGCTAATATCGAAGATTTTGTAACCAAACTAAATAACCGTTTCCCCACCATTAAATTTACTTATGAAGCCGAGAACAATGGCAAACTTCCGTTTTTGGATACTTTAGTGATTAGGAACGATAACAACACACTAGAATTTGATATTTATAGAAAAGTACTGCCACTAACCGATATATTCCTAATGACTCCTACCACTGCGATGAACACAAAATGGCCAGCTTATATTTTTTGGTACACCGTAAGGTTAACTTTCCTCTCAGCAGAGAAAGATTTAATAATGAAAAGGAGACAATTAAGTACATAGCGAAAGTTAATGGTTTCAATACTAACTTAATAAATAGACTAATTAATAGGCATTTGTTTAGAAAGACCATTTGTGATTCCACTTCTTTCGTCAATCAGGATGAAAATACAAAATATGTCTCGATACCATATAATCCTCAGTATACTAGAGGACTCGAACAAGTCTTTAAGGAAGTAGGTTTAAAATTAGTATACCAAACTCAGTTCAACATTAGGGAATTATTAGGCAGTCCAAAGGACAAAATTGAAATATTAGAAAGAAGTGGAATATATGAAATTAGATGCATGGGTTGTAACCAAAAATATGTTGGGCAAACTAGAAGATCTATACAAACGGGATTCAAGGAACACATAGCTCATTTAAAGTATGGTAGAACAGAAAAATCAAGTGTTGCCGAGCATGCTTTTGATAACAATCATAGAATAACAATTAAAAATTTAAAATTAATTCATAATATAACTGATAGGAGATTATTAGACGCATATGAAAGTATGGAAATTATTAAATGTAAGAATAGTTTAAATAGAGATAGAGGGCCTATTCCGTATAGTCCATTGTATTGGTTGATCAAGCGTGACTAGTGGGATTCCAGGATTGGTTCCTTTGGTTCCGCTTGATTAAGCAAACCTTTAGTATAAAAGCGAGTTAGGTAGAGTTTTAAATTTAGTTTTAATAATCTCCTGATGATGCTAACATGGTTAGCGAAACGCGCGTCGAGTGCAATAATTCTGTTTCGGTGTTGTGGATAAAACTCTATTTTAGTCGTTTGAAAATGCACATTTTAACGATTTCTTATTTAGATTACTCGGAAAATTAAAAATAAAATACCTACAAATAAGTACCCTGACAGGGGTGGCTAAAATATAAAATTATTCCAGCTTAATTTCAACGCGCTCCTTCGTTTATTACCTACCCTACCTTCGTTAGTATTCAAATCGAGCCCCTCGTTTATTACTGATGACAATATCCCAAGATAATTATTATTGCTGTATTATTCGCAATGCCATGCTCATTATTTTCCAAATTGATATTTTTGAGTATTGCTCCACTCGAAAATTTTACACACAACCTCTAAAACTACAGTATGTATTACTAGTGCTGCCTATACAAATAGACAAACAAAACTTACCCGAGTATTCTTGGTTAGAACAAATGATTTTTTCCTCTTAGTTGAATTTACCCACCGCTGTCGCAATTTACCTTCCTTTAGAAATGGAGAAATTGCCACTTTGGGTGTATTTTTATAATTCCCTTTCCATTTAGGAACATGGGAACACAACAGGTTAATACCATGTTTTCAATTTACAATTATACACAATTGTTTAAAAGCCAATATTCTCAACAAAGCGACTGAACTTATACCAAAATTATTATCAACGTAATCAAATGGAATAATATAACATACTTTAATTATTATTATTATTACTTGTGCCTAAAGCCACCCTACAACCCTTAATCATTATTCAATAATGCTACAAATAAAAAGTGTTTAGATATGCTAAGTAAAACTGAGCTAATAAAATCAAACCTCTGAATGTTGTTCGGCTGTAGCCTAAAAATATCTGTGATTACCTAAAACTTATTATATGTAGATTCATAAGGTAGTCAAAGTAAATAGGTAAGTAGGCACTATTATTATAAAGCTACAAAATAAAAACCTAAATGTCTTGTTTGTTTACTTCAGGCCGTCATGTCAGTGTGTGAATATTAAAATTTAAGATATTTTAGATATTACTAGGTATTATCAACTCTGAAATTATAGTAGATATTTTATGGAAATACACCTTGTACCAGATCAATCAGTCCCTAACTATAAACTATAAGTATTTAATTCTATAATGCAGAATAATTAGGAGGTATAGTGAAGAGTAGTAGGGTTAAGAGTATATCTTTACGAAAACAGGACAATGTTCTTGCCATTAACATAATAAATTACCTGCTTTGCACAAACTGTTCACTCCAAATGCACAAATTTCACAATTTTAAACATATTTTACAGCATTTAGTATCGGTCCCAATGGGGGTGGCCATATTGGCTACTGCTTTTCTAGGTTTCAGGGCTTTCTTGTCTAGAGAGTGTTGTTAAAATTTGTTCGAGCTTATGGCGTTTGGGATATATAAGGTTGGTCGTGCATTCTACTTACAGATAAGTTTCGTTTTACGGGCTAATCAAATGACGATCGTCAAAGGGTCATAATGCTGATAGGCATATCAAGGAATATTTGGAAGGTCATGTGAAACCTTATGCGCCTTTTATAGGAGAAAGTTGATTCCTAATTCACGATATTTCATGATAGTACAAAGACGGGATAACTTAATGTTGCTGTTATTCATGTACTAGCATGGCCACCCGAACCTGAATCCCATAGAGCATCTTAAGTTATGAGCCAAGCTAAGAAGAAAAGTAAGGTAAGATTATGGCAAGCCTCAAACTGTAAAATAGTTTGAACAAGAGCGCCAAAATGAACAGGAGCAAACTGCTGCAAAATGAAATTGATACCTTAACTTAAAGGATGCCGGAAAGAATAAGGACTGTCATTCAAGCTCAAAGGGTAATCATCGATTTTAAATCACGCTCCTATATATTTCAATCCTTTTTGCATAATGTAAATACACTTTATAAAATGTTGCATGTCTTATAGGCAATATATCTTCTTAAGATAAAGATTTCATGGTGAATGCAAAAATCAAATGGTGGTAAAAGATGTGCTCTTAATGTTCGATGTAACGTTCATTCACGACTCAATAATTCCACAGGGAATTCTATAGTTATGGCACAGTAGGAGTAATCTGTGGTTATGGTTCAAAAACACTGCTTTATTTATCTTCATATAACACCCAATCTCAGTACAATTCATTAATGTCAAAAGTTTGATGACCAAATATATTGAGCTACAATTTATCGTATCTTTTATTAAAATTGGTGCGTTAATAAGGAGTTATTGAATCTTGGGTTTTATCAAAATTTAATTAATTAAATTAATTAATTTTGTAAATTTTAATGTAGATCTACTGGTTGTCTGACTACATTAACGGTTGCAAGCCCGCTATTGCTATAAGCATATTTACTAGGGCCATCATAGAGTTTTAGCCCTCACTACCACATCGCGCCATGTTTTTAATTAGTTTAACGTTATTTAGAACTTCTTTTTATACTCAATCATATTTCTTATGCATGTATATATTGGTTTATAATTATTTTCCGCACCTGCCTGAGTAAGAAAGATTTCAATTATGGGTATCGCTTACATTTCTAATGTCTAGTTTGACCGGGAAAAACTCAAACTCAGCTGTCAACTCAAAAAAGGCAAACTCCACAGGACCTGACTTTTTAATGACAGGACAAACACTGACTCTCACCTGATCCATAAGCTTGCTGGGTATCAACGTAGAAAATAACATGCCTTGGCGTAATTACGTCACCAAAATCGCCAAGGCAACAGCACAAAAGCTAGCAGCACTCTATAGAGTAAAAAAGTTGTATACACGTCATCAGCTCTTAATGCTCTAAGGCCCAGATAAGACCATCTCTGGACTACTTACTATTCCTATGTGTGGCGCTCGACACCCAAGTACTTGCTTAAAATATTGGACTCCATATAGAGGAGAGCAGTTCGTTTTGTGGATGACTCAGAGTTGACTAGAACCTTGATAGCGTTGAACATCAAAGAAAAGTGGCGGATCCATCGCTTTACTATCGATACTACTACGAAAGGTGCTCGAACGAGCTGGCACTTATGATTCCGCTCAAAGTTCATTAGTTGCAAACATCTAGAACGGAATGTGCTTGCGAGTAACGTCTTTCCCGAAAACTATAATCTACAGCGCTTCAAATTCAACATCTACCATCTTCTCTGCATCCGCACCGCTCGTTGAGTGGTAGAGGATCTTCCTTTTGTGTGTTCGCCGAACATAAAAAAAATGCTCAGACCTGAAACTAATAGCCTTTTCAATTATTAAATGCTGTTTCTTACAGGCAGAGTAATTCTCTGAGATCTACCACACTTTTGGCAAGACTAACAAAATAAAGAATGCGCATAATAACGGTCAATTTTCAATACGTCTGGATATATTTTCCACAAGACTTAAAAACGAATTGAAAATATGTAATACCTTGCTTATTTTACATGTATTACTAGCCAAAATGTCCTAGATCCTTAAAAAACTAATCAAGGAGATCAGAGCTGATACAAATAGTTAAACTGAAGGAAAAATAAAAAAAAACTTGAGAAAATTAGATTGTACTGAATTATAAATTACAACCAGCAATCCGGCAATATACACACGGTTGCGATACGTGTTGATTAAATTTTGTGTTTACTTTAAACTAATATCGTCTAACGTCTGCTACAAGAGTCTAGCGACCCGACCAAATTTTCGATACCAAAGGCCACCTATACTACATAGGCTGGCCTTGCGTGGAATATATTCACAAAGAAGGGGGATTCTTTGTGAATGTATTCGCGGAAACACATGTAAGCTACTGTATATCGACTATAATATGGCTTTTATTAAATATATCCTGGTTTTTAGTTAAATAAAGCAACATATTTTGGAAAAAGTGCATCCAAAGTACGGGCACGTATTACAATAAGTAATATCACTTTTCGCATGGCCCTCCGCTCGCTACGGGGGCTCAAGAAAAGGAAACTAACCAGGTGCTAACCCAAACTAACCCAAGACATACCCAAAATCAAGAAAAAAACTGTTTAGAAACTTAACCTTGAAAAAAATAAAAAGAAAACAACGGGGTTTGAACCCGAGCCGCCGACGCCGATAAATGCCGTTGCCGAGTTCAGACCTAACCATCTAGTCCTCTGGACCACCACGCCTTATATGCAAATCGATTGCATCACGATGACATAGCGTGAATGCAATCGCTTGAGTCAACGCCATCTGCACTAGATGGCGCTAGAGTCGGTATCGAAAATTATATCGGGTATACAGACGCTTGTACGTCTGCTTTGCGACTTGGTGTATGTCGCTCTGCTGTTAAGACGATAAACGAAAACTATTCTTTGATTTTTGCTACCACAAATTCAACCATTCAGTTAAGTGGGCCAGTAATATAATATTTTACTGATAACTCCATAATTATATTGCCTATCTCTGAAGTGTACAGGGTGGCTCGAATTCGTGTCTATGTATGGGGAACTCGAAAACCGTAAGATATACAGTGTCGGTCAAATTAAGGCAAAATTGCGCATTTAGGTGCCTTTGTATTAAGTGGAAAATGGAGCCCGTATTAAAAATAAAAATTAGTTAAATTATTTTTTACGAGAATATGGCCGTGAACTGTAGTCAAACAAGTTGCTTAGTGCAAAGATAAAACATTTTCAACTTTTAACCAATTAAAAAATTTGTTTAATAGAGAACATGAACAATTTATAATCATACTACGTGATACTATAGGTACTTTGATGGAAAAACACACCTATTGGAATTTTGCCAATAAATAATTATTTTTTTTTATTATTTATACGCAAAATTCCAATAGGTGTGTTTTTCCATCAAAGTTCCCATAGTATCACGCAGTATGAATATAAATTGTTTATGTTCTCTAATAAAAAAAAATTAATTGGTTAAAAGTTGAAAATATTTCATCTTTGCACTAAGCAACTTGTTTGAGTAATAGTTGTTCATTGCCATATTCTCGTAAAATATAATTTTACTATTTTTTATTTTTAATACGAGCTCCAATTTTCCACTTAATACAAAAACCAAAATAAAATGTTTTTAAAGAATATAAATATTTCAAAAGTACCTACCTTAAGTTATTTAAAATTACGCCAAAGCAAAATATACAAATAAAAAAAATAATAATAAAAAAAAGAATTTAAAATAATGAAAAACACATACTCATAATACCATCTGAAAAACGATAAAAAAATTAAAGTTCTTATTTAAAGAAAGAAAGTTGATGATGATCCCTTGAAGACGAAACGTCGGATTTCATACTAGATATCATCATTGGATAGAGCGGAAAAAGTGGAAATGCAACAGTGCAATTCAATTTAAAATCCGTTTTTAAATAAGCACAGGGAAAAAGAAAACGATATTTCAAAATTTCGTTTTTTTCCGGAAATACTCGGAATTTTACAACTTTCTAAACGGCTTATTGTTAGGCACCTAAATGCGCAATTTTGCCTTAATTTGACCGACACTGTATCTCTTACGGTTTTCGAGTTCCCCATACATAGATACGAATTCGAGCCACTCTGTACAATGTGAAGGTAACGTCTGATCTTCTTAATAGAAGGAAGGTGACGTGACGTGAATCCTATAATACATCTTTTAAATCAAGATTGTTAGTATGTTGCTGGGGATTGTTTGTGTTAGTTTGAGGCTTACCTTTTATAGCCAGCTGAACTGCAGCACTGAATTCAATTAATCAAATACCTGCTTTAAAAGTCGGTAGATTTTTGTGTGTGTGAAGATGATGGTTAACACAGTTCTTGAATAGCTGTAGGTTGTAATTTGCTAAAAAACAGATGTCCTAGAAGTGAACTCCTTTGTCTGGAGCACTACGCCAGGCAAAGGAGTTCTTGTAAACCGATATTCTAGGTGTTTAGAGTTGTACGAGCAACGGGTGCGCTCTTGCCGTCTGTGGTGACTGTCTGATGATGCTGGCCAAATCCTGGAAACATCTGCTGTGAAAATATCTGTAAAAGAGGGAGATCCCGCCCACATGTCAGCGGTGTTCCAGACTATCCAGATCCCGGGTCAGTTCGGGTCGCCGAAGAGACGCACAGCTCTCTTCTCAATGGAATCCAGTAGCATTAGGATGTGCTTAGGTGCGGCACCCCAGATGTGTGAGCAATATTCTATGCATGCTCTTATTTGCGCTTCGTATAGCAAGAGCAGCTGCTCCTGCGATGCTGATTTTGCGATGTTAGCAACGTGATTGTGTCAGGACATATTGTTGTTGACTGAGACACACAGTAGGCGAGGGATGAGGAAATAGATGGTGAAATTGCACCCTGAGGCATGCCAGCATAAAAGGCGAATGTGTCCATCAACTGCAACGTGCATAACTCGGTTCTTAAGGAATCTGGCAAGCCAGTTGGAAAGAGACGCTGGCAGTCCGAAGGACGACAGTTTGTTGAGCAATCCATAATCCATCATGTAAACTCTGTCGAACGCCTTCGAAATAACCAACGCAATCCCTCTTCATTTTCCGTAGTTCTCGACTGCCCTGCTCCATATATTCTTTTCTTCTTTCTTGATATATGAGTGACAACTAAATAATGCTGTTTAATCAAACTTAATTTTTCAAGACATATATTGCAAAAGACATATCAACAAAAATTAAAGAAATATTGTGTATTCGAAATTCAGCAATTAAATGTTAAAGATGAAGAAGGGCAGGAATCTTTAGGTACTGCTGTAAGGTCACTAGTCTCATGAGGAGCACTCTAGCAAGTATTATAATATGAGAAAAATGCTATAGAATCGTATATCTCAAGATCAATTTTAAATTATGGTGGGAGAAGCACATATACCTTTGTTGAAATCAGTCCCAGGCCTGTCATATTTTCATCTTTCTAAACTGCGCCTCTCTAATAATTTTCCAACCAAATAGATGGCCATAAGGAACAAAAAATAAGAGTAAAAAACCTTCGGCCGCTCTTTTTCTTTAGCAGTTTATTTTACTTAGATTACTGATTACTGTTCGCGTTGACTACAAAATTCAGTTAATTAAAGTAAGGCAGCTAGAGAAAGTCTTTATTTAAAATGGCCACTTATATTTTGAATGTCAGGCCAGGGTGCAGTTCTCAGAAGTTATTTATCAGCATATTTTGCAATCTTATTGAAATGGGGCGATGCGGTGTGGTGTGCTAACGTGTCACGCTCTAATTTTATTTAATTACCTTTACCTCAGAAACTAATAGTGAATAAAATTAAGCGACAACTAATAAACTAAATTAAGAAAATTTTCATATAGTGAACCGTAGGCCAGAACGAGTTGTCGTCGAAGTGTGCAAATTAGGCGCTAGCTCAAATGCCGAAGAATAGCGTGCGTTTATTTATAAAAAGTGCCTCCAACTTATAGAAGGCACAAGTCAGAAAATCTCCAAGTTGAAATATGGATCTCGTTTTGGAATATAAAATATTAATAATAAAATCAGTGGTGAATGCTAGATATATGCCGATAAAAATATAAACAATATAATCAGGAGTTAAGTCTGTTCAATAGAAAAGTAAATCAAAACGATTCAATTGTGAAGCTCCAATCAATTATACGTACTACTTACTTCCGTTTTAGAGCAGTAATACTAAAGATAAAAATGAAATAGAGAGATAGGTGATCAGAGAATCGGTATATTACCATAAGTTGGTGCCGTTACAACAGAAAGTTGAAAGGAAGGAATTTGATTTCAAGTCAATCAAAACAATAATTAAGTTGGGGTTTGAAACCTTCGGCTAAATGTGCTACAACCGGGTTTTATCCACAATATTGAAACATATTTTTTCCACTCGACGACGTGCGTTTCTCTAATCATGTTAGCATCATCACTAGATTTTAATCATCCATGAAATTTTGTAACAAAATAATAATACAAATTTATTATGCGGTTGTCCTCACGGTACTATACGTTGCGTGCAAATTCTACCTAACCGTAGCGACTAAATCTAAAGAAAAGATTGCGAATCCAAAGAAAAGATTGTGAATCCCTATAAACACTAGATATTTAATAATTTGCTACAGTTGAGGTAATATAATAATTATAAAAGCACTGAGCGAATCCGTTGAGCACGTCAGTCTTCGTTGACATATGGTTAAAGAAATTTGCGATTAAAAGGAAAGTTACAAAAAGCAACTAACGAATTAACGTTTAACAAATTCTGTCTTACTGCTATATGAAATATTGTTGTTAATTAACAGAGAAACAGAAAATCTGCATAGAAACTTAGAAATAAATTAGGTATTATCCACGTTAAATCACAAAATCACAGAATGGCACACATAAAGCTGCTCACCCGACGGAATTAGTGAAAACATCTCATTACCGAATTGAGTCTAGGCATCAAATCAATAATACAAAAAAGGCAAAGCAAAGGTGCTGCCTGAGGCTTCAAAATGGGTCGAGAATGCTTCATGTCACAATTGACAAGGCTTCGCGCATTTGTGGCAGACACATTCCATTAATATGGTCCAAGTTTGACCAATGACGTTAAACGAGACCTCAAATCACTCATGTTTGTGATTTTTCTTTGTTCCACCATGCTACTCTGGATCTCCGAGGTATGCGATATACTACACCCATAGTCTATAATATCAGAATACGGGAAGCGGTCTCAAAACAAGGT
>MU182677.1:0-20433 GCA_016904865.1 Pissodes strobi
TATATTCCAAATACAAGATATTTAAAAAATACCTATCATCAAGTTACATTTTCATATACGTGTCAGAAAACGAACCAGGGCCTAATATGTATTGTATTTTATGACGTTTCAACTTTAATCAGTCAACTATTTAGTTAAATAGCCGTGCCCTGAGCTATGACCACAATCACGCGCTATACTGCCCGTTTAATGTGAAGCTTTCATTACACTGTAAAATGTAATTGGAACGGTGGAATGTGGAAAAGGAGCAGGTCGAATTTGCTCTACAAATGAAAAGATTGAAACAATAATACATAACTACATGTTTAGTATGCTAATATTGTAAGTATAAACTAATTAACACTATCAAATATTTAATCAAACTTAATCAATATTTAAATCATATGACTGAGTTCAACATCACAAATTCGAGAAATTATTTAAATCACAGAAATGCAATAAACCAAACATAGGTGTACACTACCATCTAATATTTAACGTGCAAAAAGGAAAATAGATTCTTAACATAGCGAACAGTGTGAAATACTAAGACTAGATATATGTAGTTATAATTGTCAATAATTTCGAGAGTCTATTATTTTTTTATCAATGTTGAATACGGGCTATCTAAATCTGGTTTCAAAATCTCACCTATTTAAACATAACAATTTTGGAACTGCCGCTTTTATTACAGTAATCATTAAAGCTTAAAATTGCCTTGGTCTATCTGTATTAAACGTCCAATCCCGCTTAAAAATAGAATTAGCAATGATTACAATTTTCCCCCTAGTCAAAAAACATTCACTTTTCTGATATTTGAAAAAAAAAAACGTTTTGGCAATGAGGTAAAATGACCGCTGTCAACATAACACACACACGTTCAGACAAAGATATATTTTTAGCATATCAGGATATAAATATAGCATTTTTATTTCTTATCCTTGATTCATAAGGCGTATTCTTTTATTCACCGGTGGATTCAATCATTGGTGAACCGATGTTTTTACTGTTGACATTTCTAGGGTCCTGTCGTCACCAACCGGTGGACACCGGATCTAATAAAATAAGAACGCATTGATGGAAGCTTGACGTTTGACTTTGACGCTTAAATACTATATAAACAACAATAATTTGTAATTTTTGCAGAAGTTTTTGATAGTATAAAATGATCTCTGTTGCGGCCGCCTTAGCGGCGAGAGTACTGTATTCCAGAGACTACGATTCTGATGATGATGACGAAACCATTATATTAGTAACTCCGAGATCCAGATCCAACTGATTTACAATTTTCTTCAAGATTTCTAAATATTACATCATTTTTATAGAGCTTAAAATACTTTTCAAAATTTTCTTCAAGGAAAGAAGGATCTATAATAAATAAAGACATATCTCACATAAAGTCTCCTTTTAAGGTTTTATGTTTCAACTATCACACATTTAAGATTATTTTACACATATCATTTTAGTAGGTTTAGTGGAAAATTTACTCACCCTTTGAAGGACGAGTCAATTCGTATTCTGTGAAAAAAACCTTAAAACTAATAACCGAGTTGTGCGTTAACATACCTTCAACGGGACGGTCCATTTTATCATTGTTTATATTTATATTTATCTAAACAATTTAACAATGATTCTATGTATCAAAATTTTAAATTCTAAATTCAAAACAAACAAATGTTAAATATATAGGCGTGTAGGTTAGGAAAGTTGCTCCCCCCACAATACACCGAAACAACCGACTTAGCGAGCCGGTGGAAGCTGATGCAACCATACGTAAATCCATCGTGAATAAAAGAACACGATTGAGACACAACCGGCAGCCCATCGAGCAATAAAAGAACGCCAAATGGCTCAACCGGTGCAATCGGTGGATCAACAGTTGAAAAAAAGAATACGTCTATACACAAACGACACATAACGTAACTGGCTTGGGAAGTGTAAAACGAATGTCGACATACCAATTGCCTCACTTTAACATCATTCTCGGGTCTGGTGACATATACAGTATGTCCCCGGATGGGGCTAACAAGAGGACAAATGGACTAAAAATTGAAAGATATGAAAAAAAGTTATTCTTGATAAAAATGTTTGCTTCCTCTAAAACTAAGAGCTGCCCAGAAAATAATACCGTATATTATACAGAGCGATCACAAATTAACAATACGTGTAATTTTCCAAGAGTAAACTACGTGATTTTATTTTTTTTAATAATGTTAATCAAAAAAGTTGATTGCAGATAAGTTATTGAAATGCAGGAATAGTATTAACAAGTATACAGGGTGCTACAAATTTGTTTCTTTGTTTGGGTATTTCGAAAGCCGTAAGAGATACGAGGTCGGTTAAATTATGGCAAAGTTGCCCAATATAAGGGTGATTGACAAGCCGTCGAGAAATTTAGAAAATTCCGTCGTCTTCCGGAGATATCCGTAAAAAACTGAAAATCACCTATTTTATTTTTATTTTTTCCTGCCTTTGTTTGAAGTGATAAAGTAATATAAATGTCACATTATTATTGCCACTTTTTCTCCTCTACAAGCTGGCGGTATCAAATTTTAAATCCGACGTTTCGCTTTCGAGCCCCCTTCATCAAATTATTTTTTTTAAATACGGACCTGGGTTTTTTATCTAATTTTTAAAAAGCCTTTAGTCTCCCAAAACCAACGATGTATCACACTTGTACGATAGTGGTAACAAATATTGTCATAAGTTAAATCGGGTCAGAAAAGATCACCCCATCGCTGTCCAACACATTATCTCTTATGGAAAAAATCTAGATTTGTTGATTTATTGATAAGTGCGATACATCCTTGATTTTAGGAGACTAAAGGCTTTTTAAAAATTAGATAAAAATTCCAGGTCCGTATTTAAAAAAATGAAGTTGATGAGGGGGGTCCAAAAGCGAAACGTCGGATTTAAAATTTGATACCGCCAGCTTGTAGAAGAGAAAAAGTGGCAGTAATAATGTGACATTTATTTTACTTTATCTCTTCAAACAAAGGTAGGAAAAAATAAAAATAAAATAAATGATTTTCGGTTTTTTACTGATATCTCCGGAAGTAGACGGAATTTTCCAAGTTTCTCGACGGCATGTCAATCATCCTTAAATTGGGCAACTTTGCCCCAATTTAACCGACCTCGTATCTCTTACGGCTTTCGAGATACCCATACAAAGCAACAAATTTGTAGCACCCTGTATACTTGTTAATGCTATTCCTGCATTTCAATAACTTATCTGCAATCAACTTTTTTGATTAACATTATTAAAAAAAAAATAACATAATTTACTCTTGGAAAATTACACGTATTGTTATTTTGTGATCGCTCTGTATAATATACGGTATTATCTTTAGGGCAGTTCTCAGTTTTAGAGGAAGCAAAAAATTTTATCAAGAATAACTTTTTTTCGTATCTTTCAATTTTTAGTCCATTTGTCCTCTTGTTAACCCCATCCGGGGACATACTGTAGGTTGTGTCGATTTTGCAAATTTTCCTTTTTTTCACTAGAAAGGGGGTGACCTATAGAGTAGTTTAAACCCAAAAAAATCGGAGGATCCGCCACATTTGAGCCGAAAAAATGTCCCCAATGTTCGAGTTTTGACCATGCGCGAAGTGAAATATTAGATGAATGAAATTACTAAATGACATCTGCGCAAATCAAATATATTATATTTACTTGACTTCATGCATTGTCCTCTCCCGATACGAAAACGTGCAACTTTTGGCAACACTGTATCAGACCCTCGGCGTCGCTTATTAAAATTTCCTTATTTTAAGGTTCTAATTTCATTATTTTCACGTTCTGCCTGGGAAAGCAGTAGTGGAAGTTTGCCGTTTTCAAAATTCGAACTTTGAGGGTATTTTTTCGGCTCAAAGGTGGCGGATCCTCCGATTTTTTGACTTAAACTACTCTATAGTACACTCACTGAATTACACCAGTGAAAAACCGAAAATTTGCAAAACCCACACAACCTATATGTATGTTACCAGACCCTCACTCACTAAACTTAAATAAAGATAATATGAAACAGTAAAGAAGCAATTCAGTTCAAGGAAATAACATATGGCATATAAATTTATAAAAATGGCAGCTCCAAATTGATAAACTATTTCACCGCACCTGATTATATAAACACGGAATACAATGCAATATAATTTACTTAAACAATAAGTTTGAAGTGGACAATATATCATGATGCAAATTTTTGTTTAATTGTGCTTCTGTGATCAGTTGAACTACAACTATAATATTTTAAGACCGTATTTTATTTTGATTATTATGTTTTAAATTATTACCTCCATTAATACGTATCTCATGAAAAGTAAGGTATTGAATCCCAAACTGTATTTTTCCTGTAACCTTCAATCAAAACTTGGTAACGTAGATTGGACATTCCTCACATATAAATATATAACTGTTTTGTAAGTTGAAATATATAAAATATTAAACTTATTTCAATACGGATGCTGTTAATTTCAACACGACGCCGACGCGACACCGACGCAATATCAGGTCCCACTGTTGTAATAAAAATGAGATTACACTTAAATGTTACCTATTATTGTAACTTACGTCTAGAGACTATCCCATAACTCTCAGCAGCATGCCTAAATTCACTTTTCGTAGACCCAAACTAACCAGGTGCTAACCCAAACTAACCCAAGACATACTCAAAATCAAGAAAAAAACTGTTTAGAAATATAACCTTAAAAAAAAATAAAAAGAAACCGATGGGGTTTGAACTCGCGTTGCCGAAGTGAAGGCTTACCATGCAAACCTCTAGACCATCAGAGGCATAAACGATTTGTTACATCACGAAGTACATGAAAACAGTTGACTGCTGCGAGTTATGGGATAGTCGCTAGACATAAATATTATTGTATGTATACTATAATATAATATATACAAGAGGTTTTTGTGCAAACATTGATATCACTCAATTTATTGTGTAAAAAAGTTTAACAACTATAGTATTACAGGATAGTTTAAATCAAACTGTACATAATTTTAAAACGTCGAGCCACTACTTTCAATCCAGACTCAGTAAAAAGTTAATTAATTATTATTTCTATACAGATTTCACAATGACAATTACAATTACAATTACAATATTAGAAAAAAATTATTAATACGTTATGTTATTAAGTTCTTGGAAAATTTACAATTACAACGTGTCAATAAAATATTATGACGTTATTTAAAAACATAGAGGTCTGAAAATTATTAAAAAGTAACAATTCCCAAATCTCTGCAAAAGATGAAAAGTCAATATGTTAATTCTATGCTAAATTCAGTATTTCTGGATAAGGAAACCGACGGTATATATCCAATGTTCCATTTCATTTTATATCTGTTTTTGTTATTGTCTACGTTTCTCTTGGAATTCCATAAATATTTGCATAATTTCCAATTGTAGAATAACAATTCAAATTAGTTCACAAAATATGGACTCAATCATCGACAAAGAAAGAGACTAGTTATCACTTTTATACAGCGTGGCCCATTAGTGCTGATATGTCCATTTTCATAATAAATACAAAAATAATGTTAAAACAAAGGTTGTGCTGATCTTAGAATGGTAAAATTCAAAAATACAGGGTGCTTCAAAGAAGCGCAGCTCTCCAAGATTGTGTTTTTTCAGATCGCATAACCTATAAATTATTCAATTTTCTAATACTACGAAAAAATCAATGAATATTTCATATCATCTGTTCTATACCTAAATTCAATTGTTTTCGAAATATTGACCACTTAAAGTTGACATTTTGGATAATCTGAAATTATCTAGAATCTAAACGGTTTGATTTTAAATAAAAGGGTTTGCACTTTCCTAACTTAGTTTTATCTTCTAACTTCCGGTTTAGCCAAACGTAATATGCTTCTGGTTTTCGGTGGCTTCCGTCTAAACCGGAAGTTATTGTTAGGAGATTATTAAAAATTAAGATAGGAAAGTGGGCCCTTTCGTTCTAAGTCAAACCCTTTAGGTTCTTAACCTTTTCAAACTGTTCAAAATGTCAATTTTCATTATTCAATATTTTGGAAAACAATTGAATTTAGGTTGTAGGTATTATATAACATATTCATAAAATGTGTCATTGTATTGCAAAAGTGAATAATATATAGGTTAGGCGATTAAAAAAACAATTTTATTATCATTGGCCCACGACATTTAATACAATAACAAGTCAATTACAAAATAATAATCATTTAGTTGGCGAGAAAAACATAACTGTTCGTATAAAGACATCAATATGGCTATTGATATTCACTACCTAAGCAACTCAATTGTATAGACAAAATATGGCATTTAACCCAACTTAGCTGACTTTTAACATGCGTCCATGAGCACTAGATTATTCCGAAACGATGAAGTTGGTTAAACACATATTCTAAGACATCATATTGAAAAATTTACAAAAAGTACATTAGTTCCAATTAATCACTGTACAATGTTCATTATTAAAACACTGTATAATTTAAATATTAAGTGAATGTACAGAAAATATACTGCAATAATATAATCTAAAAATACGCAAGCTATTTGACGGGATGCTTGGGTAAAACTAGCATTTTTATAGGGAAATGAAAAATTTGGAAAACCTTTTGTTTAATAAATCAGGTTCACTCTAATACTTCTTGCACTAGCAATGTCATGCTATCGATGTTAATCGCTGACCTATTTGGCAAACAAAGCCTCGATTAGTTTAAGTTCTCAATATAATAATTATTATTCCGATTTTCAAATAAATTTCATTTCCGAAAAATTATTAATTTATATTGTTCACCAGTAATTTATTAAACAATCTGTTAACATTAATCTCATCTAAAAGGTTTAACTATTCGAAAATATTAATCAACCTATTTTTATATAGATACTAAACAATCCATAAAATTTATTATTATAGAAAAACTGTCCACAGGTGGTTATAACATTCATGTTCTGAATGTCTTAAACTGAACTCGTTTGAGAACTTTACCACGCAGTTTGGAAATAAATGAA
The DNA here is from genome assembly GCA_016904865.1 of Pissodes strobi. Classification (NCBI taxonomy): domain Eukaryota; kingdom Metazoa; phylum Arthropoda; class Insecta; order Coleoptera; family Curculionidae; genus Pissodes; species Pissodes strobi. The sequence goes on from MU182677.1 coordinate 6,978, forward strand.
AAGTTTATAATTGTTCGAATTTTAGACCCTAGGCTTGTTTATCAGACAAATTGTTGCCTATTACTCCACCTCAGTTGTAAGCTTTTTGAATATGGACGCTGTAAATAGCACAAATGTTAGTTTAGTGACCCTAACGAAGCGGAAAAACTTAAAAGAACTGGAAAATGCTCCACGTTTCGAGGAACAAATCTGCTCCCGTTGTCAAGGACGAGAAATCTAAAAATGAAAATGGTTAGTAAATGTAATTAAAACAGCTTGTGCACTTTGTCAACTTTTGAATTAACTTTGATGACAAGGTGATAAAAATGACAGCGGGGATTTGTTCCTCGAGATCGAACATTTTCCAGTTCTTTTAGATTTTTCAGCTTCGTTAGGGTCACCTAGCACTTGTGCTATTTACACCCCCTGAGTCCAGATCCGTAGCGGTCTTATTCAAAAAACCTTCAACTGAAGTGGAGTAATAGGCAACAATTTCTCTGATAAACATGAATCCTACACAACAATATAGAACATGTACAATCTAGGCTTGTTGTTGTACACCCGTTTAATATATTATACCAGTGCTCTTCATCGATCAAATCTATTTTATCATGATATACGGACTGCTACTAAATCGACAATCTGACTCGATTCGAATATCTCGACGGCAGGTTCCCACGCTGTCCTGTACATAAAGTTATACTAGACTGCCGTGGGAGTTCTCAACTGTCAGTGCCATTTTGCCTTCTGTGCAAAGATGTCTGCTCGGAGATTTTGAGCAAAGCATATGCCTAGTATCTGCAAAAATACTTTTATAAACGAATGTTCTGACTCACAAGAACGATATGAAAATCTTGTTATTTATCACAATTAAAAAAAAAAACATTCTATAATACTCAAAATTTGTATGCATTAAAACACTAGAGGTCGATTTGTGACAATAGAAAAGTTGGAAATTGATCATCAGCTCAGTTATTTGAAATAAAGCGCTCATGCATATTTTAAGTCACAAAGAGTTATGTTCTGGCCAATATTCAAAAATATTATTATATACCTAACATTTTCGAAGTATATCTACACCCTTTATTATGTCGCAACATTCCTCAAAATATTAAAAGTAAGTACACCCGTTTTCTGATTTCTGTGTCCCAGATTCGCTTCTTTATACAGGGTTCTCGGCTCCTAGTATACCTACAGCAAAGGTTATATGGGGAAACTTTTAGAGGGAAATTAGCGCATTCGATAACCGGCTTCAGATTTACGATCGGTCAATTGGTCTTGGAAATATCGGCGAAAACCCGAAAATGGCGGATTTCGTGTTTTGCCAGTAAATCCGAAACGGCTAATTTAACAGCTGTCAAAATGTGACATTATTGGGACACTTTTTTAAGACAAAAACGATAACGTGTATGACATGTCTCAATCATCTTTTGTTATCCCGCAACTCGCCTCAACTTTAATTTTTCATATGGCCGCCATATTGGATTTTTCAATTTTTGGAAAGAGCGTATAATTTCCAGTGTAGTGATATAAAAGTGCATAAAAGATTTGAATGTCATCGAAATATCACACTTCGTAAAGTTAGGTCTTAATTTTTAAGTGAAGTAGGCCATGATTTATTTGTCAGAAAATAACAAAGATATTGTGGTTCAATGTTCTATGGAAAATAACATTAACAAGTAATGTATTAAATGCATTGAATTTTCAATAGAACATGAACGGAAATAATGACTTCTCAACAAGTCAGATGTTTTGGGACAAAATTTCAACTATGAGTGTGTAAAAAAAACAAGTCAGAAAAATCGTCGTTAATGTAATTAATGAAAATGAAAATCGCGACAGAAACATTTTACAAGTTGTCAAAGAACACCCTAGTGCATCGGTAAGAACTGTAGAACGGGCAATTTGTCTATCAAAATCAACGGCAGAAAGAATGCTAAAAAAAGAATTAATAAGTAGGTACTAACCTCATTCAAGCCCGTAATGTGAAACCTAACTAAATCTAATTGCTGTTGCAAGATCTAATCTAATTGTTGCAAAATCTAACTAAATGTTGCTAAATCTAATCTAATTGCTAAATCTAATTTAATCTAATTGCTGTTGTGCAGAAACTTCAAATTGAAAATTGTTCTTGACTGCTTCGTAACTGGCTTACAGATTTGCAAAATGAAGTCCATTTGCATCAAGACATTTTTGACAATTGGTGACTGTTTTTGGTACAACCCTAGCAAGAGTATTTCGGTTATGTTTCTAAATGTATACAAAACGGAGGAGGATCATCATTCATAGACCTCATTCTTTGTGTGACCCCAGAGGTAGAAATCCAAGGGCGAAAGGTCAGGGGATCTGGGAGGCCAAGATATTGGACCATTTAATGAAATAATTATTTCGTCAAACTGCTCTCTTAAGAAGTTCCTGACTTATATGGTGTTGAGCCGGACATCCATCCTGTTGAAACCAGGTTCTTCTAAACTTATCTTCGGTTAGAGTAGCTCGTAAAGCCGGCACAACCTGGCTTCGCAAAAGTTCTAGGTACCTCTGTCCGTTTAGGCTGTAGTTAAACAAAAATGGTACTATAACTCGATTTCCTGAAATGATTAATATTTTACGATCGGTGCCCAATTAAAATAGGTAAGTTAGATTAAATTACCAATGACCCCACACCAAACGCTACTTCCAAATCGGGTCTGTAGACGTCTCTCTGCCACTTCGTGAGGGTTTTCCACAGCCCAATGATATATGTTGTGCTTATTAAAAACTCCACAATTCGCAAACCTACCCTCATCGGACCACAAGACATGATTTACAAAATCGGGATTTTTCATACCACTCACAGAAGCGCATTCGTCAGTTTCCTTAAATCCTTGAACTATTGCGGGATTGTATGGATGGTACTTTTTTATAACTCTCTGTACCATTGATTTTGACACATCAATTTCCCGTTCTACAGTTCTTACCGATGCAGTAGGGTTTTTGTTGACAGCTTGTAAAATGTTTCTGTCACGATTTTCATTTTCAATATTGTGTCCGCTTCTAAGTTGTCGAAGGTCCCATGGTTAATTAAATTAATTACGACTTTTCTGAATTGGGTTTTACGAGGCTGCCGTTGTTCGGGGTACATCTCCAGTAAGAGCTAATGTCGGCGTTTCTGTGTGATTGCAAGTACAGCGCTAACATGTCAAACTTTTCTTCATTTCAATAGGGAACACCCGCCACTTTCAACAGGTTTCGACAATTTGTGTGTCAGATTTATGATTTTAATGCGAGAAAACGTACTACTTATTAAAACATAACTATGATACTTTGAATTATTTAACGTCAAAGTCAGAGCCTCCTTAGATGGGAAAAATGTGTTACTTATAAACACCCAATTCTCTGACAAATAAATCATAGCCTCCTTAGAAAAAAAATAAGACCTAACTTTACGAAGTGTGATATTTCGATTATACAAACTGGTGAGAGCAGTTTGATTACGGGGAGTGACGCCCCCGCCATTCCGAGTTGCCACGGGATGTGGCCCATCAAATCCCATCGTCCTCCTCCAGGCTGGAGAACACCAAAGTACAAAGTCTGGAGCTGATCACTAGGGAGTGACCCAACAAACCCTATTTTTACCCCTGTCAGACTAGGGACCACCAAAGGAAAGAGTCTGAGGCCGATGCATCCAGTGGAAGCGGCCCTAGGTGGTAGATGCATACGCCTACTCGCATCGTCCGGTGAAAGACCACCCCACCAGAACTGGGAAGCGCTAAGTGGTTTTCCCGAATCACGTTCCGTTTCCGCGCTGGTGGTTCCGGGTTCCACAGTAGGAATATAATAATATGGACATGATGGTGCTTCCAGGATCAAAATATTCCGGAGGTAAACTCCCCTGCCATTCGGATCTCCGGGCGCTGGGTGGCCCTGGGAGCCCTTCATTCCGCATTTCACAGACAGCAAAGATACCGAACCAATTTAGAATTGATTTCTGCAACATAAGAGGCCTAAATACAAACATAAATTCGGTACACCAACATCTACAAGCAAATAGACCACACATACTAGCCCTTACAGAAACACAAGTATGTTCTACAACAACAACAGTGAACTACCCTTATCCTGGTAACGACTTACATACCCGATTTAGACATAAGATCGGAATATGCCTTTTTGTTCGAAGCGACCTATCATGTCACCGAGAGGAAACACTCGAACCGAACAACCTTGACGTCATTTGGCTCAAGTTCACCGCCAAGGGATTAACCAAGTTTATATGTTGTCTCTATCGCCCTCCGAGCGATAGAGCCAACCAAAGCTTTTTTTCAACACTAGCTACCACTTTTGACTCAATACAGGTTGATCACCCCAGTTCAGAAATAATCGTTCTGGGAGACTTCAACGCCCACAACACCAACTGGCTCAAACATCACAACAAGACCGACAACGAAGGTAGAGAGGCTGAAGCATTCGCCATCAGCTGCGGGCTTACTCAAATTGTAGACGAACCAACTCGAATCTCAGAGAGGGGAGAATTCGCCGCCCTCCTGGATCTTTTTCTAACCACCAATCCTGACCAGTACACAGTTACAGTTGGTCCGCCATTAGGTACTTCCGACCACAAACTTATTACAACGGTTTGTGAATTGCCACTTATACAGAAGGATCCACCATTGCCTCGCAAAATCTGGCATTACAATTCTGCAAACTGGGACGATCTAAGGGAGTTCTACCTAGATTTTCCTTGGCTCGACGTCTGCTTTGGCGCTGACGATCCGTCAGTCTGCTGCGAAAAGATCACGCAAGTAATCTCCTCAGGAATGGAAGCATACATCCCAAATTCCATCAAGTTACCATCAAAAGGAAAGCCCTGGTTCGACAGAAGATGCGAAAGAGCTGTGGGTAGGAAACAGCAAGCCTACAAGTACTGGCAGCAAAATCAGACCGCTGAAAATCGCAATTATTTTGTCGATGCGAGAAACGAATGCAAGCGTATTATCGACGAAACTAAGGACAAACACAATCAAAGGATCAGGAATAAACTTTTGCAATGCCCCAGTGGCTCCAGGAGCTTCTGGTCGGTAGCAAAGGCAGTAAGTAACAACTTTACAGAAACGTCTCTCCCACCTTTGACAGACGAACGTGGCATCACGGCGACTACAGCCAAGGAAAAAGCAAACATGCTCGCCAAAATGTTTTCTTCGCACTCTACCTTGGACGTCCCCCAAGGCAAGACTCTCCCCACCATATCGAACATCAACACTACCATGGCAGAAGTCAAATTTCATCACCGTGATATTCGTAAAATCCTTAAAAATCTAGATACGCAAAAGGCATCAGGACCGGACGGAATACCTGCCATCATGTTAAAGAACTGCGCCAACGAACTAACACCCGTTTTTTCCAGGTTTTTTTCTCTGTCTTACGGAAAAGGGATTTACCCATCTTCTTGGAAAGTCGCTCGAGTGCAACCTGTTCCAAAAAAAGGCAAGAAAACCACGCCCTCAAACTATCGTCCAATTGCCTTGCTTCCAATAATCTCCAAAGTCCTGGAACGTGTAGTCAATCAGCAACTGCTCAAGTACCTCGAGAACAACAAAATAATCAGCGATAATCAATACGGCTTTCGCAAAGAGAGATCGGCAGGAGATATATTGGCCTATATCACTCATATATGGAGTAGGGCAATTGAGAACTACGGAGAGTCTCGAGCGATTGCGTTGGATCTTTCAAAGGCATTCGACAGAGTTTGGCATGACGGACTGCTCAACAAACTACCGTCCTTCGGACTGCCAGCCTCTCTCTGCAGCTGGCTTGCCAGTTTCCTTAAGAGCCGATCTCTGCACGTTGCAGTCGATGGACACATCTCGGACACATTCACCATCAACGCGGGCGTGCCTCAGGGCGCAATACTTTCACCAACTCTGTTACTCATCTATATTAATGACCTGCTGACCGAAACAAATAATCCTGTTTACAGTTTTGCAGATGACAGTACCCTTGTCTCCCACTTTAGATCAGAAAAACCCTTACCAGCGACTGAGACTCATCACCGCAGACAGGAGCAGATTACAGCAATTAATCAAGACCTGGAGAAAGTTCAAACTTGGGGCGACCGAAATTTGGTCCAGTTCAATGCAGCAAAGACCCAAGCAGCCACGTTTACCAAGAGGGCCAATACAGCGGGCCCTGACATCATTATGGCAGGGTCGACCATTCCTTCATCCTCGTCAATCGGACTGCTGGGTATCTCGGTCAAAAGCAATATGTCCTGGCATGACCACGTTGCTAACATCGCAAAATCAGCCTCCCAGAAGCTTGGTGCGCTATTTCGCAACAAAAAACTCTATACACCGCAGCAGTTGCTCTTGCTCTACAAAGCGCAAATAAGACCGTGCTTAGAATATTGCTCACATATCTGGGGTGCCGCACCAAAGCATACCCTAAAGCTGCTGGATTCCATTCAGAAGAGAGCTGTGCGTCTCGTCGGCGACCCGGAGTTGACCCGGAATCTAGATAGTCTGGAACACCGCAGACATGTAGCCGAGATATCTCTGTTTTACAGATACTTTCACGGCAGATGTTCTCAGGATTTGGTCCGCCTCATCCCGCCCCTGGCAGCTCCTGTCAGACAGTCACGACAGACGGCAAGAGCGCACCAGTTCGTCGTACAACTGGAAACACCTAGAACATCGCTTTACAAGAACTCCTTTGTCTAGCGCACTGCATCACTGTGGAACACACTCCCAGGACATCTGTTTCCCACTAATTACAACTTACAAATATTCAAGAGCCGTGTCAATCAACATCTTCGCACACACACCGCTCGTCGAGCGCCATAGGGTCTCCCTTTAGTGTGTGTGCCACTGCAATAAAAAAAAAATAAAAAAAAAATACTCAAATCTTTTATGCACTTGTGAGACATCACTAGACTGGAAATGTTACGCTCTTTGAAAAAATCGAAAAATCCAACATGACGACCATAAGAAAAATGAAAGTTGAGGCGGGTTGCGGGATAACAAAAGACAATTGAGACATGTCATACACGCTATCTTATTCGTCTTAAAAAAATCCAAATAATGTCACATTTTGACAGCCATCAAATTAACCGTTTCGGATTTACTTGAGAAAAACGAAATACGCCATCCTCGGTTTTTTCTCCGATAGTTCCAAAACCAATTGACCGATCGTATATCGGACCCGGTTATCGAATGCACTAAATTTTCCTCTAAAACTCTCCCTATTTAGCCTTTGCTGTAGGTATAATGGGAGCCGAGATCCCTGTACAGAGACACACTGTCTACTTAAACTATCTAGAGAATCGAAAAATCGCTACGCGCTTTTGAATTGCTAGCTTAATCATTTTTTGACAGAAAAAATAGATCCTTAAGATTTTATGTTGATCTTGATTTTTTAATTGTACATTAAAAACGAAAACCTTAATTTTGACAATAGGACTATCACAACATTTTTCTTTCGGTAATTTTCTTACTAATTTACTAGATTAAATTTATTTATGATACTACACTTAATGAGATCTCCAATAGTTAAAAATATATGTGTGTATTATCACAAATGTACCATGTATTCAAGTGTGAAGTCGTTCCCATTCTCTAGTCGTGTTTCTGTAATAGATGTTAGACTTTTTAAGTCAAAAATCGGCTCCTTAGCGGCTCTTCTCTGTAACGTAATTTGCATATTTTTAACTAACTCAAACATGAGTAGTTTAGGCGGATATGTTACTGACTTTATAACCTCAAAATTGAGGTACAATAATTAAAGAGTATAACTTCTAAAGGGTCTAAGTGCCAAAATTTTGATTTTGAGAAAAACGACAAAAACAATACAAAAAGCTAATATACAATTTTTTATTTCAGTATATTTTTTTCTAATACAAGGCAACATAAACCACTTAGTAACTAAAAAATCAACTCAAAGAAATCATGACTTCTACGAAAAAAAAATCAAAACATGAAAAACTTCTTAAAGGTAGCTAAGTGCCACATATATGTAACGGTCAAAAGGGAGTAAGTATAGAGCATGCGTTTTTTCATTTTGCACTACTGGACGAAGCATCATTATTAAATTAAAGCTTGTTGGGTTTTCTCTATTAGATGGTCATAAAATGCAAGGTGTTTGAGCGGTATGTAATCAAGCATACCTTGCAGATTTTTTTATTTTTCTTTTGATATCCTGCTTTTGCACTAAAGCTCTTCAAATTGCAGATTTTTGATCGCAACTATATATTTTCTTTTCTTTATCACGTTACAAGAAGTCCATGGTTGCCGTTCATTAAATGCCGTTTTTGTGTACACTGTGCCAGTCTCTGCAGATTTTTAACCAGCAAACAGATGAAATAATATTCAGTTTGCTGTGTCTAACATATTTCCACTTACTTTGTCTAGGTTTTTAAAATCATAGCTTTCCAAAGAAACAATTTCGAAAGGCTTTTGGTGACGAGCATTTTTTATCATATTTTCTAAGTCATTTGGTACGTAGTTTTTTTGTAACCTTTTTCCTTTTCTCGATCTGAGCGAAGTCACGATCACAGGCTAAGTAAGAATGCCTACTGACAAGAAACTTTTGTTGAATTTCTTCAAAAACCCCATTTGCAACCAGATATATAAACACATAAATATTTTGTCCGATGCAGTAATCCGGCCATATTCTTAGTTTCGATTTTAGAGGAATATTATCTGCTAATGTCAATACTTTCAATAACGCCGATGCAATCTCATTTCCTCCCCTACCTGCGATTGATTCGTTCCATAGGCACATGAACGCGTTGCCATTGTCTGACACATGGACACCCAAATTCATTCATTCATTAAACATTTTATTGATCTTTTTCTTTACAATGTTAACTTACTCTACTTATAATCTAGCGTCTGGCCTAGCAGCTTTTCGGCTCGCCAGAGGCTTTGAGCACAAGCTCACCGGACACTACCCTACGCAGTAGGGGACCATAGATCAGCATAGAGTAAAAGCAAATTCTGTCTGTTATTCAAAATTACTTGGGCATGGCCCTTCAATCGTTTTATCAGTGATTTAACCTTAGGATCAATGCGAGAACTAATATTGCTTTATAAAAATCAAATGCGGATATCTATAGGGAAAAATTAAAATAAAAATATTTTGTGATGACAAAAACAACATAAAGAATGTACATATATACACTATATACAGTTATTGCTATATCCATTGACATAGCAAGTTGCAGGAATCTAAATGAGCTTAAATGTCATACTTTTCAATATCTGAAGAGAAAAAGTTTAATGAAACTTGAATGATGGACTGCTTATTACCTTCGCAGGCCTCCAAGAGGTCTGCAAAGTGTTCTAATGCTTTCAGGAGTTCGTTTATATTTACAAGAGAGTTTATTCTATTAGTTACTGGTTGAAGTTTGTTAAATGTATTTACAGTTTGCTGATCCATAGGTAGTTTAGGCAATTTGCTATTACTTACGTTATCATTATTCACGTTGGCGTTAACATTACGCGCACTATCACTCACCCCACTGCGATTTCTCACTAATGGTGGGAAGTCTCTTTCAAGATTGACTGTCTGGCCTTCTGGTCTTCTGGCACCCTGCCATGCTGGACGGGTAGGCTGCGGCGCTGGTTTATATCCTTTGCTTGCTGTGCGTTGGGGCGGCTGCAGCTGGTCCACCTTATAGTTGTATACAGGACATTGAATGTCGATTGATCTGTGCGCTCCACTGCAGTTAGCACACTTTTCAACGCTGCGGTTGCATTCAATGATCTGGTGATTGCCAGCGCACCTCGAGCACTTCCATGCTCGCTGGCAATAAGTCCAGGCATGTCCTAGCCCCCTGACAACGCTTACATTGCATAATGGGACGGGAGGATTTGCGATAGTCCCAAGCTATGCGTACTTGCATCAGCAGCTTGCATTTTGCGTTCAAGTGCTTAAGCGTCACACTGGCTTCAGTAACTACTAGGTAGAGCGGCACCCTAGTCTTCTTCATTTCGAATACATCTTTTATTTTCATATCATATTCCTCAATGAGGGCATTCCTGATCTCTTGCGGTGAAATACCGCCGTCCAGGCCTCTTAGCACAAATGCATGTGATCTTGCCGTTTTTTCCGCGTATGAATGATATTCTAATTGCTCGTTATCAAACATGCGCTTTAAATTCACCCAATCTTTGTTTTCCTTGCACCAAATGATAACGGAGTTTCTGGTATACTTTAGACTATAGTCTTTGACGTTGGCTGCCCGCAGGCTGATTGTTTTGGCTGCCTAATAACAATCGGCGGTGGTACTGGCGGTTTGGCTTTAACCTGTGCTTTGGGCTTCGGCGTTGTTTTGGGTTTGGATTGACGGATAGGTTTTGGCTTTGTAGGTTGCGTCGATGCTTCAGATTGCGAGTCGTCCTCATCATTATCGCTCAATGGTTGAAAACGATTCTTTGTTTCGATTGCTGGCTCGCCGCCAACATCAAGATAAACTTGCTTGATATTTCTCTTGAACTTTAATGTCTTCATTGGCACTTTGAACTGATGCGTTGAGTCATTTGATGTAGACGCTCTATCGCCTATATCCATAGGCGTGGCTATGTCGGTCTCGTTGCTTATGGGCGGAGCCTCACTTACCGCTGTGGGCGGAGCTGTATTACCCCTTGCGGGATCAGATGATTCCGTAGAGGTCAGTTGAAGGGCACTTTTTTCGGTGTTTTCGACATCGGATGTTTCTGTTGAGGTCACCTGAAGGGAGGTTTTTTTTTTCTCCCGTTTTTTCAGACTGTTTTTTAAGTATGGAATCGTGATATACACATTTCTTTTTGGAGTACGTGGGTGACGATTCACTCTTGCCTTTTGCTACAGTAATTGTAGGCGTAGGTGATCTCTTGACTTTTTGTCCACAGTCAATTTTAGATGCTACTGTATGCTTTCTGGATTTTATGCGCTTCAGGTGTGTATCTGTCAGGTGCTGTCTACCTCGATAGAAGGCTTCCTCTAGATCAGCCGAAGACGCTTCTTGGTTTGTATATATACTTAGCCAGTGACGGCATTCCAGGCAGTTATATTTTGCTGTAACTTCTTTCATATCTGTTACCATTTTTCGTATTTCGTTGAAAGTACGAGTCCGCTCGCTAACGTTCGATTTCTCGGACGTTTCACTGCCCGTCTGGGACATTTCGAGACCGTGAGTGTCACTCTCTGCGGATTCAGACATTTCAGTCCGGGGATCCGTCCCCGGCAACTAGAAATAAACTAAGATTTCTTAGTCTACTACTTAGATTTGTGAATAAATCTAAGCTAGACCATAGAAAAATGCGCTATACTCTATAGAGAATATAAAACACGAGTTTCGGTTGAAAAACGCGGTCGGGCTCGTTTTCACTGGAGACCCCGCAAATCCAGTCTGCTCTGTTCGACGGCACAAAGCAGAATCCCATGGACACTCAAATTATAACACGATAGCTGACGAGAATAAAACATCTGGGTGTGTGTTAAAGTGGGAAAAAATAGTACTTGTTGCAAATCTATTGAGAGAACTGAATATTCGCTTGTTGGTCTTTGCGATTCATTGTAATCTTTCTGCATTTCAGCCCAGGCTTTTTCTGCCTTTCGCTGATGTAGCTCTAGCTTCGCCCTAATGTCAAGTCTCATCATTTCATCTAAAGTCGTTTTTACTTTGTTTTGGAATAGATCGCAAACTGAGCAGTCAGACTTCGGCCTTCCTAATCTCAAATTTGGAAAATCATTTTGAAAGTATCAGCAAAGTATCGATATGTTACAATAGTCTCAGGATGTTTTTCTATAAATGACATGTATAGTCTATTTATATTTAAATCTGGCCTAAGAGATTTCTTCACTGACTTATTTCGACTATAATCAATCAAATTCAATTTAACTTCAATAAAGCTGCTATTATACCTAGATTAGTAAGGATTTTGACCGCAGCATCGCTCCGATATTCAATAAATGCAATAAAAATATGTATGTTGACAACAGTTGTCAACTCTTTGACTAAAAATATATGATTCTAAAAATGAATTAAATAGGCAAAAATCCAAGACAAATAAATAGCATGCAAAAACACTTACTTGAGAAAACAGCACAAGAATGGTGTATGACACCAAAGTAATCATGTTTTTTTCTGTCCACTGTTCGACAGCCTCCATACAGCCTTGCTCGTTTATAATTTTCGAAACATCGAAAGCCTGAAAGACGAGTAAAGCACACAAAAGCTAACAAAACTTGCAAAAAAAAAGCAAACACTAACCAACATAAAAAAAGAAACTGACTACCACGTTTTTCGTGCATCAGACTATGTTTCATATATGAAAAATTATTTTCTGAAAGATTAAAAATTGCGCTACACTGATTAGTTATAAACGATGCTACTTGAGTTTTAAAATTCAGCTCATGCTCAAATTGTAACATATTTAGATTTTAAATTAATATCAATGTTTTGGTAGGCTAGTTTAATATGGTACAAACGAACATTTTACTGCTATCCCGCTTATTAACTAGTATGGTTAAATGAATGCTTCCGCGCAAGATGTCCAATAAACTGTCTTTAATATCCATTTTTCTTTTTAGCATAGTTTTGACTAACTCTCATTCTTTAAACATGTACAAACATTGCAACGTTAATGACCTAATAAAATAACACTTTATTCGGCCTTTGTAAATGAGATACCTTGAAATGTAAACATAAATGTTCTTCGTAAAGTCAAGTTTGAACACAGCACAATATTTTATGACCTAGAAAATTTTAAGTTTCGTACAAAAATTATCCCCTCTATTCTCCATAATTAACAAATCCTTAATATCATTATAAAATTTATCAGTTTTCATTTAGAAAATTGGCTATTTATCACGATACTATTGCAGGTCTTGAAAATACAGACATCTACATTCCCAGTAATTATGACAATCCGAATATCAGTGCAATAGAATGTCCATTTAATACCGTAAACTCCAGTACAACCAGAAATAGTGAAATAAATCCGAATTACTCCGATACTAAACCTAAGTATTTAGCATGAAAGCATACAATTAATGCATCACAGATATATTGCTTTTTTAATATTAGGGTATTACATTTTTAGGTAGCGTGCACATCCACTAAATAGGGTATCATAAACACGATCAGTGATATGTACGGAAATGGATGATTATTTTGTAAACTATACGAGAAATCTAAAAGTATTAGGGTTTTTCTAACCTAAAATATAGAGGTGATTTTAATTAGGTGGTATTAGCCAAAAACTAGGAGGGTAGCAACATTGTATGATTCCATTTTTGAATTCTCATTTATGGCATATTTCATAGCATACCTAAATTTAATACTTTCCAAATAATAACGTCTAAAATGCTACATTTCATATACAAAAAGAATGAATAATTATATTATTCAGTTTGAAAATTATGAAATTTTATATAATACATATTTCGAAAACAATTAAATATAGCATATTCTACACGAAATAAGCCTTAAATTTTGTGGCATTTAAAATGGAATTAT
>MU182677.1:39087-61246 GCA_016904865.1 Pissodes strobi
GTACTTTTCTTGAACCGTCTATTTATAAAACTTTTTGTATTATTCTTTCAATGAACCTAAACTTAAGAATAATACAAAAAGTTTTATATATATATATATATATATCAGTAGCATAGAGGTAAGCTGTCGTATGTCCAATTTATTAAATTGTGAGAAAATGAAGATTAAAGTTTTTTGGGATGAAAATATGAAGATTACAAATTTACAAAAACTAATAGAAAACAGAAATTTGGAACTTGATCTAAATATAACCTGGTCTACACATTGAAGCACATTCAATGTTTATGCTTCACTCACAAAAGATGATTTAGAGGACTTACGGTTATTTACCTCATTACCAAACAGCCTTCTAAAAAACTTAGTGGACTTACGATTACTTTCTTCAACACCAAACAGCCCCCGAAAAAAACTTAGTATACTCATTTTGTGTTATAAAATGTTATATTAAATAAAAAAAACTTCTGAAAATATAACAGTAAGAAAGGATTCATAAAATAACAAAAGAATTCATAAAATAACAAAAATCGCCAACGTGAAGTTCATCCTTCATCATCATCATTGCCATCCTTTGAAGCTATGGGTACATTTTGATAATAGGAATGAAAGGTTATCGGGACCCACTTAGGTAAGGTGATCAAATATTCCTTTTTTTGCTCACACCTTTTGGAATATCTCGTATTGTAGGTAAGCTAGTAGGTAATGTTGAACGCTGTCTAACGGAGCTGGAAAAATTCACTATTTTGAAAGTTTCTTCTTCGAATTTTGATTTATAGAACATATTTGATGGTGTCTCAGTATGTGCTTCAAGCCAAACAATGGTAGATATCAAAAAGTTTTCCTTATCCGTGCTTTGTTTTTTTTTAAAGGGTGCCCCTGGAAACCTGTTTAATGACGCAAAATTTTTAAAATCCTCTGCTCATCCCAGTAATTGCTAAATATTTTTTTTCCTTCATCTTCACTTATTTTTTGCTTGTTTCCTTTTCTCTTTTGTTGTAGCCTTCTTTGCTGCTTCTTTAAAAGTTTCAGCCCTATCGGGTTCTTCTTCAGCATTCGATTCTTGTCAGCTTAACACGTACTCAGGATCTGCATCGCTGTCATCAAAAGGTTCATATTCCATTTCATTTTGTTCGTCATTAGCTCCTGCAATATAATATTATTTTGCTTTAATTAAGTTGAAATAGCATTAAAAATTATTTATTATTTTTAATTTTGTAATTTTACTATTTGCCTTTTTCTACTTCTGTATATGTTGAGCTAGTCTGACAATTAAAGCGACTTATCGGCCACTCTGTATTATTAATTTTAAAAATCTTTACCCACTTACCAATTTTCACATTGCCAAGAATAATTATTTTTGGTGTACTTTTCATGACAGATAGAACTTCGGACGAAACTATTTGACGTATCTTCTGAAAATAACAATTAGGTAAGCTCAAGTGTAAAAAATCTTTTGACCACAGATTTTGAACAAAAATTTTGACTTTTCATAAAAAATCAGCTTACCATATCTTTGATCCTCCATCTTTTTATTTTAGGCATTATTGATATTATTTGAAACCCTTTTTTTGTTAGGTTCATAGTTAATCGCTATATTTTCTGAAATAAATTATATTGGTAAAGGTAAGCAGTCGTATCTCCAAAAAGTTTCTAAATAATTATTTTGCTATAATGGATTTAATAATTGTTATAAATTTAAAACTATTTTAATAGTATGTAATACTGAACTTGTTCTTTAAATTTTATTTTACTTGCAGTTATATTAAGGTTTCTTTAATTTTTTATGCACCCTAACCTCAAAGTTTTGTACATGATTTATTTGTTAGTAAATCCAAAATATTAAACTCATCGCATCTGCTTTTACCACCTTTCATTACACATTAAACCTGAATTTTAAACAACATATATAACAATAACCCTGTTTATAAAGCACAAAACGAGATGCACTTGGACATACGACAGTTTACCATTACGAAAATAATACACGACAGTCATGCGCCCTGCCGCGTAAGGAGATAATATTGTTTACTCCGTTGCATTACAGGAGATGCTACCGTTTCTAACGTGAACATGTGGGAAACTATTGCAGTTGGACATACGATCATTTGCCACAGCAAATTTTGAAGTTTTTTGAGAGGTAAAATGATATAATATAAAATTTGCTCAATGTGGACATACGACAGTTTACCTCTATGCTACTGATATATATATATATATATATATATATTTCTGGTCAGAAAGAAAATGCTTACAATTTATACGATTACACTGAAAAAAAAAAAGATGTAGCCGCGAATGCCTCAATCTTATAACAGCTAGCAGTTCCATACCAGCTTAGATGTTATGCTAGGGGTCATGAGTGCCGCCTGACTATTAAAGTAAATTAACAACAGTTTTGTTGATCATCTGTTCCTCTTCAGCGCAGTGTTCTATGGTTATCACGTCCACCTGAAACTCTGTGGCTATGTTTCCCGTGGATATTAGGACTCTTGTTCCCGGTCTTGGTTTGGTTAGATCTTTGAGCCACCTGTGTAACGGTAACATCTTTACCCTACTGATGGACCTTTTTTCAAGTAATTTATTTCTAGTATTTTTACTTAGGAGTGCTTTTCAAAACTGTATGTCGATGTCGGGGCGATATAGTCTATGGCCATGTCTAATACAGTCTGACTTTGCATGAGTCGATGGGCTACTGAGCTGGTTTCTCCTTGTATGTAGTTGTGCATTATTTATAGGTTTAATATGGACTATAGAGCCCCTGTTGAGTCTTACTCATGGCTTCTGTGATGCATAATCACGTTAGTGTTTACATGCCACTTAACAGCCGTCTCGCTCTCACATGCTTGTCCTTAGTCCATCAAGTCATTACTCCATGTGTTATCATTGGTCTCACTAACTTTACGTATAACCATAGGGTCATTTTAAAGTTTAAACCTGAATTTTTCCCACATTCTTCTACAACTTCCTAGTGCTATTTTCGCCTTCGGTCCTAGATATCTTACTTCTTTTGAGAAGCGGATCTTTTCTCCATTGAGCACTAATGGTTTGAGTCCTTTTAGTGCTTTCTGCGGATTAGCTTCCAACTTGTCGGTCTTGCACCAGTTATCGTGCCTTTTGAATTATCTCCGTGAGTGTGTTTGTAACTTATTCTCGCACCACAATCATAAGTTTGGCTAAATAAAACCCCCTCGGTTGCCATTTGGAGAAGAATAAATTAGAATAATACTGAATAGAAAAAGCCAAGCCAGCGAATTTTTATCCTGTCGACTTTAAAGCAACAAGGAAAACGTTATCTATATTTGGAACTTGTGGAATGTTTGCAATATGTTGTGCGAGTAAAATTATCAAAAAATTCGTATGCAAAAATATTACCTAGAAACAGGTTGAGTGCATATTTGTTATCATTTCTCGAATTACCAACCGCTTTTTGCAGTAAAAAGAACTTCAATTTGACACATATACGTGCGACAAATAAACAGAATTCAAATGGTCGATCTCATTTTCCAGAAGTTTCACCTAGGATGCAAGTGTCTATCATTTCTCGCATTACCAACCGCTTTTTGCAGTAAAAAGAACTTCAATTTGACACATATATGTGCGACAAATAAACAGAATTCAAATGGTCGATCTCATTTTCCACAAGTTACACCTAGGATGCAATTGTCACTATGCCGCAAATTTCTCTGCAAATACTGTGTATGTATACCTACATACACATAATATATTAGCTACCTATTGCTCAATTAGTATCAGCCACTCTCAAAACAGGCTTTATAATTATTGACGGTTGAAATATTCGGGTAATTTGCCGTCACTATCGAGTAGCGAAAAGCCGAGAAACCGGAGCTTCTTTATCAACAGAAAAATATATTTAAAATGAACTAATATTTTTGAATCGCATGAGATAAACTGCCGATTGGTGATACTACTGATCCATCTGATTATGCAACCGAGTACCAGATCGCCAAGCTATTTGGATCGATCTATTTTATTAAACGGTTCAGAAGACGGACACCTCAATCTACCTAAGAACATACACTTTTCATATAAATACTGATGGAAAAAATTAATTTGTTAATAATTAAACTAGGTACCTAACGCATATAAATTCACTTTCTTGGTTGCAGGCAAACAAAATTATAAACCGGCATATTATATAACTTAAATGCATAATATAAAGTATACTCACATTAAGTTTCCTTTTACAGCACGAGAATGGAACCCCACAAGCTTCTCTGCTGCCTACAACACGTGACGAACAATTAAAATAATTGTTTCGATCCCAGTCTTTTGGACTTTCAATTCCACAGCACTGTAACTATAAGATAAAATAACATTAGTTGAAAATCTACTTTGACGAACTGTAAATATTAAAAAAGCTTGACACTTAGACACAAAAAAAAATTAAAATGGAACACCTTATACAAAATTCCTTTAATTTTGGAAGTCAAATATGTTTTGCGGCCGAATCACCGGCATCTAAAACTGATTACAAAAAATATGTGCAAATCCAAACATATAGTACCCGAAACCTCCACGAGTAACATAATTTAAAACAAATTGAGGTAGAATATACAATATACTACATGTTAACCTAAAAGCGGCCACCGCCTCATCAAGCATGCTAATTGTCAAATGTCTGTCGACGTATTCTTGTCTTCCTTTAACATATTTTTTTCGGTTTATTATTGAAAAACAAAAAAAAAATTAGTTTATTTTTTCATTTATTCGTAGTAGATATGTTTTGGTTAAAGGCAATAATTTGCCCTATTAGGAGAAGTTCTTTTATAGAACTTACAATTCGTGCTATTAGCAAAAATCATATTAGGTGAGTTTCTAAAGTTGTAGGTTTGTTTAATATGTACATCTTTTTATATTGCAGATATTAAATAGAATTAGATTCTGTGCTGTTGCATGCAAGATCAGTTCTAAAAAGTCTAAAGAAAATGAGAGGAAACTAATGTTTTTCACCTTTCCAAAAAAAAAACAAAAAGCAACTGTCGTTGTGTCGCCGTAAAACAAATGCTGATAATAATTCATATAACGAACTTTAAGCTCGATTGCTATAAAGACAAAATTCAGACTCAATTGTTGATTCTACAGGCAAAGAATCTAAAACATAGATGGTAAAGAATCATAACAATACATTTAAATACTCATTTCATTGAAATTCATTATTTCTACTTCTAATTGAAGACCAATTTGATATCTAACTGAAAGACTGGTGACAGAAAGTTGTAAGGTCTAATTACTGGCCAACCGATAAAATGTATGGAAGAGCAAAACTGTCCAACACAAGGCTCAGTTGGCTCCGGTTTCATTGATACATAATAATTATAATACCTGCTCTTTAAATTTTGGGAATTCCCCGTACAAATTTATTTATTACATTAGGTATACTTTATAGGAGGTGAAATAGGTACAACATATATCGTGAATTGTTACTTAGTCCTATTTTAACCGTCGCGTCGCGTTGGTTAATTGAGAACTGTTCATTTCTCAGAAGTTAATGACTTCTGAACAATATGTCGCGAGTTTGTGTAAATAAGCCGCGTCATTTTGTGTTACATATATTAGTGAAGTCACCCTTAAGAAACAAAAATGTATTACTCTTAGCCTTTAGTATAAAAGGCCTATCATTTGTATTTTGGCTGCAAAACTGGAGACCAGAATAAAAGATGGGCACCTCATATCTATGGCAACAATTGTGCGACCAATCTTCGGAACTGCCTAAGTGGAAAAGGGCATCAAAGGTCTTCGCTGTTGCTATGATCTGGCGGGAACCGAAAGACAATATTAGTTCTTGTTTGAGCCCTCATATTAAAAATGGCATTACCAAGGAGAAAAGGTCTCCAATACAGCATCCAAATTTACAATAAGTCATAGATATTTAAATAATTAAATTAATTCCTAAATTAAAATTCCTAGCATAAAATAATTTTATTTTGTATTTTATTGGAGTACATGTTAAAGTAAATACCTATTGCGTTTAATAAACGCTATATTTAACCAACTATTTTTAAACCAAAATGGGAATTCAATTCGCTCCGAACTGCACATGTACTAAAACACTTAATTTTTGTAATGAAATTGTTTTTGAGTAAGTCGATAAAATATTCAAAAAAGGTGCAGGCTATAAGATAAACAAAAAGCAATAAATATCTATCATTTAAAACATTTTAGTATATTTTATGTTTTATCTTTGGCCAGAAAACTAAGTGGGCGAAAAAATACATCACAGGAATATTTTTAACGATTTACTATTGATTTTGTCTCGTTTAAACCCTAGATTACTCTCGTTTCGATGTCCAGACTAGATAGGGACAAGACGAGACCAGCGGCTAGTCTCATCTGAATGCGTAAATATGTCAGGAAACAGAAGAAAAAAATGTTTAAATCATCTAGTTCTCATTTTTAGACTTAAACGCCTGACCAAGATGCTTTTTATCTTAAATATTTAAGGTGGGTGTAAAAAAAAGAATTCATATTTTCAAGCTATAGTTTTATAGTATATTACATAGTTATTTGAAAAATCAGTACGTGAAACATAATTATTTAGTATTTTGACAAGAGAAAGTGTTATACTTGATATTGGATTTTTCTGCTTTTTATTATGATCTGAATTTATTTTCATAATTTATAACTTTTAATCGCCCGAAATCTTAGATTTAAAAGAGTCTAGTTGTGATAGATAAAAAACAGAAAGCTATTGTCATCTACCTCCACTTTGATTAGCATCGGAGGAGCTAATATTACTGCCATATTTAATAAAAGCTTTCCTACCAACTTCAAGACTAACCCAAACTAAGGTCCCCTTTTTTCCTTGGAAATATTTTGTAATTTTCTCAAACCTTGTATGTATATTACAATAGTTATTTACATTATAACAGATGTAAGTAGGGTTTACCAGCCTAAGACAAATTTTGCGCCCAAGTGCTAACGAGGGCTAGCAAAATAGTCCGAGACTAGTTAAGAATGCTTCATTCCCAATAATGTATTAGGTTTTTCCAATCCTGGTATTTATATTGGGTAAAAAATTCGCTATTAAAAACTAAAATTAATAACATCTTTACCTGTACCGTATGTAAAACGAGTGTTTTATATATATTTTTTCTATTTTGCATATTTATTATTAAAAAAATACTATTTCTTCGATGAAATATTCTCGCAAAAGACTGCCATTTCAAGGTTGGTAACAAAAAGTTTAAAAATCAAGCCATTACTTCTTCCGTTACTGTCTTTACATAAAAATCAGGTACTCAAGTACCACAAACAAGATGAAAAGTGGTTATGATACGCCAAAAATTGTCCTAAGTATTAAAAAATGGGTGTCAAAACACTCTCATTACGTAAGGCATTGGCGCTACGTAATAGTTTCAATAAGTACGCAATATAGAAAAATTCATATTTATATATTATAGTGTTAATATTTTGAAACACTTTATATTTTATTGTTTAGTAAATGATAACAAAAAATGCAATACAAAATAATAACAACGATAGCGATTTAGCGAATTTATAAATGACTTTGGATAAAGGATTTCTAAAAAATAAGTCTAGCGATTTTGAGAAAGCTAAGTACCTGAGAATTTTTTTGGTTTCTTATAAAACGCTGCGCATTCTGTAGCTTTATTCATGAGACTTTATGACACTCGCCTGCGGCTCGTGTCACCAAACTGTCTCATTCGTGTGAAAAGTCTTATTTTGATCTACTATTTCGTCATGCAAATAGGTCGGGAATGTTCGTAAAATCACGAGAAGTCAAGGCCCATCCGTGCGCCATTCAGATCCGCACTTTCTAGCTTAATTTAATAATAATTATTGGCAATGCTTGCGTTTACTACGGTTTACTCGAGTCCAGCGTTTTATAGGCAGCCGAAGTGGGTTTTTTAGATTACTATTTTTTGAAGTTGGTTTTATGGGAGTGATTTTTCAAGGCCATGTAACGACACGTTTCGGAATTTTCGTCTCGCAAGAGAGATAAAGTATATGACTCTATATCTTTCCATCTTATGGAATTGGTAGAGAATTATTCAATTTCTATAAGACGAAGTGAAACTAACCGAAAGTTGATTGGACGACTAACCCGAACTAACCAAATCTATTAAAAGTGATTATAACGTACCGGAACCGGTTCAAATGACTAAAATAAGTTAAGACTAACTGAAAGTAACCGAAAGTTGATTCGACGACTAACCCAAACTAACCAAATATATTAAAATTGATTATGACGTATCGGAATCGGTTCAAACGACTAAAATAAGTTGAGACTAAGTGAAACTAACCGAAAGTTGATTCGACGACTAACCCAATCTAACCAAATCTATGAAAATTGATTATAACATATCGGAATCGGTTCAAATTACTAAAATAAGTTGAGACTAGGTGAAACTAACCGAAAGTTGATTGGACGACTAACCCAAACTAACCAAATCTTTTAAAATTGATTATAAAGTATCGGAACCGGTTCAAATGACTGAAATAAATTGGGACCAAGGGAAACTAACCGAAAGTTGATTGAACGACTAACCCAAACTAATCAAATCTATTAAAATTTATTATAACGCACAGGAACTGGTTCAAATGACTAAAATAAGTTGAGACTAAGTGAAAGTAACCAAAAGTTGATTCGACGACTAACCGAAACTAACCAAATCAATTGAAATTGACTATAACGGATCGGAACCGGTTCGAATTACTAAAATAAGTTGAGACTAAGTTAAACTAACCGAAAGTGGATTGGACGACTAACCCAAACTGTAATATGTATGTAATAAAAAATTATTTATTTTATTTATTTTAGCCAAAAACAGGCGAATGGAATTTCAATTTAAAAACTAGGAAACGGCAAGTTCGAGGTGCTAACCACCGACAAAAATATGTACAATAAATCTCTTTTACCATCAAACTGAGATATTTTTTAACCTTTTCGAACTTCTCATGAATTTTTTTCGAACTTTATTGAGTTGTAGTTACAACAAACTGTTTTAATGGTCTACTCTTCTGGAATCTGTAAGTACTTACTTATTCATTTCTTTAAGCGCGCAACAATTGCCATTCAAGAGGGAGCCGAATCCTTGTTTTTTTAACGATTTTATCGACTTTTGGGTAAAAATTGGACGTGGCACCCCCAAAATTTTAAGTAAGGCTCCAGCGGCGGCCTTTTTTAAGAAACCCCTAAAATTCTTTCCCCCTTGCGATCTCCCACTTTATAAACTCACGAGCCGTAACTGATCGTAGGCCAGTATCGTAATGAATGCGAGTGTTTTAATAGTAATAAGTGTGAGTCGCATACACTATTCATTCTACGTCAGTCATAATAATTTAAAAAGCTACTTTATATAGCTTTCAAAATTTACTAAGTAAATAGTAACTAACTCTCAAAATTGATAAATTTAAAATGTCATGGTTATGACAATCATTGATATTGATCGAATATTGCTGTAATGTTGCATTTTGATTGATTGCGAACATGTTTTTTAATGAAATATCCGTAGTTTAATGATTCTCATTAAAGTACAGCTAATAAATATCTAATAAACCACCGAATGAATAGGGGCAGAGAAACAATGTTACTGATGAAATTAGTGTAGATGAGAAACAATTGGCCCAGGACAGAAACCTGGGGCACACCACACCATATTTATCAGTTTCTTTACACAAATTATTCTAATATGCTGTCACATATGAGTGTGTTGCCAAAAAACGCGTAGAAAAATGGAACATTGCAGGCATTTCTAATCAAACGACTGAGATTGCACAGTTCTACTCAATTATGCCACTTTGATCCAATGCTAAATGGTACAATTTCCCTCTAACATATACAGGGTGGTGCAACCAAGATGGGGTGGACGATTGTGAGTAAACGGTGAGGAATTTCAAGAAAATATTTTTTGCATGTTGTTAATAATCAAATACGCTATGTTTTAAAAATATAGCCATAATACAGGGTGGTCCGAAAAAGTCGTGGTGAACCAAACTTGTATTTTTTTAAATGGAACACCCGGTATATAATTATCCCAATTTATTCTCCTCTTAATTGCGATCACTTTGATATAAGGTGTACTAGGGCTAAAAATTATAGTAAGGGATTGGGGCGCGGTTAAAGTTGAAAAAATGTTCAAAGTTCGGTAAGTTTTTGACAGCATTTGAAACAGGTACAGAAAATCCAATTTTCCATGAAACGTATCATATCCTTGAATACAATAATCGCTTACAATTTGTTTAAAATTATTCATTATTATACAGGGCGGCCAAGTTTTGCAAATACACCCTGGGCTCATTTTTTTTAAATAGAACACCCTGTATATTTTATTTTCATGTTAAAGATAACATTTCTAGCTTTCAAAAAATACCATACATGATAGTTCTCTGACCAATAGTTTTGTAGTAAAATAGCAATGAAAACAAATTTTCTGCATTCTAATGCGATTATGCTGATTTTAAGTTGATTATTATTGAATATCTAATATTAGTAAGACATGACACCATCATGAATGAAACAGAAGATTTACAAATTTGTGAAAGCTACTACAGCATAATTAACATAATCCATTATTCACAAGTTAAGTGTAGATGGCCTAATGATCATAAGTTAAGTAAACTGAGACCCAAAACTTTTACATGTTTATTAGAAATATTTCAGGAAACAGGAAATTAGTGTTTTTAGGAAATGTAAAGTAAATTAAAAAACCAGTTTCAAACAAAGATCAATTATCAGTTTTTTTTATGGTAGTGGCACACACACTAAAGGGCGATCCTATGGCGCTCGACGAACGGTGTGTGTGTGAAGATGTTGATTGACACGGTTCTTGAATAGTTGTCGGTAGGTAATTAGGGGGAAACAGATGTCCTGGGAGTGACTGAGTCCAGATTGATGCAGTGCGCCAGACAAAGGAGGTCTTGTAAAGCGATGTTCTAGGTGTTTACAGTTGTGCAACGAAATGGTGCGTTCTTGTTGTCTGTCGTGACTGCCTGACAGGCGTTACCAGGTGCGGGATGAGGTGGGACAGATCCTGGGAAAGTATCTGTAAAACAGGGAAATCTCGACCACATGTCTGCGGTGTTCCAAACTATCCAGATTCCGGATCATCTCCGGATCGCCGACAAGACGAACAGCTCCCTTTTGGATAGAATCCAGCAGCTTTTGGGTGTTGGTGCGGCACCCCACATTCTAAGAACGATCTTATTTACGCTTTGTAGAGCAAGAGTAACTGCTGCTGTGTACACAGTTTTTTGTTGTGAAATAGCGCACCAAGCTTCTGGGAGGCTGATTTTGCGATGTTAGCAACGTGGTCATGCCAGAACATATTGCTGTTGACCGAGACACCTAGCAGTCCGATTGGCGAGGATGAAGGAATGGTCGATCCTGCCATAATGATGTCAGGGCCCGAGGTATCGGCCCTCTTCGTAAACGTGGCTGCTTGTGTCTTTGCTGCATTGAACTGGACCAAATTTCTGTCCCCCCAAGTTTGAACCTTCTCCAGGTCTTTATTAATAGCTGTAATCTGCTCCTGTCTGCGGTGATAAGTCAGAGTCGCTCGTAAAGGTTTTTCTGATCTAAATTTTGAGACATGAGTACTGTTATCCAAAAACTGTATGCAGGTTATGCGTTTTGGTCAGCAGGTCATTAATATAGATGAGGAACAGAGTTGGTGAAAGTATTGCGCCCTGAGGCACGTCCGCGTTATTGGAAGAAATAAGAAAATTTGTTTTCAGTGCTATTTTACTACAAAACTATTGGTCAGAGAAGTATCATGTACGGTATTTTTTGAAAGCTTGAAATATTATCTTTAACATGAAAATAAAATATACAGGGTGTTCCATTTAAAAAAAAATGAGCCCAGGGTGTATTTGCAAAACATGGCCACCCTGTATAACAATGAATAATTTTAAACAAATTGTAAGCGATTATTGTATTCAAGGATATGATACGTTTCATGGAATATTTGGGTTTTCTGTACCTGTTTCAAATGCTGTCAAAAAATTACCGAACTCTGAGCATTTTTTCAACTTTAACCGCACCCCAATCCCTTACTATAAGTTTTAGCCCTATTAGACCTTATATCAAAGTGATCGCAATCAAGAGGAGAATAAATTGGGGTAATTATATACCGGGTGTTCCATTTAAAAAAATACAAGTTTGGTTCACCACGACTTTTTCGGACCACCCTTATGGCTATATTTTTAAAACATAGCGTATTTGATTATTAACAACATGCAAAAAATATTTTCTCGAAATTCCTCACCGCTTACTCACAATCGTCCACCCCATCTTGGTTGCACCACCCTGTATATGCTAACGCATATTTTGTTAAGTCGTATTACTAAAAATTTAACAGACGCCGACCATAATACAATCAATTTCACAGATTTTGTAATCTACAAAACTTTGGGGCTTAATTTGAACCCCTGAAATCAACAAGGCGACAAGAATAAAACCCAATACAATGAAAATAACCGGCTAAACCGGCTGTTAAAAAAATAAAATTCTATGTCCTAAAGCGTTCACTTAAGCTTGATCAAATCGACTGTTAAAAACTCAACTGAACAATCAACAAAAGTGTCACGAGTGTAAAGTATAATTCTTAAAAATCATAGAAGCAATGGTCAGTGCTTAATTGCGCAGCTGTTTAATAAATTATTCGAGGCGTTCAAGTTTATGGCGACGCGACGACCAGGATGGCAAATCACTTGAATCTAGCGGTAAAAAGGATTCATGTCAGTGGTAGTGTAATTTTTTGAGATTCATGCCCAGGGCACCTAAATGAATACTCCTATATATCTGATGTTCTGCAGTCCTTTGAGCAACAATGAATAACTTTTCATCTTGATGACTGATATTTTCAATTCAATTTTCAGCAAGGAGATTTTACCTCACATTAACGTAACAATTCAATTTATATTATTTCATCCAATCATTAATTAGTTCAGTTCTTCTTATCCTATATTCTGCAAATTTTCTGATATTCACTTGTCAAAAAATTACGAGTTTTTAGAGCAATAAAAAAATACGTGGACGAGATAGATATTATCATTTCATGTATATTCACTTCTCGACTTACCCAGTCTTCTTGTATCCAATCAATTAAATTTTGTTGATCTGGATCTTCTCTATAATGAATTATGAATGTTTGAAAACCAATAGTTGCTTGGGACTTAATCTAAAAAAAAATACTTTAAATAAATGTTTAATAACATTGATTGATATGGACGTTTTGCTAAATAAGGAGGATCACTCTATAAAGCGCAGTATTCTTCTAAGCAAAATTATGGAAAATCGAAAAAACGAGGACTACTATTAACAAGCAGGATAGATTAACAAGAGATTTTTTCTCAAGTGTCTATTGAAGCAATTTAAGGTTTCTGGAAAATGTCTATTCATATTCAGCAGTTGCGTACTTCAGCAACTGCTGATAAGTGAATAATTACAATTATTCCGTTTAAGCAAGGTTGGACTGACTAAAATACCAGTTGAAGTTGGTAATATAAAAAAAACTTTCACAAAGGCGCTTTTGGCACAATAATTATAGTACCACCCTCCTAAGCTCAATTTTGATCCCACAAATAGATCATTGCTAGCTTAAATCGTTTTTGACCTATAGCAGAGACAACAAAGAGACGAGGAACTGAATGTTAATAAATCTACCGAGAGAGAGAAAGCTGTCATGCCTTCTTTGTCTGTCTCCAAGGAAAGTAAACGTAGATGGCGTACGAAACACCTTATTTAGGGGGTAATTTGGTAAAATCCATCACCAGATATTTTTAAATTGTAGGCGTTACTGACAAAATTACCGGAGGTTTTTTTTTTTAATTTGAGATATCAACTTAATCTGCGCCTGTTTGTATTGTAAATTGTCTGAGGTGTTCATTTTGTTAATAATACCTATAAGTTAAAATATCTGGTGATGGATTTTACGAATTACCCCCTAAATATGCAAAAAAATATACAAAAATTATAGGTCCGTATTTCAAAAAATTTACCTGATGATGGTTCTGAGAAATCGACACGTTGAGTTAGAAAACTGACAACATCCTAGGATAGATCGTTAAAAAGTGCCTCTAGAAAGTGTCATAATTTTTTTGATATTTCCAAAAATAACGTCACAAAATATTAAAACCCAAATTTGAAATTTTCGGGTTTTCTAGGATATCTCCGGAAGTACTTGAGATATCTCAAATATGAAAATGTCAAAATACTGAGCACTAAATTGCGCAGCTTTGCCCCAATTTAAACTGTGCTGTATCTCTTACCGTTTACGAGATCCCAATAGTGAGAAGCGAATTTGTTTCACCCGGTATTCTAATGTATCGAAAGAAGAGTTTAAACAGAGATAGAGGGCCTATTCCGTACAGTCCATTGTATTGATTGATCGAGCGTGACTGGATTCCAGGATTGGTTCTTTTTGGTTCCGTTTGACTGGGCAAACAGTTAGTGTAAAATAGAGTTCGGTAGATTTTAAATTTAGTTTTGATCATCTCCTGATGATGCTACCATGGTTAGTGAAACGCGCGTCGAGTACAAAATTCTTTTTCGATATTGTGGATAAAACTCTGTTTTAGTGCATTTCGTCAGAGGTTCTAAACCCCAACAGTTATTCTGGGTGTGAACTTCATGAAAGTATTGGATTGTTTGGAGACCAATAACGGCAGTCATGGCGGCTAACTTCGCCATTTAGGACGAAGAAACACACATCAGAAAAACAAATGTTATAAAGATAATCTTGATTGTTAATAATTCGTTCCCTAATGATTTCACAAAGTTCTAAACATCGATCGCCATCATCTTCGTTTAGTTTCTGGACTAAATGAAGTTCATAAGAGTAAAATGTATGTGATTTTAATGTTCTCTGGATGGTTGTACGCCGAATATATCTGATAATCTTATAGAACTTAGAGTAGGTTTCATCACGATGTGCCAAAACAGCTATTTCAACTGCTTCGGTGTTTATTGAATTTTGAACCACCTTTTTTGTTTTCCTCAGAGCCAATTTCTCGATATTTTGTACCTAGAATGCAGCACCTCTGGCACGATTATTGTTTCGAAAAAGGAACGAAATAATTTCAAATTTTCATTGAATAGTGTTTTGTTATATTTTTAAGATATCATCACTTTTAAACATTATTTTCTCGAGAACTCATCCAAAATTTAAAAAATGAGGAGGCATTGAAATGGTAATTGATGTACAACATGATATCGCTTGTTAATAAAGATTTTTAGGGTAAAATCACCCCCGCTTAGAGCTTAAATCTGGGGCAATGATTAGCATTTTAAGATCTTTTACAGGCGTAGCCGACTATATCAAAATCGGCCTCTCCTATTGGTCAATCCGCATGGCCCTCCGCCCGCTTCGCTCGCTACGGGGGCTCAAGGGAAACTAACCAGGTGCTAACCCAATCTAACCCAAGACATACTCAAAATCAAGAAAAAAAGCTGTTTAGAAACATAATCTTAAAAAAATAATTTAAAAAAGCAACGGGGTTCAAACCCGTGTTTTCCAGGTGAGACCCAACGATCTAAACCTCTACACCACGAGAACTCTTGCGAAAAATTGATTGCATCACGAAGACATATTGTAATACGAGATGGATCGACCAATAGGAGAGGCCGATTTTGATATAGTCGGCTACGCCTATAAAGGATCTTTAAATGCCAATGATTATACCAAAAAAATATGACCCCCTTGAAATTAAAGTTGACGGGTCGGAGCGTTTTTGTTTTCTACATCATAAGACAGGAAATTTCGCTGGAAAGTTTTCAGTGGACCAACATATATATATTATGAGGCAAAATCGGCTTACATCAGTTTTGCCACATTTAAGGTGCGGAAAAGCTGCAGTTTTGAATTTACAACTAGAACGCTCCATGCTTTTAAATTGCTTTATTTTGTTCAAACATAATTGACACGTTTTTGTTGTAAATATGATATATAAGATTGTGAGAGTCATATTCTGGTAGTGAATATTTGCCTTTTTCACCACTTCAATATGTATGTTCGGTTCAGGTCCCAGTATAAGTATATAAACTAGAACTGGCCCAATTTAAAAAAGACTACATTTCTAAATTGTAGACGAAAAAGCCAACAATACACGACCTAAGTGGAGTAAGTATAATCAAAGGATTATAAAAAAGTAAGTAGAGTATAATGATTCGTTCTGCATCCACCGCCGCGGAGGATGCAGAACGAATCATTATACCCTACTAAAGCACAATTTGAAAGTGAAATTTATTTTTTGTTCACTTACCCACCACCACTAGATAAATTGCGTAGCTACTCAAAATATGAAAAATGAAACGACAGGACTTTGAAAAAGTTAGATTTGTGTATAATTTGTCAAGTGAAATGTAAGTAGTATTGCAAGGAGGTTTAAAAACATATGGGATGTTGTCACACTGCACAAAGTAAGATTTATTGGACCACCGCGTTTAGTATATAATATTTCGCAAGATAACAAAAATTGTATTAGAATCACCGTTCTGCTACTAAATAATTCATAATCGAAAAATAGTGTTCGTTAGGCTTCGTGACAGGAACATAATTTGTACGATTGCTTTTTTGTAATGACAACAAGATTCCATGATTATGATTAATCATCGTAATTATAGAGCGCAGACAATTTTTTGTAAATGGGCCAACACGATTAACAAATAGTAAAATAGCACAGTAGTTAGAATTATTCTGATGAAAATTCCGCTACCTCAATTAGGTACTTAACCATGTATAACAAAAATTCATTCACATCAATTAATCTAAAAAATTGCTTTATAAAATTGGACTTGTACTTAGGATATACTTGGACGGAATCTTGCGTGACAATACAAAATAAATAACAATATATTATCTCCAGCTATAACTCTCCAAACAAGAAAAGCACAGACTGGACAATAATATAGAATTTACACCCACTAAGACATCAAGACCCAAGTAATAATTAATGACTTTTGTTGGAAGAAAACAATTAGATATAATTAAATCTGCTTTTAATTGCCGTGAAATCAACGTCTATAATACAATTTTTTATATAAAGAAGCGTGCAAGATGTACAAATAAATTTATTAGTTCTCTTTAAAAAAAAATGATACATTGCACTAAAAAGGCATTTGTTCAAAAAATTTTAACATTTAATGTCAAAGCGAATTTATTTATTTTGTGGTGGTCGACCAATTGAAACAACAAATAGCAATAAATAATTAACGTAACAATTCAAGCAAAGCCTTCATTAATTGATTGGTAACTATTTGTAAAATATTTGTAACATCGCTCACGAATTTCAAATACCCGTTAGTCATAGCCGGACACATTCGCGGAATATAAAATCAATGACCTAGTTTATCAAACTTGTTCGATTTTTACCATAAAAATAAATGAGTCGAACTTACCCAGTCTTTAAATATAAATCCTAATATCCCTGCGGTCATTTCAAACAGGAGAAGCACCGAGAGAAATATGGCATACTAAAAAAAAATACAGTAAAATGGTAGCAGATAAATTAGTGGTTTCAAATCAAATATTTTATTAGTATCACGTACAAATTAGACTACTGAGGTATAAAAAGTTCAGAATACAAGGAACTTAAGTATTCACTGCCAAAAAAAAAACTTCAGTAAAACTGTACTGGATAAAATTTATGATTTAAATTAAAACAATAAATTATTAAATATGTTATTTAATTACGTACAAATTAGACTATTAAGGTACAAGTTCAAAAAACAAGAAAAATTAGGTACTGACTGTCTAGCATTTGGTGTATTGAATTTTGTATAATCGAAATATTATACGCCAATTATGATATATCTATACGCTGTTTATCCTCCTAATTTGATAAAATTGGCGATCTTTGGACATATTGAGTCGCGTTTAAACCTAAAACCCTCACAGAATATGACACGGATAGTAAGACATAATTTAGGACTAATGATAATTAGTTGTGGCAAGCCTGGCAAAGATCTTGACTGCCATGGTAACGGTAATCTCCAAATGGTAGTGAAAACATCACTACGTAAAAAGTAGTTGCATCTTTGAATAAGATTTCCTTTAACTTCAGGTCTCGAGAGAGTCTAGAGAAAATTCACTAGAATGTGTGTGACAATGAACAAGTGACGACTGTTCGAAGGCAGACAATTCATCTTCTAACATAAAAAAAAATGTCTTTAACAGTTGTTGCTCTAAGAATATACTTCCACATATTAATATTTTTAACACATTGTAAATGAGGGTGCAACGACTTATCTTGATATAGACAGGCAACTAAGGCAACGCGAATTTACAAGTTATACAATGTATAGAGCATAAAATCTCAGAGGCCTAAATCCCAACAGTATAATGCGTATCACGATACACGACATTAAGTAAGATCATCCTACTCGGTTCGGAAATGTTACTGTTAAGTGGGTCCCAAAATTGAGGATATATTTTTTGTAACAAAATATTACCAACCAAAAGTACTCCTAAATGGAATTTGAGAAAACTGCTCAACAATACTCCTTAACCCATTATCGCCAGAAAATAAAAACGTCCGATTTTGTATTCAAATTTAGTATATACTAAGACAAAATAGCAAAATATTTTTTAGGGTAATTTGTTTTTGAGATCAGAGTTTTGAGGGCGTTCCTATATGGGACCAATAGACGGTTTGCAAGTAAACTTGATTTTTGTCATTACATTTATTAGTCAAAAATAAAATAATTTATATTACATTTTTGTAAAATTATGTTATTTTTTCCCTGTGGAAATTGTTAAAACAGGCAATACCGAGCCCTAAGTCACACTTGCAGCACAGAAATCTTGTCCCTCGTGCATCAAATCAGTTCCACCCGTGTTTTTATTCTATTGTTGTAGTACAGGATATGGTCTTGTGACTGGAACCTTTTTTTCTGAACGAGAAAATCGATCAACGTTTTTAATTGACTGCACTCTATATGAAGTACTAGCTACGATTACCACGCTGTTATCCTTCCATCGAATATATTGGAATCCACTACTTTTTTGAGGTGGTAGAATAACTTCCTCTACCTTGGTTATTCAAAACAGCTTTGGGTGTTAGTGGACCTTTACTAGGAACGCGATTCTCGCGAATTGTTTCTGTGACACCATAACCATTTTGTTTCAGAGTATCAAGAATATTTGCTCCAGTAAAAAGGTTGTCTATAAAAATATTGTATCGAAATGATTTACTGATGTCTCTCAAATCGTCCAGCATTTGAACGAGAGGAGCACACATTTTCCAAAATGCGACTCGTAATCATGTTTTGCTCTTGGATGTTTGCCCTGGTATATCTCAAAATTTCGGCACCAATTCTTGTACTCTAATCTAATTGGTTTGTCACGAATGAATTGTTCACATCCGTAACATCCATAATACCGAATGATCGATTCATCAGACGACAAGTTTGGTGCCGGCACAAAGTGTTTTTTAAATAAACCGTTAGGAGTTTAAGACGTTTTGTCATTTTAACCTACAGTGGTATTATCAGCAAAGATATACTTGCGGAACAGGACAATTTCGAAAAAGGCATAATTTGTTGTCTGTGCTGCCAAATGAGCTGCAATAACTCATCAATAAAAAACGTTCAAATAGTTCACAATAGGACATATTTTTTTGTACATATCTTAATTCTCTTCTGGAAAGCAATGCTCGGTAAATAAGTCCGCATCACAACATTTATAATTGGTTGGTACTAATTTCAATGTACTCTTGTCAGTTTTTCAGCATTATTAGTAGACAGACGTTTTAAATTTGTCTGCGTCAAATCATCGTTGCTGCTTGTACCCACCATATTTTGAAGGTGTCAATCACTGTTTAAATCATCAGAGATTCCGGCATATCTCCTTGAATTCTTAAATCGAATTTCAGCTCCAGCAGTAAGCTGTTGGGAGGTCAGATTATCAACCAAACCTCCCTTGTCTTCGAAGCACGCGGTACTCTACGTATACACCGCCGCAACCTATACAACCTACGCAACGTATACGAGTCTGAGTCGTAAGTAATATCTAAAGATTCTTGTAACGTGACCGCTAAATAATTATTATCAACAAAATTGAATTTTTCCGGAAAGCGCCTGGATGGCGGTTCCGTATGACAACCCAACTAACTTGCCATATTTTTAAGGTGTCACTGTTAAAATCATCTGCGATTCCGCCATATCTTCTAGAATTCTTAAAACGAATTTCAGCTGCAGCAGAAAGCAGTCGGGAGCTCAGATTTATCGGCCAAACCTCTCGCGTCTACAGAGCACATGGCTCTCTGGTAGTTCCATAAACACTTCCGCAACTTCCGAGTCTAATTCTTTCTTCATTGTATTTTTGCAATTTGAAATGATTAAGTCTCTCTTTCGAATATTTACTCAACAGTATGGGAAGATCCCAGTGCTTTTAAAATACTTTTTGCGACAGATTCTGTAATTCCATAAGATACATATACGAATATTTACTCAATAGTATGGGAAGATTCCAGTGCTTTTAAAATACTTTTTGCGACAGATTCTGTAATTCCATAAAATACAATTCATGTCAGTCAGTACCTCACTTTTTGAGAGCTTTGTTTGATTTAACCGCTGCCATTTAGCAAGCATCCTGCTCCATTTTAGCTCGAATAGACCACAGCAACACTCGTCTAGCGATTGATAGATATGTGGCATGTGGGGACAATTTAAATAAGGTAATATTATTTTGTACGCAAGTTCTATGGTTTCCCTATGTCTGAGACATGACCATCCATTACATCTAAGAACGGCCTTTGCTAAACTAACATACAAAATTTAGTGAACCAAATATTGAAGACAGCAGTTGTCATCCATCCTTTATCTGACACAGCATAGTTTCCTTCCATGTGCTTCATAGATTTTGCCCTCGATACCTAATTAGCAGGGGTAGTAACAATCCACTGACCGAAATACGCCCCTAGATATAAAAGCCATATTATCACAATAAACAATATGAAACAAGTTGATGTGTTTAATACAATAAAAACGGCAGGTATAACAAAAAGCTAATAGTATACACAAGCCCAAAAAAAAATTATGAATGAGCCCTAAATTACCAGAAAAGGAAATATAGTCCAATTTAGATTTCGCTTGAAAAATATCAGAAGATTGTAGCTATTGTATATTCAATCAAAAACTTATCTTGAACATATAGTTCAATTCGGTTTTTTTACAATACGAATCCTGTTCGGTGGATAGTTTATACTATACCAATTAAAATAACCCTCCAGTGGGGATGTCTGAATAAATCCGTTAATATTTTTGGATGTGTAGAAGCAAACAAAAGTAACATCGACTGCACACATTCACAGTACTGTCGGAAAAAATGTATTTAGCCAAAAATATATTCATAATCTACGATTTACTGATTATTGGGTCTTCGCCAGCATCAGTAACTATAGTTTTCTTGATTTTGACTCTTTTCAATATTTTGTAGCATTATCCCCGATTGACTTAACGTTAGACCTAGGTCTAAAATTTTACACCTATGGTGTTTTCTAAATATGTTAAAACTGGTAGTGTTTTAAGATTTATCTACTACTACTAGTAGTCGAGTCTTAAATTTCTGTTAGATGTTAAATTTACTTTCCAGGTAAGCATAAACCGATCAGTTTAAAAGCGTTAGTGAATCAGGGTTATGTGGCTAATTCTATTGATAAACTTTAAAAAAACAAACAATATTTTCTTATTTTTCTGCTAATCTACCTTCTGTTATATTAAATCTATAACATAAATTCTATGAGGATGCAACACATATAAAATTATCTCAACGATATATTTTGTAAAATAAAAATGTACTTACAGTTGCTAATAAACAAGTATTTTCTCTGAGGGCACCTACACAGCCAGTAAAGCCTATAATAAAAGTTACTGTACCTGAAATAAAATAGAGTAAAATGAATGCAAAAATAAAGTATGTCTGCAAAACGTAATAATAAAAGAGATATGACCTCATATTATACAAACTGGTCTGTGCAAGACCTTTTTCACACCACAGAGCCTTTTCTTGTGAGTCGCAAAATAAGTATGTCCAATTGATAAATGATTTCAACCTTATTTGAAAATATGGATCAATGATACACTTCCATTTTACCTTACAAATATTTGGGTTTTCTCTCCACTATCGTTTTGAATTGGTTATATAGAGCCTCTTCGGCTC
Source organism: Pissodes strobi (assembly GCA_016904865.1). Classification (NCBI taxonomy): domain Eukaryota; kingdom Metazoa; phylum Arthropoda; class Insecta; order Coleoptera; family Curculionidae; genus Pissodes; species Pissodes strobi. The sequence goes on from MU182677.1 coordinate 61,227, forward strand.
TGGCTCCAGGATGTAAACAG
>MU182677.1:66246-128195 GCA_016904865.1 Pissodes strobi
CTCTAAACTATCGATTACTCAAACTGGCGTTAATAGCGTTGTCAGGTAAGAGATTTTGTTCACCTAGGTATTCGATTATAGCACACAAGATAAAATTAATTCAATACTTTATTGACGAAAAAGTGTTAAGGTAGCTATCCAGCGTCAGTCTGGAATAATGGTTATTTTCCAAACAAGTGCGAACAATATCACGAGTTAAGAATATTTTTTTTCTACCAGCGTGCAGAAATCAGCATGCTATAAACAATAGAACATTAATAACTATGATATACACAAACTAAACATTAATTTATAAAAATATATATACAGAATGTCCCAATAAAATGGACGCAAGATAATACCTCAGTTATTCTTGTATTGAATTATTTTATGTACTGTGTTCTCTTAAGCCATAAAACGATAAGTATGCCGATCAGATTAATGTTACCCTTTAGACTGTTCTCTCCATAGACTACTTGAGGATGATAATTATCAAAATACTTAAGGAAAACTTCATTGTAGACATGCACTCACAATCGTACCACTCACAAGAACAATCTATTCAATAAACCATATTAAGACAGTACTATTTTAACACTCTTTTTTACACGTAGATTCCAAAAAATCTGCTTGCTAAGCAATCAGTAAGTAACTGATAATTATATTCGAATATCTAGAACACCTAGGACCTGCTATATTTGATTTAAACTGTTTTTATTTTAAATGAGTAATTTGTACTACTGAAAGAATATTTAACAAAGTAAAAGTTGCTTTCAAAATTCTCATAACTGCAATATTCAACTATAAAATGGAAAAAGGACTTCCCATTGATTAAATTGGCGTTAAATGATGTAAATTACATATATTCTAGAATCACCTGACATTAAGTACAAGACACAATAAAGCATCTGAGCTAAAAAAAAGAGCAAAATAGGAATTTAATTGAACCAAAAATGTTTATTTACAGCAGAAAATATGTCATGAAAAATATTACTAAAGTATTCATGAAATTAATAAAATTACCTACTTACCTGTACAAATTAACATAAATGCTGGATCTAGAGTAATATTGGCAACTTTCCCTACATTGTTAAAAATATCTTTTTCAGACCATGCCCAGACTCCTATTGTTAAAATACATAGTCCTAAAAGCTGAAAAGAAAATGTTTTATTAATATGCCTACAACTTGCATATTTGTGGAAGTAAGACATTTGTCAGTAAAACCATAAGTTAGATCCAAACTATTACTTTATATGAAACACAAATTATTATTTAAAATAACAAATTAGAAAGTATTCCATGTGATGAAACAAGTGTCCTCGCCTAAGGATATAAAATAGTATTGAATACTGGTCAAACGAATAAAATAATGTAATTATCAGGTTAATAAATTATTACGATAAAAAGAAATCTCGCATTTTCACCGTTTAAAATATGGGGTTATTTAGTCTCAACAGGCTAGCAATAATTTGAAAGTACGAAACGACCTACCTATACAGGTACCCTTACTTTTCGGCGCATGATAGCCTACATGGCATTTGGAGTTACGTTAGATATTGCTTGTCAGGCTGGGGTACTTATAAAGTCGGAATTATACCAATTTGTAATGACGTCATTTTTGTTTATCTTTGTTTAGTATATTCTTCCAAACGGCGGAGCGGCGGTGACAACAAACTTTTGAAAAAAATTGGTGTCCAATGATTATTAATTTTTTATATACTTGGTTATGTGGAGTATCCGTCATTGTCAATCAAAAACATTGGTTTGTCAACTTGTTGTCGAAAGTTATTCCGAAAAGTTTTAAATAATGCCGAGAAAAAGATATAATAGGTATAATGAACAATCGCAGCTGAAAATTTTAAATATATTGGCTTTTTTCAACTGGAAAAGGAACAAGTCCGAAACGGAGTCGCGCTTCAAATTGAGAATAGGATACAGCGAGACGCAGATGCAACAACGATCGCAAACATAAAGAATGGGATAAAATCAGACCAGGATTACGCTTCCAGTATGTTTTCCAAGCAAAAGACCGCAAAAACCAAAATTACAAAATATTTTTAAAATATAATTCGGGAGATGCATGTGTGTAGTTGAGATGCGTCTGTTTCACAACAGTTCAGTGATTTATTGATAAATTAATGAATAAAATCGCCATGAACAATAGAAACTGCGAATACTGTGATATTTCGGTAAATCGCAAGAAACCCGGAATTCAGTGTAGTGGTTTTTTTGCCAGATTTGTGCACGGAGAAAGTGTAAACATCGTTGGTCCCCAACTCGATGTCGTCCGCATGGAAGGTGTCGCATGGAAGTGTGAAGATTGCCGCTCCACCTCTGCCAATGGTTCGAGCACTGTAAAGGTGAGAACGCATTAGGCGGTCGCGGTCCCGTCACATCGCGAACCGTTCTGGGCTGGTCTCTCGAGATCCTTTGGAAAAGATAGGGGGAGAACGCGATGCGAGCAAGAACGTCTAGTGCGAATGCATACATTATAAAACATGGGAAGGAACTTCACCGCTCGTGGTCGAGACTAGCACAGACCGCGATGCGACGGGACCGTGACCGCCTAATGCGTTCTTTCCTTAAAGGTGAGAACGCATTAGGCGGTCGCGGTCCCGTCGCATCGCGAACCGTACTGGGCTGGTCTCTCGAGATCCTTTGGAAAAGATAGGAGTTCGCGATGCGAGCCGGAACGTCTAGGGCGAATGCATACATTATAAAACATGGGAAAGAACTTCACCGCGCGCGGTCGAGACTAGCACAGACCGCGATGCGACAGGACCGCGACCGCCTAATGCGTTATCTCCTTTAGACCGCGCACATCCTTCGGTTCCGTGGGTACACAATGCCCAGTCGCACCACGACGACGGCTAATTCTATCGAGTTGCTCGACGGTATAAAGGACATGCAAGAACAATTGAGGCGGGTTAATGAGCAGCAGACCGCTCTTATAGAATCTGTTAACTTTTGCAGTAATAAAATCACTGATTTTGAGAAAAACTACTAAAATGCGAAGACTACGTCAAAAAAATGGACAAATTAGTTGCCGATAATAAAAAAAACTTTTATCTGATGTGTAGGTCCTAGAAAACCGAATAAACGAGTTAGAACAACATTCAAGATCCCAAAACATAGAAATTCAAGGGATTCCCGAAAAAGAAAACGAGAATCTCTGGAATGTTCTTGGAAAAATTGGAAACTACATGGATTACGAAATCTCCCCAGAAAGAGTAGAGTACATCCACCGAGTCCAACTTAACAAAAATTCTAATAATAAAATAAAAAACATAATTGTTCGTTTCACCACAGTAAAAGAAAAAGAAAAAGTTTTATCGGCTGCGAAATCTAAACGGCTACAGAAGGAAAATGGATCGCCTAGGATGAAAATTGATGGGTTGTCGGAGAATCTCTACTTTAACGAACAACTTACCCTCGCAAATAAAATTCTGTACAAAGGAGTATGAGAGGCTGCAAGAGCCAAAAACTATAAGTTTGTTTGGACTAAAAACGGTCTCATATTCGTCAGAAAGAATGAAACTTCCCGAGTTTTGCTGATGAAAAACAGGGATAACATTATAACCATGCGATCAAGTTTATTTATGTCCAATTTTATTTTTATTAATCAAAATTAAGAGGTTTGACATCGAAATGGCAGGAAAGCTTCAGATTTTTTATCAGAACACAAGAGGTCTTCGATCAAAAACATTAAACTTTTTTCACAACTTGATAAGTACAAATTTCGATGTAGTTTGTTTAACGGAAACCTGGTTAAAGTCCGGCGTACAATCGTCAGAGCTTTTTACCAGCGAGTATGATGTTTTTCGTCGCGATCGCGAGAGTACAGGATCGTTAACGAAAGACGGCGGGGGTGCGTTGGTGGCAGTTAAAAGTCAATGGCTGGAAACCAGATGCAAGGACCTTGAATCTGATGTAGAGGACGTATGGATTTACCTAAGCAGCTCAACAGGTGAAAAAATTTATATGTGTTGTGTTTATATCCCACCTGGTGATGACAATGCATGTTTGTCGTTTATAAACAATGTATATAAAATTTCCTCTCGGAAAGGGCAGTTACCATTGTGGGCGATTTTAATTTAACTAATATCGAATGGATTAATATAAAAAATTAAAAATTCTTTCAAGCATTGCAAGTAGATGAGAGGTCGTCGGCTGTGGTGGATGCCTTTTCTTACTCTGGTTTTATGCAATTCAATAATATACATAATTTTAATGATAGGCTATTGGATTTAGTATTGTGCAACCGGCCTTTGATCTCGGGTATCACTCGGTCCGATTGCTCTCTTGTGATCGAGGATTTGCATCATCCACCTCTCGAATTTTGCATTAATGAAATGTCCGACAGATCGCTTGCCAGCCAGAATCGCAGGGTTTGCAACTTTTATAAAGCTGATTATGTATCAATTAATCAGGACTTAGCGGCGATAAACTGGGAGAACATTTTCCTAAATAACTCGTTGGATTTAAATTTAAATATTTTTTATTCAAAGATTACAGATATTGTTGAAAGACACGTCCCCTCTTTTACAATCAGAGGAATATATCCGGTATACTTTAAAGTAGATACAATAAAAACCATTATAGAAAAGAATAAATGCCATAAAAAGTATAAACAATACAATGATAAAGCCTCATACACAATGTTCTCTACGTTACGTCGCAGGTCAAAGCAAATGGTGAATAGAGATTTTGGCGACTTCACCAGGACCATGAAGGCAAAAATTACAACTAATCCCAAAAAATTTTGGAAGTATGTATCTTGCAAGAAAAAATCATACGTTAACATTCCACCTAGCCTCCATTACGACGAGAGCGTTGCCTACGATGGTCCGGGTGTAAGCAACCTTTTCGCTGATTTCTTTAAGAATGTTTATGTGCTATCGAACACGACGGTAAGGGGATTTATTGATGTTGTTGGTGGGAGTGGTTCCATGGTCGTCACTAAGGACTGTGGTGCCGAAATGATGAAGGGTTTGGACATACATAAGGGAGCTGGCCCAGATGGAATCCCTTAAATATTTAATTTGTGTACACCATTATGTATTATGTATGATTTGTCTCTAAAAACAGGATATTTTCCAGAAAGATGGAAACTCTTTCATATAATTCCAATACATAAAAGTGGAGACAGAGCCAATGTTGCAAATTATCGACCAATAACCAAGATTTGCATCTTTGCAAAAATGTTAGAAAAAATAGTATACCAGGATATTTTCAGCACGGTACGAAACTTAATTATAGATCAACAGCATGGGTTCTGTCCCCAAAAATCTCTGGAGACAAACCTACTCTGCTACTCGCAACATGTGTGTGAGGCCTTGGATAACCGAGATCAAATAGACTGCGTTTATACCGACTTCAGCAAGGCTTTCGATAAAATTGACCATAATAATTGATTGATAGACTTGCGGAGGTGTGTGTGGGTTCAAAGCTCCTAAGGTGGGTTTGGTCCTATATTTGTCACCGTGAACAGAGGGTTGTGGTTAGCGGGCGCGAGTCTGAGCCATTTGTGGCTACGTCGGGAGTACCCCAGGGGAGTCACCTGGGGCCACTGTTTTTTATTATATATATTAATACCATTAAAGATGCATTATAAACAGTAAATTTCTCTTATACGCTCATGATTTAAAAATATACAGTACCATAGGTAGGTTGGATGATTGCCTTCTGCTGCAGCATGATCTGGACAGATTGGAAACATATTGCGCAAAGAACAATTTATTTTTAAACTTAACTAAGTGCCATTCCATGACTTTTACTAAAAAGAAAAACGTAGCAGTCTTTAATTACACCTTGTGAAAGATCGCATTAAAACACCTCGATAACGTTAAAGATCTCGGCGTCACACTCGACAGTCAGTGTACATTCCGTCCTCATTTTGATAACCTAATAACGAAGGCAAACAAAATACTTGGATTTATAAATAGGACGTGCAAGGGATTTCGGAGCCCAAAAGCCTTCTATACTTTGTACCAATCATACGTAAATAGTAAACTAAGTTTTGCCTCAATTATATGGAGCCCACACTATAAGGTACACATAAGAAGAATAGAATCGATTCAAAAAAGATTTCTAAAAGTATTAGCCATAAAAGCAAACCTCTCAGCCGAACAGGTTACTCAAAACTTCAATATCTTACCCCTTGCCAAGCGACGAATTATTAGCGATTTATGCTCTATTTTCAAAATTGTCACAAATTCTATCAACTCCCCATTTATATTATCTCACATAAATTTTAGAATTCCCAGTAGGGATCTTAGAAACTTGGACCTTTTCGGTATACCTATCCGAAGGACGGATATGAGACAGAATTCACCTTTACTTAGAATGCAGGCCGAATTTAATATATATTGTAAAGATATTGACGTTTTTTCTGTCAGTCTCAATACGTTTAAGAGACAAATTAAAACGCATTTTCATAGAGATCAATTTTTGGTTGTCTAAAGTTGGGTATTAATTACGAAATGTATTTGTACTTAAATTTAATGTTGTAATAGCTTGAGTTGTTGGTATGTAGGGGATACTTTTTTGGAACTTACGTTCTGTTGTATCCTAAACTGTAAAATATAAATAAATAAAAATAAATAAATTATATCACAGAACTATTTAAAGATGCTATTTCGCCGACTTTCTTTTTTTTTCAAAAAATACTGTGTATCCCGCAATTTTGCTTCTTTTAAATAATTTTTATTTTTTATTTATTTTTATTTATTTGTTTAATGTATCAACAGTTTAAACCAATTGCAGATGCATTTCCTAAAGCTACTTAAAAACTAGATAAACAAACTTTTAACACAAAATGCACTATAGATTGTTTTGCTGTAATACTTTTCTTACTTCTATTTTAAATTTACTTAATGACATAGTGAAAACATCAAACAAACTACAATATTTATTAAAGGCCATACATAATCTGATCAGTGGTGAATTTTTATACAAGTTAGTTTTTATTTGACATATGTAGAATAAATCTTTATTTCTGGTACTGACTGACCCTACTTTAAAGGGTAATCTTTCAAGAAAATCCAGACTTATAATTAAGTTGTTTAACAATTTATAGATAAAAATCAGACCATGTTCTATTCTTAAACATTGTAGGCTTAATATGTTAAAAATATTACATAAGTATCTTTAGTCAGTCCCTCTTTGTGGATATACATGGTTTACTTTAAAATATAAAAATTTATATAAATATATATAAAAATTTCACAAATTTACTTTGTACAGATTCTAAAGAGTTTACTTTATTTAAATAAAGTGGGTTCCACACTGAACAGGCATATAATAGTTTTGTTAAATCTAGCGATCTATATATGGATATTATTGTATCTATATTGTCAAAAAGTCTACAATTTCTTATTACAAAACCCAAAATTTTAATAGCATTACTAGTATCGTTATTCACATGAATGTTGAAATTCAGTTTTGGGTCAAAATAGATGCCCAGATCTTTTTGAATAGCTGTTTTTTTTAATTCCATATTATTAATTTTATAGTCAAACTCTATGTTTTACATACATTTATCTATATTTAATCTGAAATTATGATCCCTGCACCATTCTACAACTGCGCTTAAATCTTTCTGAAGATTTTTTGCATCATCTAGGGTTCTTATCATTAAAAATATTTTGTAATCATCTGCAAACCCCAAACCCTGAGCAAATTTATTGTTCTTTCCCATATTATCAATGACTAAAAGAAATAAAAGGAGTCCCAAATTTGACCCTTGAGCCACACCAGATGTTGGGGTATAACTTTTAGATAAAAATCCTTGAAATTCAACAAATAAAGATCTATTCGCAAAAAATTAAACTATCAATATAATAAGCTGGGTATGTATGGAAAAACTCTCAAGTACCATAACAATTTCAGCAAAATCAACCCTGTCAAAAGCCTTTTCTGGGTCAGTATTTATTACATCAACTTGATACCCAGCCTTAAATGCTTCTTGTACGTATTGAGAAAAATTTATTAAATTTGTGACAGTTGAATATTAGGGGCAAAAAAAACCATGTTGGTATGATTGACAATCTATTTTTTACGGAGGTATATATTCTATTACTAATAATTATTTCTAATAACTTTGAGCACACTGACACAATACTAATAGACCTATAGTTTTTAACATTTAGTTTAAGAGCCAGTGGCCGGCTGACTATAAGTATTTTACCAGTCATAATTTGGTTCACTCACTCTCTCTTACCTACTACACATGAAATCGGGACTAACTAAGCTTAACGGCGGTAGGTATGGAGCTATTGTTCATGCTCGCAAGTTATTAGAATGGACATAATTACAAACAGTAAGTGTTCATGCTCACAAGGACAATTTAGGACTTAAAATGCGTGTCGTCTAATTCCCAGATTTCCCTGAAGCAGTGGCAACCGCGCAAGACAATCCAGGGAGCCCGCCTATGACTTGTCACCCGGGCGAGCTTTCCTTCTTCTTCTACGAGCCGTCGGCCAATGTGGTTAGGTTAGGATTAGATAATTAGAAAATACAGTCCACAGTTAGAAAGTAAATTAGTTTTTTACTTTAGTACCTTTAGTCGACAAGAGAAAATACCTATGATAAAGATCGTACATTTTTGGTCCTTCGAGCCGGATTTTTATAAGTGTTTTCGGCGAGTCGGAAAGTAGGAAACCACGGCCGGCGGAGAAGCCATTGCACAGTAAGTCTCCATCCCTTTTACCTTTATACCGGGGTGTATCGCGCGTACTCTTTTTGAACGTATTAGTTGGTTTACATTTCGTAGATTTCTTTCTTTAGATTATAATGAAAAACACGTTGATTGGAAGGTCTAGGAATGTTATACCATATCATTAGTATCACATAGATCGGCATTTAGTAGTTTGATTTCTCGGTTGGTAGAATATTCGGGTATTAGTAGTTATAATTTAATAATTAAATTATACCGGTCAGTTCAGGACCACGATGTAAGGGGCGTTTTAGCCTTCGCGACGGTCGAAGAGTTTTCGCAAGAGTGTTTTAGCACAGCTAACAAAGTATCGTTTGAACTTAGTTAACGTTATATTTTTCTTTGAATTTAGAACTTGGTTTCGTTAACTCATTGCGTTGGAATCTCGTCACCATGGGTAAAAAAACCGCTAACGCTGAGGTTGATGAGAATATAAATCGGTTTGTAAAAAGACGAGAACAAATAAAGCAACAAATTAGAAAATTTGCCAACTTTGTATCACGGGTTGACAATGAGGCACAGTTGGCTGAATTAACGGTTCGCTTGGAAAGTGCAGAGCCTCTTTTTAAGGAATTTGAGCAGGTTGGGCTAGAAATAGAGTTATTAGATGAGTCAAGGCTTGATAGTGGTGAGCATGATGAATTTGAACAGCACTATTTCTCTTGTATATCTATAGCAAAAGATCATATTAGGAATTTTAGCATATTAGAACAGTCAGTAGGATTGCAACGAAGTAGTCAAATTGTTAATCCACCTGTTAGTGGAGCAAAATTGCCAAGCCTAGGGTTGCCAAAGTTCGGAGGAAAGTACGATAAATTTTCACAGTTTTTCGAAACCTTTCAGACGTTAGTCCACAAGAATCCGTCTTTAGATAATATTCAGAAGTTTTACTATTTGCTGGATTCTTTAGAGGGTGATGCGCGTAAGGTATTGGAATGTTTGCAAGTTACGAATGCAAATCACTCAGTAGCTCTAGATTTATTAAAAAAGGGGTTTTATGATAAACCCATCATTATTCAGACCCATTTAAGGTTATTGTTTGATATGCCATGTATAAATAGGGAGTCGTACCAGTTACTACAGGGGTTAGGCGATGCCATACAAAAACATATTAGGGCATTAGATGTATTAGGCGAACCTGTAGGGCATTGGGATAGATTAATCATATTCTTCATGAGTAGAAAATTGGACCTAGACACGAAAAAGGAATGGGAGGAGAAAGCTATTTCTGAATTTAAGGGGGACCCAAACCTGACAAACTTCACTGATTTTTTATCGAATAAAGCTAGAATTTTGGGAACAGTAGATGCAAATAATAAAACCACAAGGGTTAATAAGGGAAATATCGGAAATCGCGGCTCATATGCTGCACTTAGTGGAGAGGATAATGGTTCGCAGGTTAAATGTGAGTTTTGCAAAGGCTCACAGTATGTTTATTTTTGTGCGAAACTTTTATCGCTTCCGGTTGAGCAACGGGTAGAACAAATTAAAAAAGTGAGGTTATGCTTTAATTGTCTAAGATCTAGTCACCAGGTTAAAGATTGTAGGTCAGGTGGGTGTAGGAAATGCAAGGGTAAGCATAACACTATGTTGCACCCAGAACATCAAGTAGAGAAAACTGAAAACAACGCACTTGCGTGTTTAGATATTTCGTCAAATGAATCATCGGATGAAACAGTTATTGCCGCTACATCCTATAGTAGTCAAAAACAATTTAGTCAGATTATTTTGTCCACTGCAGTTATACAGATTAAAACCTCGAACAACGAGTTTATTCAGTGTAGAGCGCTACTAGATAGCGGATCACAAGTAAACTTTATTACGCAGGAATTAGCTACGCAGCTAGGGCTTAAACTTGACAAAATAAATCTGCCTATTTCGGGAATAAATGAAATGCTGACAAGCATTAATAGTCAAATGATAGGAACCATAAAGTCAAGTTATAACAATTACACTGCAAACGTCCCATTTTTAGTGATTCAAAGCGTAACGGCGAACATACCTTCGCGCTCATTTTGTAGCGCAGATCTCAACATACCTCCTAATTTAAAGTTACTGACCCAGGGTTTGACAAGTCTTCCAAAATTGATATCCTGTTCGGCGCAGGCATATTTTACGAATTGTTATGTACAGGACAAATTAAATTAGGACGTCAAAACCCAATTTTACAAAAAACCGTGTTTGGTTGGGTCGTGTCGGGGCCGCTTTATACAAATAACAAACTTCAATCTGAAAATAAATCCTTTTGCCATTTCGCGCTTCAAGATATACACAACCAACTAGAAAAAGGTTTTGGTCGTTAGAAGAATTTCCTTCAGAAAATATATACTCTAGGGAAGAATTGGATTGTGAAAAAACTTTTATTGAAACTGTAACTCGGGAAAATGATGGTAGATTTTCTGTATCGTTACCTGTAACAGACAATTTAAATAATTTGGGGGATTCTCTAAAAACGGCAAAAAATCGGCTTTATTCATTAGAGAAAAAGTTCGCAAAAAATCCCTCACTAAAAGAAAAATACTCAAACTTTATGGATGAATACATTGATTTAGGTCATATGAGTAAAATCCCAGTCGAAAATATAGAAACAAAAAACAAAATATTTTACCTACCTCACCACGCAGTGTTAAACGAAGCTAGTACTACTACCAAGTTGAGAGTCGTCTTTGATGCGAGCGCAAAAACCAGTACGGGCAGTACGGGTGTCTCGTTAAATGTTTTGAAGGTGGGACCTACAATACAGGGCGAACTTTTTGAAATTTTGGTTAGATTTAGACAACATGAAGTAGTAGTAACGGCTGACATCGCGAAAATGTACAGGCAGGTTAATATTGTGCCTGAACAGCGCGACTTACAAAGGATAGTTTGGCGCCAGGATCCGAGTTTGGAAATAGATCACTTTCGGTTAAATACGGTAACTTATGGCACGGCATCTGCGTCATTTTTAGCGACAAGATGTTTGCAACAGATAGCTAATGATGTTCAGGCTGAGTTCCCAAGGTTAAGTGAAGTAATTTCGAGGTGTTTCTACGTAGACGATCTTATTCTAGTCACGACGTCTATCCGCGAGGCAGTAGAACTCGGAAAGTCTTTATCACAAACTTTAGAACAATACGGTTTTCGACTTTGAAAGTGGTGTTCGAATAAATCAGAGGTTTTGGATTCTTTGTCGAAGGAACACGGTTATTACCGATAACGACACAAAGAAAACGCTAGGCCTGTTCTAGCGGGCTAAGCCTGACACGTCAGAGTATACTATAAACATTAAATCTACTCGTAATGCTATAACTAAACGCTTTATTCTGTCCGTAATTTCTCAAGTTTTCGACCCTCTGGATTTGGTTGGGCCGGTTACGATTAAGACAAAGATCATATTACAAAAATTATGGCAAATAAGAATAGAGTGGGATGAATCGATACCATTAGAATTATTGACGCTTTGGAATACCTTTTATAACCAGTTAGAATCTTTAAATAAAAAAAAAATAAGGGGCAGGTGTCAAAAAACAGTAGACTTAAAACTTTAGATCCTTTTTTCAAAGATGATTTAATTTTAGTTGGTGGTCGTTTAGGAAAATTAGATGTCCCTTATAACGTAAAATATCCTATTATATTGCCTCAAAAGCATCCCCTTACTAAGTTGATAGTTTCTGATCAACACCATAAGCAGTTGCATGCAGGTGCGCAAGCTGTTTTATCCGCGTTAAGACACCGATTCTGGATTACCAATGGTAGAAGGGAGGTTCGAAGTGTTTTGTCAAAATGCCGCACATGCTTTAGGGTGAATCCTAAAGGGTTGAATCAAAAAATGGGCAACCTGCCCAAAAGTCGTATTACTCCACAGAGGCCGTTCTATACTTGTGGGATCGATTTTGCAGGCCCGTTCAATCTAAAAGATGGCAAGTTGCCAATATGTCCATTGTAAAGGGTTACATGTGTTTGTTTGTATGCCTCGCCACCAAGGCAGTCCATATCGAATTAGTTGGCGATCTTAGCGCTGACTCTTTTCTCGGTTGCTTAAAGAGGTTCTGCTCTAGGCGTGGTTTATGCAAGCGTATTCATTCGGACAATGCCACGAACTTTGTTGACGCTAACAATGAGTTAAGGAAAATATTTGAAACGTTCACTAAGTTTGCAAACGATAGCGCTATACAAAATTATTGTCTACATAATGAAATCGAGTGGCATTTTATTCCGGCCAGATCTCCACATCAAGGTGGGCTTTGGGAATCGGCTATAAAATCCGCGAAACACCATGTCATTAGAGTTATCGGACAGAGAAACCTTACACTTGAGGATTTATATACAATATTTTCTCAAGTAGGGGCGGTATTGAACTCGCGGCCGTTGACACCTCTTTCCTCAGACCCCAATGATATCCAAGCTCTCACCCCTGGACACTTCCTTATTGGAGACGCATTAAATGCAATACCTCAACAAGACCTAGCCGATAAACCTTGCAATCGACTAAATTAGTACCAACTGCTTCAGCAAATGGTCCAGCACCTATGGAACCGATGGAGCGCAGAATACTTAACTACACTGCAGCAGCGCAACAAATGGCACAATTCTCCACAGAATGTCGACGTCGGCACTCTAGTCGTTTTGAAGGATGAAGCTAGTGCACCGCTAAATTGGAAAATGGACAGAGTTGTAGCGGTCCATCCAGGTCAAGACGGAATTACGCGTGTTGTAAGCGTCCGAACTGCAAATGGAATTGTGAAGCGCGCAGTTCAAAAAATATGCGTGCTACCTACTGAAGACTAGTGTCAGTTATTGTTTATTGTTAAACATGTGTTTTAAACTCGACTTTGATACCGCTGTAAAGTTATCATTTGCATCGGAATTTATGTATGTTACTTGTGCTAGGAACAAGAAAGTTTGTAAATTAGTTTTAAGTTAGTTTCCTTTTGGTTGAAAGGCAAGACTTTCAAGGCCGGCGGTTATGTTCATGCTCGCAAGTTATTAGAATGGACATAATTACAAACAGTAAGGGTTCATGCTCACAAGGACAATTTAGGACTTAAAATGCGTGTCGTCTAATTCCCAGATTTCCCCGAAGCAGTGGCAACCGCACAACAATCTAGGGAGCCCGCCTATGACTTGTCACCCGGGCGAGCTTTCCTTCTTCTTCTACGAGCCGTCGGCCAATGTGGTTAGGTTAGGATTAGATAATTAGAAAATACAGTCCAGAGATCGTACAGTTATTAAGGTATGACAGGTGTAAAAATCAGACCAAGTATATCTGCAAAGCTGCCGTTTGGATATTTTAATATAAATATACAATTATTATTATTGAAAAATAACAATGGCAGACGATTATGACGGTTGTGAGGTCATGGCACACTTCTGAAAATGTCAAAAAATTAATTTTAAAAGTTTTTAAAAAAATCTGAAATTTTAATATGTTATTTATTATAGAATTATAAGGCTATATTTATTGCGGCAAACGTTTTCTCCGGTTATAAGATCCCGGCAGACAGCGAAACCTTACCTACAGCTCGAGCATACGTATGCATAGTACTCACACTTACCTTTATTAATCTGCATACAATTGAATACGAGTATACTATTATGCATATAGAAGCGGTTATAATTATAGGAACAAACACGGAAGTTGGATAATGGGAGGAATGGGCACATTTATGAACAATAATAAATAGCAAAGTATAAAGATAATAATTGAAATTTTAATTTGTGTTTTCCATTCGTTTAAGGCAATATATAAATTTGATAAATCAAAATAATAATAATTATTGTTGACGCAATTTAAAAGTAATATATTTTCATATTTATATCGTTGCTTTATCCTTCAATATCATCTTCGCCATCATTTTCATCTTCGGAATCATTTTCACCTTCTTGGGATTGAATTTCATCATGTACTGAATCGGTTTCTGTAAGAATAGAATTCAAATTTCTAAATTGAGCCAAGCATATTTAAAGTGGAATTTATGTAATAAATTACCTGAACGATCCTCGAGCAAATCGCTGAAATGGATCTTTCAAACCATTTAAAAACAAATAAGCTTTCTTTCTCTATCCAACCATGTTTCAGCGGGCTCAACGTAGTGGGAATTTTCTGGAAGGCATTTTTCCAAATGCTGGAAATGTAATGTACCTTTAAAAATTGCTGGTACAGTTCACTCTTACATGGTGATACAGAACTTGCGTACTTTTTTATGAAAGTTTTCATTTACATCTGTAGCTTTGTAGCTACTGGCAAAAAGCTGGAACTTGCCATCATCCACGTCCTAAGATTTTTTTGCATTGTACATTTGGCAAGTAAACTTTTGAATAATGTTGAACAGTTCGTATAACAGATCGTCTGTCAAATTAACGTCATCTAGAGCTGCAAAAGCTTGTTGAAATTCATAAAGTGAGAGGTCTTTCCCTTATTAAAAAAAGCATGATTAAAATCACACGCGGTGAAAGCATGAAAGCCAATCAAGCTTTTGGCTAGTAATTCCCCAAATGAATTTCAAATTGAATTGAATTTCAACAAGCTTTTGCAGCTCTAGGTGACGTTAATTTAACAGACGATCTGTTACACGAACTGTTCAACATTATTCAAAAGTTTACCTGCTAAATGTACAATGCAAAAAAGTCTAAGGATGTGGATGATGGCAGGTTCCAGCTTTTTGTTGTAGCTACTAGCTACAACGTTACAGATGTTAATGAAAACTTTCATAAAAAAGTACGCATTTTCGACACAAGTTCTGTACCACCATGTAAGATTGAATTGTACCAGCAATTTTTAATGACACATTACATTTCCAGCATTTGGAAAAATGCTTTGCAGAAAAAGTGTCTGCCATGACCTCACAACCGTCATAATCCTACATTGAAGGATGTTATGATGAAGCTCTTGTCCATGGAACAGAGGATCACCGATTTTTAGGAGAGGTATAAAAATCAAAGGAAGATAAATGAAGAGCTCCAGTCTGAAGTGTTGGCGTTGAAAATGCAATCAATGATTTCATTACCAAGAAGGATTCCAATCAATCGCCTGAAAGGCTTGATTATATCTCCGAACTGAGTGACCGTCAATCTCGCCAGTCTAACCTGATGGTTTTCGGATTATCGGAAACTAAATTCACCATTGCAGGGGAAGTACAGCGATCCTCCGACAAGCGTATTATAGGAGAAATAATACACTCTGCAGTTCCAGACCTGGATATTTCAACATTGAAAATTTTTCGAGTGGGGAAAGCCATACCTAACAGTGCCCGCCCCATTAAAGTTATTATGTCTTCTCCATCTGATGTGTCGAAGATAATTCGGCACTCGAGGGCAATTAGACAAAATCAGAATTTCTCTAATCTATCATTCAGCAATGACAGAACCCCCACCCAAGTAAAGGAGTATAAAGCTCTAAAAACCGAGCTTCAAAGGACGGATTCTGGAGAGCATAACTTGCGTATAAAATATATTCGTGGTGTTCCCAAAATCCTATCACTTAATCTAAACGCATAAACCTGTCTGACATGAAGATAAAATCATCATCTACCTCCAGCAACAACACAATATGTTACTATCAAAACGCAAGAGGACTCAACACAAAAACCCACGGATTCTTCACATCAGCAAGTTCACACGAGTACCAGATTGTAGCAATAACTGAATCATGGCTCCACGAAGATGTTCTAAATGCGGAATTATTTGACGACTACTACATGGTTTTCCGAAGCGACCGCAAATTTCGGGAAATTAATGTCTCCCGAGGAGGTGGTGTGCTGTTGGCTGTTTCCAGGGAGTTTGAGGCGAGTCAACTTGACGTATCAGGCATCCAAGATCAAAACCCTATGGTTGATATAGTTGGCAGTAAGATTGTTGCTAAATTTAAATCACTATATGTGCTAGTTATATATATTCCCCCCAATCTCGCGGCATATGAATACCAGTCTTTTTTTTATTCCCTCGAGACATTTCCTCTTTTTTTGCATAGTAATCTAGTAATTATGGGGTATTTCAACCTACAAAATTTCAATGTGGAAAACAGTTTTAATGATGCTAAGGTTCAGATCGCCCTAGACTTTGCTAACTTCTATAATCTAGTCCAATATAATTATGTCCTTAATCTCAATGGTCGAACTCTCGACTTACTCTTCTAACTTTCATAAATTATATAATCTATTGTCGGGTGCTGACTGGTCTCCTCTGGAAGATTATGCTTCGCCTGAGGGCGCCTGCAACTATTTTTACCAAACATTGTATTCGATTCTTGATAAATGTGTTCCCCAAACTATTAACCATAGTAGAGAGTATCCAGTTTGGTATAGCTCCGCTACCATAAAAACCATTAAATCTAAGGCACGAATTCGCAAAAAACTTTAAAAATCCAATTCTACCGAACTACTAAATCAGTTTCGTACCCTTAGAGCTAAAATAAAACGAGATATTGATGCTGATTATGGCGATTACACTGCCCGTTGCGAGGCGAGCATTGGCTCAGACCCTTCCTAGTTTTGGTCTTTTTCTCGGTCCAGACGGAGCCAACAAAGCATTCCAAACCTCGTCTACCTGAACGGTGTTGAATGCAGTGGGTCTCGGGGGGTTGTAGCTGCATTTGCGTCATTTTTCAAAAGTGTATACTCACCAAAGATGGATGTCCCTTTTCAACCGCCCATCTATTCTAACAACGGCATTTTGCAAACTCAAGCCAAAAATGACTCAGGGTCCCGACAACGTGCCAGGCTTTTTGGCGCGTGACTGCAGGTTTGTCCTGCATCAGCCTATCTCTTATTCCTCAATTTATGCCTAAAAAATGATCGGTTTCCGGACTGCTGGAAAACCGCGAAAACCTTTCCAATATTTAAAAAAGGCAGGGTGGATTTGGTCGACAACTACAGACCCATGTCTACTTAGTGTGTTCGCAAAGGTCTTTGAAATGGCGATGTATGAAAGAATCTTTTCAGAGGTAAGGTGCGTACTTACACCACTACAGCACGGATTTTTTTCTGCAAGAAGTACTGTTACTAACCTAGCTTGTTTTATGCAATATACCAGTAACGCTTTAAATTCCCAACTGCAAGTTGACACAGTATACACCGACTACTCAAAGGCCTTTGATCGACTTGATCACTCGATACTCTTGAGGAAGCTGGCTGCTTTTGGATTCGATCAAAAACTATGCAATTTTATCTCCTCATATCTTTCAAACCGCCAGCTTTATGTTGAGCATAGAGGACATAGATCCTTATCTTTCGAGGCTACCAGTGCAGCTCCGCATGGTAGCAACCTAGCCCCCTGCTATTTTCGTTGTTTATTAATGACATAACTGAGATATTTAACAGCAACGTCCTTCTCTTCGCTGATGACCTTAAACTTTTCTCAACCATCCACTCTCTGGAGGACTGTTTGAGGCTCCAGAAACACCTTGGCAGCCTGAATCAATGGTGCACGGATAACATGCTCCCCCTTAACGTCGACAAATGCAAAATCATGACTTTATCTTTGAAAAAGAATCCCATTCTATTTCAGTATAGTATAAAGTCGTCAGTCTTGGAACGAGTTGAGAGCTTTAGAGACCTTGGCGTGTACTTTGATCCGGGACTCTCTTTCAATAACATGTTCAAAAAACAAGAGAAGCATCCATAGTGATGCTGGGATTTGTGATTCGAACGTGCAAGCCTTTCGAAAATATCCAGTCACTAAGAGTATTGTACCATTCGTATGTACGGTCCAAGCTGGAATACGCATCCTTAATATGGAGCCCTTTCTATCAAGAATACATTAACGCTATTGAGAGCGTTCAGAGAAGGTTTTTGAAATATCTCGCTTTTAAAACGGATGGTACTTACCCTGCTCGTGGTATCGATCATACATTGTTGCTTGGTAGATTTGGATTTCCGTCACTTGCCCAAAGGCGAAATTATGTCTGTTTATTATTTTTATTTAAACTAGTTAGGGGTTTGGTAGACTCCAATCATCTGCGGAGTTGTTTATTTTTCCGTGTTCCTCCTATTGCTACAAGATCCAGGACCTTATTCTACCTGCCATCAGCATCAAATAATCTAATGCTAAGAGAACCCATATATAAAATGTGTGCCCAGTACAACAATATTGTTGCCAACCTCGATATTTTTCATATCACATCAAGTCAGTTCTCGTATCAACTTAAAAAACTTATTTTTATATAATTTGTGATTTGAATTTGTATTATACAATTTATTATAACTATGAACTAACACAATGTGTTAAATAATGTTACCTATTCACTAATTTGTATTTTTCACTTATATTTGTACATTATTGTCTTATAAATGGATTTCCTGTTAGACAGAAATGCTTAAATAAATAAATAAATAATCGTCTGCCATTGTTATTTTTCATTAATAATAATAGTATATATTAAAATATCCAAATGGCAGCTTTGCAGATATACTTTCGAAGCTGGTCTAATTTTTACACCTGTCACACCTTAATGACTCCATACCAACCGCTATCAAGCTTAGTTAGTCCCAATCTCATGTATAGTAGGTAAGAGAGAGTGACTGAGCCAAATTATGGCTTTGGTAAAATACTTATAGTCTGCCGGCCACTGGCTCTTAAACTAATTGTTTTTGTCACCATTTTTAGAAATCGGAATTACTTTACTTTCTTTCCATTTGCATGGATATATGCCATATTTTAAGCACAAATTAAATATATAAAGTAATGGTTTAACAAGAAAATCAATACAACACTTAATGATGTATGCAGGTAAACTATCTGTGGCTATGGACTTATTAACTCTTACAATTTTAACAGCTTCCCTAAGTTAATGTCTTAAGTAATTGTGGTTTAAGGTCGTTATGAGGAAATAGGATGTTTGTATATAATGAACCAAAAAAGTCTGCAAATACCTCCGCAATACTTTGTTGACCACTAAATTTCTTATTATTAAAAATCATTAAATCTGTTATGTCAGAAGTCTTTTTTTTTGTTTTTAACAAATTGCTAGACACTTTGGGGATTTGTTTTTAACTGGTTTTGGATACTTTTTTGATATTCTTGATATACAGTTGTACATTGTACTTTTACTAGAGATCTAAGTTCTAAATACCTTACTTTGTATACTACTTCTTTAGTCCCATTAATTTTTTTTCGAAAATGATTTTTCTTTTTTATGTATATGTGTACTGTGCACATTTTGCACAAGGAATAGCAAGAGGTTCTGGGGCCTTACTGGGAAAAACCGGATATACTTTGTATTCTTCTTCCAGATACGTTTAGTGCATACCGTTCGGATCGAAATTTTGAAATGACCAATAAAAGTCGTGGTGGCGGTGACTTGATAGCGGTAAGCAAGAGGTTTATGTGTGAAAGTGTAGACTTGTCAATCTTTCGTCGTAACGTTTCACCTCTCATTGATATTGTTGGCTGTAAAATTACGTTTTATTTTCATGTGGTTCATATCTTTGCCGTGTATATTCCTCCTCAGTTATCCTACCTAGATTATGATAATTTTTTTGATCAATTCTCTCTATATCCCGACATATTTAATAGGAATGTAATTGTGTTGGGTGATTTCAATGTACCTGATTATGTAAATAATGGTAAAGATGCAAAATGTATAGCACTCAATAATTTTAATAATATATATAGTCTTAGACAATACAATACTGTACTTAATACGAGTGGCAGGCTGTTGGATCTTCTCTTAGCTAATTTACATTGTACTGCCTCTAGGTCTGAGGATCCGTTAGTTATTGAAGACCCATATCAGCCGTGTTTAGAATTTAGTTTTGATCTGCATACTGCTCATGCTGAGAACTTTAGACTCAATGAAAACATAGCTAAACAATATAATTTCCGTAAAGCGAATTTTATATTGATGTATGACCTTTTACTACAGGCTGATTGGACTTCAGTAATAAATATGGAGGATGTCAATCTTGCTTGTGATGAGCTATATACTTTGCTGAATAGTATATTTGAGGGTGCGGTCCCTTTAAAAGTAAAACGACGTCGTAGGTTTCCAAGTTATTACTCATCTGAGCTTATAAATTGTATATTTACTAAGGAAAATGCTTTTAAGAAATTCAAAAAAACTCATTCGGAGTTTCATCGGAATAATTATAATTGCCACCGACGTTTTGTAAAACACTTAATCCAACGTGACTACAATCTTTACGTTTCTAATACAGTGCAAAACATAACTGCAGATCCAAAAAATTTTTGGGCTTTCATCAATAATAAAAAGAACCACTCAAGAATCCCTGGATTAGTTAAGGATTCTGTTAGCACAGAATATAGTAATCCATTGGATATTGTCAATGCCTTCGCTGCGTACTTTCATAGTGTTTACGCGGACTCATCTCCTCTTATCGAAACAAATACTGTTGTTTCCAATGTTGCTAACTTTGACATTTATGAGATTTCTCCAACTAACGTTATAAATGCTAGCAAGAAGCTAAAAAATAAAATGACATCGGGTACGGACGGGGTGCCAAGTTTTATAGTGAAGGACTCCATTGGGACACTAGTTGATCCATTAGTCCATATTTTTAACTTAATTCTTAAAACAAAAGTTTTTCCTGACCCTTGGAAAACTTCCAAGATTTGTCCTGTTTTAAAAAAGGGTGATCCAGGATTGGTAAATAACTACAGACCAATTTCAATTCTCTGCAATTTTTCAAAGCTTTTCGAAATAATTTTATACACACTGATTTATGAACACGTCAGAGCTGTGATTTCGGAGGATCAGCACGGCTTTGTTAGTGGTAAATCTTGTACTTCTAATCTCGCTTGTCTGACAGAGTATGTTTGCAGATCTATTATCTATTGATGACTTGAGTCAGGTTGATGTTATCTACACTGATTTCCAGAAAGCTTTCGATCGTATTGATCATCATGTTCTACTAAACAAGCTTAATAACTTTGGATTTTCTGATAAACTGATAGGTGTTTTCAGTTCCTACCTTCATCGGCGTATTCAGTATGTTGAGTATGAGGGTTTTAAGTCATCCACTTAAACGCGACTTCAGGCGTGCCCCAGGGTTCAAACTTGGGACCCCTTCTGTTTTTACTGTTTATTAATGACCTTTTGGATTCTATACAATGTCGTAAACTTGCTTACGCGGATGATTTGAAGCTTTTTCATAGTGTTAATAATGTTAATGACTGTATATTGCTTCAAAATAACCTAAATATATTAAATGATTGGTGCGTTCATAACAAACTTAATCTTAACATAACCAAATGTAATGTTATCAGCTTCCACAGACTAAGATCTCCCATCGTATACGATTATATTGTTAACCAAACTTACTTAAGTCGACTGGAGCGCGTAACTGATTTGGGTGTTGTGTTCGACCAAAAGCTTTCTTTCGTGCCGCATATTGAATTTGTTATCGCCTCTTCATTAAAAATGTACGGTTTTATAATAAGAAACGCCAGTAACTTTAATAATATGTCATGCCTAAAGTTGTTATATTATAGTTTTGTTAGATCTAAGCTTGAGTATTGTTCAGTTGTTTGGAATCCTATTTACTCTTGTCACATAAACTCGCTTGAATTGGTGCAGCGCAGGTTTTTGGAATATTTAGCCTATAAAAGCGATGGCGTTTACCCGGAGAGAGGGTTTGATCATAAACTTTTATTGTTGCGGTTTAATGAGCACTCTTTATTCTTAAGAAGGAAAATGCATCTGGTAAATTTCTTATTCAACTTACTACATAACAGAATTGACTGTTCTTATCTGTTGTCGCATGTTTGTTTCTTTGTCCCTCGTCTTCAAACTAGATATGATCACACCTTCTTCCTTCAAACGCCTCGCACTAATATCTTACTGCAAGCACCCACGTTTGCTATGTGTCGAATTTTTAATGAAATCTCTAAATCCTGTGATATTAACAGCTCGCATGTTGGTCTTGTTCTTAATGAACTGATTAACTCCCACATCTGAGTTGTACTGTTACATTATTTGTGTGGTATCTTCCAGTTATGCATGTTACTATCATGCTACTATTGTATTACTATTGTATTGTATCTTGTAATTCACAACTCACTTTATTTAATTTTTATATTCACGATGTATTGAATTCCATGTAATTGGGTTTTATACCTGTTTGAAATAAAGGCTTTATTATTATTATTATTATTATTATTATTATTTAAATAAAAAAAACCATTGTTAAGTAATTTTTCAAAGGAATTCAAATCACTGATTCGAATTAAAGTGGTCATCATGCCTGTTGCCTTTGATTTAATTCTTTTGCAGTATCTATGCATTTTATCTTCATTTGTAAGGTATGTGCTGATTTCTTGATCTGCAAAACCAAGAAGGCTGTCAGAAGGGGCCGATTATATACTAGAAATAATTTTGTACATACTTGTTCAAGTGTCGACTGGCAAAATGTTTTAAATTCTCATTACCCTCTAGAGGAATTTCATAAAACCATGGCATCAATTTTGAATGGGTCATTCCCCATTAAAATCTCAAGAGGGTTAAAAATTTCATCAAGAAATATGTGCTCACTGCATGTAATAAGAAACTCCTTTTTGGATAATGATTTTTTTATTAATTACTACAACAAATATTGAAAGGTATATCGAGCTACCATATTAAAAGCCAAGAAATTGTTTTATAAAAAAAGAATAGACGAAGCTAAAAACAAACAAAGAGAATCGTGGAACATTGTAAATAGTTTAAGAGGAAAAATGATTTAAATAAATTCTACTGTACTATTGGTCAATTATTATCCGGTCCTACATCCAATATTAATCTAACCACATACTTACGAAGTAGATCGTTGCCAAAATCTTTCTTTCTTGAACCTACTGATGTAGATGAATTAAGATGTATACTTAAACAAATAAAAAATAAGAACTCTGCAGGCTATGACCAAATATCAATAAAAGAATTTTCAAAACTACCTTTTAATGCCCTTCAGGTGCCAGCTGAAGCAATTAGCAGATCTTTTGAAGAGGGTGATTTTCCTATTTACCTAAAAAATGCCTTAGTTCTTCCTCTTTTTAAGGGTGGAGATCCCAATGTGTCATCTAGTTTTCGCCCCATTTCCCTTCTGCCTACGTTATCGAAAATAGTGAAAAAAGTCAAACATATGTGAGGAACAGTTTGGTTTTCAATCATCGAAGAGCACAAATCACGCCATTTTTGCATTTTTGGAGAACCTTTATTTACAGCTCAATAATGGTGACGTTGCAGCGGCGGCGTTCTGTGACCTGTCTAAAGCTTTTGATTGTGTTGATCACGGGGCGTTGCTGTGCAAACTTGAGACTTACGGCGGGTAGGAGTTGAGACTGGTTCCATTCTTATCTATCTTGTCGCAGTCAAAGGGCAACCTTGAGTGGTGTGTGCTCCGATGAGTGTCAATTGCAAACCGGTGTTCCTCAGGGATCTGTACCCGGTCCCTTACTGTTTTTGTTATATGTTAATTATTTGTCACTTATCCCGATAGGCGGCAAATTTACTATATTTGCAGATAGGGATAAATCTGTGCTTCAGAATTGTATCTCTAATGATCTGAAAATGCTCAAGGAATGGTGCGATGCGAATCCTCTCTTGCTTAATATTTCAAAAACAAATATAGTATCTTTTAGGTGTGATTTAGATAGGGCTCTTTTCGATACGGATGTAGTAGGTAATTGCATTGAGGCTAGATTCTTGGGATTGTACATAGATAGTTGAGAAACACTCCAATTAAATAAAAAGCTTGCAGCAAACTGTTGTGCTATCAGATTAATTTCAAATAACTAGGATATCGCAACTACACGAGACACATATTTCTCATTAATTGAATCACATTTAAGGTATGGGATTTGTTTTTGGGGCTTATTTATTAGTATCTTCATTCTTCAAAAAATGGCGCTAAGATATATGTGTAAGGCTAAAGCCAGAACTTCATGTAAACCTTTGTTTTAGGCACAAAAAATACTACCATTTATTTGTATTTACATATTGGAAACAGCTTGTCTAGTAAGAAAGAAATAACTAATAGACATAAACAACGAATCAATGCATTTTACTAGACAAAACACTCAGATTTCACCCCCTATACCTTCTTCGACTTTAGTGAAAAGGTCTATTATTTACGACAGTAAAAGGATATTCAACGATTTACCGCATGCCTTGAGAGTAACAAATAATGCAAAAAAATTTAGAAGGGAATTAAAAAGAATGTTGGTAGGAAAAGCTTATTACACTTTGAATGAGTTCCTGGAGGACACATTTTAAAAATTGGTTTTGCTTTTTCTGATTGGTTTGGCATTGGTCGGTATTATTTCACTTTGTCTCTCTTGTTTTGTTATGCATTTGACTTATTTTTATTAATGTTGTTTTAATTTTTACACTCGTATTGTTCATTTTATTTATTAGTTTATAAGTTTGGCTTTGTCAATAACTACTGTTTATGATAATAAAGCTATTTTTGACTTTGACTTGACATTCATTTACCTAAATAAAAGAAAGAGTAGACACACTCATTGCGCACCAGAAAAATGTTGCTAACGTAACTACAGAAAACATCTGGCAACAGTGTGCAGTGGCGTAGCTACCGGGTGGGCCAGGGGGGGCAAGGCCCCACGGCGCCATGAGAAATTAGGCGCCGCTCCAAATTTATAAATATGCTATTATGCTAATACTAACAATGCTCATGAGCTTAACTGAGTTTTTAAATTAATTAAATTATAATACAATCAAAGACCGAAATATGTATTAAACTTTTTACCCAACCAATACATCTTGTGTCAGGTATTTATTATTTAATCTACGTGGAATAAAGATATATCCTGGCGCGGCGGCATTTGGTACATGCAAATTTGTAAAAACGCTGCGTAAGGCGGCATGCGACTTCAAAGACAAACATTCCGAAAATTTCGGTCGTAAAAAAGTATGGGTTTTTTAGAGTTTCGTATTTAGGAAGTACCATTAGCCAGACAAGTCTAAATAAATAGCCTAGCAATACTAAGCATAGAAAATGAATTTGTCTAAAAAATTAATTTTGATCAAATAATTGATCAATTTACGTCGATTTAAAAACGAAGAAAGACCAATGTTTAATTAACTAATTAAGGTTACAGAATTGTAGTTTACGTTTATATTTAAATTTGTATGTACCCGTTGGTTGGTTGCCGTTTATATATTTTACATTCATATTCCTGTCAATAAAAAAGCGTTTTCACTATGTGCGCATATCAGAAGTGAAACTTCTTAAACTTAAACGCCCTAGCCTCGGATTTGGTTAAAAAGTTTTTTTTAATATATCACTCAATTAACAAAAAGAGAAGACATAAATGAAAAAAAAAACTATTCTTCATAAAAGTTTTGCTTATGTCTTGAGAAGGTAATAGAGTAAACCCCATATTTTTATCTTGTAAACTAACAATTATACGCCAGTAAACTAGTAATTATACGCCCTAGCCTTATACATATCTTAACGGATTTGGTTAAAAAGAAGTTTTTTTTTAATATATCACTCAATTAACTAAAAGAGAAGGCCTAAATGAAAAAAACTATTCTTCATAAAAGTTTCGCTTATGTCTTGACAAGGTAATAGAGCAAACCCCATATTTTTATCTTGCAAACTAACAAATATATCACAATAATTATACGCCCTAGCCTTATACATATCTTAACGGATTTGGTTAAAAAGTAGTTTTTTTGAATATATCACTCAATTAACCAAAAGGAAAGGCCTAAATGAAAAAACCTATTCTTCATAAAAGTTTCGCTTATGTCTTAACAAGGTAATAGACCAAACCTCATATTTTTTATCTTGTAAACTAACAAATATATCACAATAATTAAACGCCCTAGCCTTATACATATCTTAACGGATTTGGTTAAAAAGTAGTTTTTTTTAAATATAGGTATCACAATTAACAAAAGGGAAAGGGCTGAATCAAAAAAAAATGTTCTTCATAAAAGTTTTGCTTATGTCTTGACAAGGTAATAGAGCAAATCCCGTATTTTTATCTTGTAAACTAACAAAGATATCACAATAAACGTCCGTGACCGTTTTCAGTTTCCTGCCAGCTCGCCCGCCGTGTGTTGCGATGGCCCGCCGTGTGTCGGGATGGCGACCTCCAAATTTTACTCTCGGCGCGCGTTAAGAAGTTTCACTTCAAAAATATACGTTTAATATTATGATGTATTATTTTTGGATTAATTTGCGTATATACACAAAATATAGGTTTGTTTTAGGCGCCAGCGGATAGGCTTGCCCCCCGGCGCCCACATTTCTAGCTACGCCACTGACAGTGTGCCTTCGTAATAATATTTGTTTGGCCTACTATGACATTTGACAGTAAAAAGGTGGATATTTACAAGTAAAGTTTAATTTTGTTTAATGGAGCTATGAGTTTTAGGACGAAGCAGAGAAACAATGGGTTTCCAACAGAGGTTTGCATTGGCTCCAGTGATATTGCTATGTCTGCGAGCACCAAATTTTTGGGGTTGCATATAGACCAGAACCTAGATTGGAAAGAACAAGTAGTCCGTGTGTGTGCCAGAGTCAACTCTGCCTGTTATTCACTAAGAGTTATGTCGAGATATCTGGACTCTGAGAATGGTCTATTTTGCCAATGTTCACTCTGTCCTGAGATTTGGGGTAATGTTTTGGGGCGGAAGTGTTGATGCAGGCAGGGTGTTTGTTGCTCAGAAACAAGCTGTCAGGGTCCTGTTGTCACTTGGTTACAGGGAAAGCTGCAGAGGTAGATTTAAATCTCTGAACATACTGACACTCCCAGGACTGTATATCTATGAATGTCTTTATGTTTTTCCACAAAAACCGACATAAATTTTCTGAACATGAAACTAACCACAATTTTAATACTAGATATGCAGGACTAAATATTCCATCTCATCGGTTGACAGCAACTGAGAGAGGTCCCATGTATGCATGCATTAAGTTCTTCAATGCACTGCCAAGTGACTTAAGGATTGAACAGGATTTTAAATTATTTAAAAAAATGGTATCTGATCTCCTCCTTACAATAGAACCGTATTCAGCAGAGGAATTTTATCAATATTTTTAATTATTTGTTTAAGTTAGGTTTTTAATTTTTGTTTTTTTCAGTGTTTTGTCCTCAAGATTTCTTGAAGCACCTGCAATATCTTCAATATTCATTAAACGGCTTGAAAATGTACAAAATAAGTTTTGCAAATTTATTTTGTACAAGCATAGATTTCCGTATAGAGATATTCCATATAACGTCAGATCACAGTTGGTGGGCTTGGATTCCTTGGAAAAAAGAAGACAAAATGCAATGTTATTTTTTCTATTTAAATTAATTAACGGGCACATTGACAGCAGTATGCTTTTATCTAATATCTTTTTCAAAATACCAGCAAGATCTACCCGCCACAGAAAATTATTTTATGAGAGACCACATCGCACAAATTATGGTTTTAGACGAATATCTGATCGACTTGTGAAGGTCTATAATGATGATATTAATGACTGTGATTTGTTTGGCTGTTCATTCTTGAGCTTTAAAAAGAAGATCTTATCTCGATAGTTATTGTTCTTTTAAAATTTTATGTACATTTTCAGCAAAGTGGATATTTTTATAATAATTATGTTGTGTACCATTTGGAATATTTTGTAATTCTGTAGTGTACTTGCCAAATAAATAAATAAATAAATAAATAAATAAATAAATATTTTCAATGTTTAATATGTATATTATACGGCTCTTATATAGCGTTTGCTTGTTTTTTAATAAATTTTTAAGCTTAATGTATGTACGTTTTATCAGTAATTGTATAGTAATAAGAATTTTCTTTTTTTTTTTAATAGTGCAAATGAGATTTGAGTAGGTGCCTATTCAAACTTATGTGTGACGCAAATTGATTCAATTGTTATACTATGCTTAGTGGTTTATTGTAACAATTTTTCATGATTAAAGAGTACTGAATTTGAATTTGAGTCACTTTAAATTAGGATCGGAACAAAAGTGAGCCCTCTCATACTAAGTAAATATCTCCTAGTTAATATTTTCACCTTAGAATTGATTTTCTGGTGTGTGTTGTCTATATTTCCAGTGCTTTTGTGAAGTGGTGCTAAAAATTTGTGTCAAAACTCAAACTTTGGGGGCATTTTTTTGGCTCAAATCTTTGTTAAAAATTTAGTTTGTCGTCAAATTAATACACTTTTCATATGATAAACCGCTGAAACTGTTTTATGGAAAACATACAAGGGGTAGATGCAGTTGCGCTGGGTTTGTTGTTTCTCATATGAAGAAATGCAATCTGAAGGCTTAACTCAATTTATGACTATACCACATACGTCGGTATGGGGACGAAATGTGGCGGATCATCCGATTTTTTGGCTTAAACTACTCTATAGGACACCCCCATTCTAATGGAAAAAAAAATTAGCAAACTCGACACAACCTATGTCTCACCAGACCCGAGGCAATTAGAATCTAAGCTAATATATTGACCAAAATTAGAACAGTCCATACTTACCCAAAATAGCACATTGAATCCAAATATCATGTATTTTAAACAACTACTAACTTCAGTAGTCCTAGTCTCCCTGTGAATCTTCCTTACTGTAGGCATATTGGTAATGGCAACAGTAACAGTCATACCGTGAATTCTTGTAAATTAAACCCTTTGTGTATTATTAAATTCCAAGAATCTTGCGAATTCAGTCATGTTTTGTGTGCCCTTGGAATATACTTTCAACTTTCACTGAAACCTATTTCTTTCCTTAGTGATCCAAAAAAAAAAGGTATTTTATTAAGATTAACTTTAAACAGCTAATTTGTACGTACTTGCCAGTTAATAAAACCCATTTTAAAACAATTCAATTCAGTTTCAAAGGAAAGAAAATAGAACATATCAATCTGTCAATGTCAATTTATGGAAAGATGGAAAGAACCATAGATAAGGGGGTAGAACGAGAACGTATTTATGTCTAGGGACTGACCCATAACTTCGAGCCGGCAACTGTTTTCAATAGTTTTCATCATATACATATAAAAGAAATGGTTTTCATGTACTTCGCTTCGCTCGCGAATCCAGCTACCGTTGGGGGCGCTGGCGTTCGTAAACAAACATGGTGGAAAGCGAGTAACACCTTTGTGTTTTGTCTTCATTTCTAATGTGAGATTTGCCGATTTGTGTGTCGTTTTGGATTTTTGTGTGAATTTTACAGTGATTTTAGGTGAAAATATCGTAGTTTGGTGTCATATTTAATTAATATTGGCAAATAGTACACGGTATTTCAGAGTATTTCTATTTGAAATATATGATACATGAAGTATGTGAAAATAAACTCTAGTGGAAATAAATATATTGTTCGAGTATAAAATAGTTTTAATCATAGTATATTATACTTATATGCAGTGTTAGCTAATAAATAAAACTATTTCTTTGATTAGTTAATTCATTTATTACGATTTAAAAATACACAGTACCTATCCAATAAACTGCAAGCAAACACAATATATAGGTAAAAACCAAAATTTGATAGGGCCAGGCTTTTAAATAGAATTTTCTTTCTTCACTATAAAAAACAACCTATGGTTAAAGGCAATGTTGAATATGAAAGCTTAAACAGTAACTATATTTTTTTATTTTCCAGATAAATACTTAAAAAGCAATAATTCCGTTCTAAAAGCGGGTCTCTGCCAAAGCTTGCCTACATATTTTTCCTGTAATTGAACATTGCCTACTATATAATATTATTATCATTGCTGTAACGTTGTTCCAAAATAAAGAACTAGTGTTAAAGATAATTAGCAATTTAGTTAAGTTATAGAATACTACTAACCAGTTGGAAACTAATGGATTATTTGCTGCTTACCTCATATATTGCATAAAGGAGTACCAAATCTCAGCTAGCGAAGACCAAAATACAGAAAGGATATAAAAATGTATGGGAAATTTACTTTCATATCTGTAATAATCCTTTCTTCATTATCTAAGCCAATAAATAAAACATACGTAAAGTAAGAACATATATTTATTTTTAAGACAGAAACATTAAAAATCAATACTGACAAAACAGAATTTATTTGTCTTAAACAGAAAAATAAACCAGTTTAAGACTATAATAATACAATAGATGAAGTGAAAATTGAAGAAGTACAGCAAATAAAATATTTTTATATTATATCTAAAACATTACCAATGCTACCTATGATATACAAATGCAGGAATTATCTGTCTTTTAAAACCAAACACAATATTTATAACACAGTCTTCCTTTCACATCTTAGATATTTATTACCAATTTGGGGAACTTGCTGTAAGTCTAATCTTAATTTATAATGTATTTATAAAACAACTTAAGTGGTATCTAAATATTAGTTAGAATCTCTCTGACACAAAAGTTGTAATTAGTATACTCGAGGCCAGAGCTTTAAAGCACTGATTAGAGAATTATGTATTTATTGTATTGTAATATTGAGTTACATTAAATAAATGTTTTCCAATTATTTAAATTAAATCTAATAAAAACAACCATTTATTTTACACTAAACTTACTTTATATGAAGGGCAAAATAAAAAAAAAACTAAGAATACCTATTTAAAATTTGTTACTCGAGAGCACTGGAGTTTGCAGATTTACCATTCCGCAGATAATTAACATAATGTCATCAAAAACTTGTATTAAACTATTTGGCAAGGGAGTATTTAAAATGTTAAAGATTCGCATTCTTTGATTGACTCTTTCGATATGTATCCTCGAGTGTACCCTGGCTTTTGAAATTAAAATATTTTCCTTTGATTCGTCCTTTGTAAATTGCGCTTCTTTTTTTAAGAAAATGAGGCCTAAAAATTTTAATAAATCTATGGTCGCATATATCATCTATTAAAAAGCCTTTATTGACTATAATACTGTCTCTTCTTGGCATCAGTTTATCAATTAGATTACTCTGACTAAAAATGGCCTTATCAGAGCTCCTACCACATCCTTTAGAAACAACAGTAATTAGCCCTGCTGGATAATAGTTTGCCTACCTTTATAATGGGAATATGTTATTACTTGGCAACATACGCATTTCGGTTTTTCTATAGGTACTTCTAAACAATCGATTATTATCCTCGTACTTTTAAAATCGTTAAAACATAAAGGCATATTTCTTTGTACTTCGTCAAATGAAGGCCAGTGAATAGACACTTTTAAAATATTTGCCAAATGAGATATAAATTCAATAAATATAGTTCTACATAATGTTGGTGATATTTTAAACAAAAAGTATAAAATATTAAACTTTAAAGCCATTTTGAGCTTCATGAAAACTAATATAATCCTATCTTTTATTGATAATTTTCGTTTCTTTACGTCTGGATAAAACTAAGCCATAAGATATATAATTGAGTCAAGTAACTTAAATGTAGAAATACCTGTCAAAGAGTTTAAATGCGAATCTTTTTCAATTGTTGATGCAAATGTTTGAAATAAATCTCCACTTTTAACCTGTACTTCTTTGTCCACAAAATAAGTACCCTGACCTTGCATTTACAGCAAATTGTGTACCACCACCTTTTCTTCTTCCGTGAGGTCCTCAAAAGATCTTTGCTGCAAAATATGATCATCTTCTGGAGTGTTCACGTGCTACACAGAGTGGGTAATCAGCAACAGGTGAATTTAAAGTTTCTTTCACCTTTTGCCTTAGTCCTCTACCACAAGACTTTTCTTTGGCAAGTTCATAGATGGTACCGCATGTCTATTTAATTTTGGCTGAATCATCTTTACTCCTGGAACAATAAAATATATTAGTTCTGAAATAGGAAAATGTACTTCTTGCATGCTGAGTATGTCTGCTTTATACTTATTATTGTTTAACTTAGAAGAAATTAACTTGAACAGTAACTACCTACATCATACCTCTATTATTATCAGAAAATAGAATATACAGACTAAAAATGTAATTAAAAGAGCGTTGCATATATAATAAAACATATTATTAACAATATTAAATACCTTTTGCACAGTAGTCCTGAAATGTTTTGAGCAAACGTGCATAGTGTTAGTTAGTAACCGGCTTTCCCATTAATAAAGCATTTTCCGATGCATTTGCCTTATCCATCTCTTGTTCAACTCCTGCTGCATTTGTCAGTTTAACTTTAATACCACTATTTGGGCTCGGGCAATAGTGGAAATGAATGTTTTTGTCCTTTCCTTTTCTGTAATGGCAATCGTAAACACAACAATGTGTTATGCTTCGTTTTCGAGCCAGAGGCCATTGTTTTATGTTTGTAGTCACAAAGAAATACACTTTTGTCTCCAGTAAACGTCCAAAAACAACTATAAAATGAAAAACACGAATACACGAGTTTATAAATGCTTTGAAAGATACGATCTCCACGAAAAGCACATGTAAAATGGCCAAATGCCGGTCGATGATTACTCGCTTTGTAGGTTCAAATTTTTTCCGCATAGAGGGCGCATTGATTTCTGTGTGTGTGTGTGTGATATGAAAAATGGCTCTGATCTTGCGACCAACTTGCCAGCCCACCCCTCGGTCCGGCGCTTAGGCAGAGACACAGCTACCCTTGTGCTTGCGTTACACGTGGTTCCAGTTTGAGGGGCCTTGTATTCTGGGGAGGAGCTCCAGTATGTCGGGCCTATGCCCCTGGTGCTCCCGACTATTGCACAAAACTAAAATCTATGAAGGGCACAGCTAGAAATGGTCCTACGGCAGCTTCCGGCTGCCCCCGGCCTGGGTACCGGCGTGAATAGGTATTTCTTCTGGCTATAATTCTATGAAAGGCACAGACTACGCTGGCTGGGACGTCCGGTTCTACCTCGGGGAGAAAAACGGTCTCTAAACGTTTGCCACGTGTTCGCTCAATGGTCTGTACCAAAGGCGCTCAAAGAGCCGTCACCGAACGCGTCTACACTCGACCGAAGTCGAACACAAAGAATCCCCCTTTTCTTTGTGAAGTCGAATCGGAAGTGTGCATTGATTTCTGGATTTGCCACAACCAGCCGTTTGTTTGACCTCTGACCAACGCCACCTAGACTTTAAGCCAGAGTACTGAAGCTTTGTTTTGATGATCAGCTGTTGAAGGTAGTCGATTCAGTTTTGAAATTTATAGGTAACCGTTACTTCTTTACCGGTGTGTCGCGGAAAAAAATCAAAGATTTTCGTGGTTTTAAACGCGTAAATATATTTTCTTTAAGTAAATAATTATGTTTATTAGTGTGCTAGTATGATACAAGGTAGTTCAAACTAAGATACCTAACGTGTTTTACCTTTTTTAAGCATTGTGTTTTCCCTAGTTGTATGTTTGTGTCTACTGGATAATGTGTCTTTTTAGTGTGGTATGAGAAAAACTTTTTAAGTAATTTGGGCCATTAAAATATATTTAAAAAGTTAATGATGTCTTGTTCCAGCTTTACCTTGAGAATTTGATCAGTGGCGGCTAATCCTGTAAGCGTAATAGTTTTATTGGCTACAAGCTTTAGCCTTGTCAGGAACTGTCGACATGGCTCGCCTACCCTCTGTCTACATTCGACAAAATTTTTCATTGCCCCTTTTACACATGGCAGCGTAAATTGTTTCCTCAGTTCATTTCTCAAGGTAGTCCAGCTTGAGGTGCTTTTTAGGTCCGGTTCTGATTCGATGAACTGCTTGGCTTTCCCTCGTAGTTTTAACCGAGCTATGGCGACTTTCTGCTGCTCTGTCCAACTGGCGATTAGGGAGGTTTCCTCAATGGTTGACAGAAGTTCTTATATGTCGCTCATTCCCTCGTAGACTGGCACGGATTCTATCCCCATAATGATGTTATTTGTGATTGTCTGCACGACAGGGGATGCTGTCTCGTTTTCTGGCATTTTCCTTGATTTTTCTTGCTTCTAGGGTAACACAAGTAGATGGCAAGTTTCTACTTTTCTGATACTGGTCCAGGGAAAAAAAATTTACCCAAAAAAAATTTAAAAATGTTTCTATTATTTTTTTTCTTACCTGGGGGTTGAAAAACCTACCCCACACCTGACACCAATGTAATGAACGCCGATTTACCCTAATCCTTTACTTACTGTATTTTTCGGCCGTTTCGTCAATCTTTGTTCATTAGCTGTAAACGGGTTCGCAGTACCAGTGTGTTGACACCCTAATTGCGACGTAAAATAGTTTCCGTTATATTTGGGCAAACACCCATGTTTCGCTACCTAGTTAAAACCACTTTCTGACTCTTACCGGTACTTAATTTCTATTCTCAGTTCTATTCACTATATTTAAAATAATTAAATAAATGTAAGCCACTTCAATGATGTTTTTAAATTGATAAAATAGTTGAAAGGAAGCATTTTAGTAGTGGCCTAATTTATTCGCTAAATTTTTAATACGAGCTCGTATCTACGGGTCCCACACACGCTGTCTTTTCAACAAAATAAAAAATAGTTCTCACCGGTATTACTATTAAATTACTGTGAATTTTGTTGCATGTGTTAACTTTCAAAGTCAAAGTCAAAGTGCTTTATTGTAAAGAAACAATGTTAGTCCCTATTTACAAAGCAAGTTAAAAATAAGTCTAACCATTACGATACAATAATTATTAAATTTAAGAAAAAAGTCAAAATCTTATAAAAAAAACTTAACCCTAACATATGTAAAAAACAAGACAATAAAAACAACAAAAAACATTAATCATTCAAAAAGAACAAGACATAAGCAGTATAAAAGTTTAAAAGTTTAAGCTTTAAATCCTACAGACGATCCATAAAAAATTCATTTAGGCTGTAGTAGGCTTTTGGGATTAACACCCTTTTTAGTGCCCTTCTAAAATGTCCAGTAGCTGGTGATGCTTTTAACACTTTAGGAAGGTGATTAAATATCTTTTTGCCATTATATACGATAGATCTCTGGACCATTGCCTTTGTTGGTATTGGTAAAGCCAAATCATCTATCTGCCTTGTGACCCTTTGCGGTTCGCGAGCTTGTGCAATATGACGGTTTTTAAAAATCAATGACGCAGTCTCAAGTATGTACAGAGATGGTAGGGTAAGAAGATTTAAATCAATAAAGTATTGTTTACATGACACTCTTTGGTTGATATTGGCAATGAAGCGAACAGCCTTTTTCTGCAAGACAAAAAGTATATTTTGCAAATTGTGCGTGCTTGCTCCCCAAAAGGGAATACCATACCGGAGATGTGCCTCAAATAATGAAAAATACACCATTCTAGCCATCTGTTGACCCAGTTCCTGTCTCACCACTCTTACCGCAAAGCATCCAGAAGACAACGTCCTACCCAACCCCAAGATATGCTCCTCAAAACGAAGCTGCTTATCAACCCTAAGTCCCAGAAACTTAGACATTCCAGAAGTCTGAACAGTACAACCCTCAAGATAGACATCCTCCAGATCACAACCAAATGCAAGAACATTTGTCTTATCAGCATTGAACACAAGGCGATTTGCATCACACCAATCCTTAATATTTTTTAGGTCAGCCGAGATACATGAGCCAAGTCCCCCAACATCATGCCCATGCCATGATACCGCGGTATCGTCGGCGAACATTGTGAAACTTCCACCAATTTCGACGCAAGTCAAGTCATTGATATAAATCAGGAACAATAAGGGTCCAAGAACCGACCCCTGAGGGACTCCTGACTCCACCCTCAATGCTGATGACCTCTCTCCACCTGACACAACCGACTGAGTACGACCATCCAAGTAGGATGCAAGCCAGGCTAAGGCATTACCGCGGAACCCATAGCACTCAAGCTTTGCCAGCAGTATTCACAGAACACTGCCGCCACAGCATCATGCCCATTAATACCCATGTATACATCTTCCAGGAGGTTTTGAACAGCGTCATGAGTCCCCCTCGACGGCTGGAAGCCAAATTGGCATGGTGTGATGGCGTCAACGGTTTGAAGATAGCTCCACATTCGAGTCTTAACAAGCCGTTCAACAATTTTTGAAAGTGTAGACAATAAAGAGATCGGACGATAGTTGGAAGGTTCTTTACGGTCACCACCCTTATACAATGGTATTACCATAGCTGACTTTAGGCAAGACGGAAATATGCCCCTATGCCAGCCGTCATGGATGGCAAATATCAAAGTCTCCAAAGGACAATCTGGTATACTCTATTTCGAAATGGTGCGGAGTAATAAAACCTACTTATAAATGCAAAACGCTAACAGAGTGGTCAAATAAATTTTTGTGATTTCTAAATATTTAGCCACAGCTGTTATAGCCTGCTGTATTATATTTTAACCATTCCACCCTGTTTTGTATGGCAATCCCGCTGCAAACAATAGGCTTTATTAGCAAAGGGGCCATTTTCTACCTGCAGTAGCGTACGTTTGGGTATTTAATTTAAAATACCTGTTTTACCTAAGTATTTTTATTTATTCACTTATTTATGTATACTCAAAAACAGTTAGTATTACTGTAACATTTTATCACATATAATATTTATATAATAAGGTATAAGAATTGCGATTTTGTGTTATGTAGAGAACTATGGTATATCATTTTCGTCGTCAGAAAAATCCGTCCAATCTTCGTCATGTTCCAAGGATATAATTAAAGGCTCTACAATTAGGTCAATTAAATGGTCTAGTTTCCACATTTTTTCTTCTTCTTTTATAACATGCTCAATACACTTACGCCATTTTTCAGAATCGACATTTTTTAAAGATTCCTCAAAGATAATTTTAACATCTTTCATTTTAAACGTCGTGTTTCTCCTTGCTACATAACTTTTTACTTGGGCCCAAACAAGTTCAATGGGATTTAATTCGCAATGATACGGAGGCAGACGAAGAATAGTAATATTTCGTTTCTGTGCAATTTTGTCAACTACATACTCGGTGAAACGAGCTTTATTTGAGGACACTATGGACAACAGTTCCTTTTTCACCATACTTTCATCAAATGGTATGTTATTCTGTCTAAACCACTGAATAATATCCGTTTTTCTCCATGAATTAGTTGGTATTCTGTCAACTTTTCTGGAATGATAACTCGCATTGTCCATCACTACCACAGAATTAGGTGGAATGAGATCTAACATTTGTTCAAAATATTCTTCGAACACATCGCCATTCATGTCTTCATGGTAATCGCCAGAATGATTTGACTCAAACATTAACAAACCGCCCTCAACAAAACCATCAACACTTCCAAGGTGTGTAATAATCAGTCGCTTTCCTTTCCCAGATGGTGGTTTTAGTCCGGTGGACCAGCCTTCTAAGAATGCTTGACGAAAACTTGAAATATTTTTGTCTTGCCAAATCTTCCCAACCGTATATCCTTCATTAAGCCATGTTTCGTCCAGATAATAAATCTTTCTATTCTCACTTCGAAACTGCTTTATCTGTCTTAAGTAATGTCTCCTCCAGTCGATGGTTGGTATTTCCTTATTAAAATAAAAGGAATGTACTGTTCTTCTAATTATAAGTTTGTAGTCTTCATCGATAGGCACCGTCTTTCTTCCTGAAGATGGTATAGGTGGTTTTACAGCTCCACTTTTTCGTTCACGCCTTAATTTATATATCGACGTTTTTGAAACACCCGTCATTTGCGAACACATTTCCACCACAGTATCAACGCTATACAGAGGATTTTGATGTTTGAGGGCGTCATATACATTAAGAATAATATTCTTTTCGTTAACAGAAAATGTACATTTGCTCGCTCGTTTCATTGGAGAGAAAACTGAATTAGCCATTTTAATTGAAACTATGAAATGAAACAAACACACTGTATCTTCTTCGGAAGAACAAATATAACTGAAAAATTACAATTACTTAAACTTTAGGGTATGCATACAAAAAATCGTCAAATTTGAATGTTTACAATAGTAATAAAAAAAACCTAAGTGTGATAAATATAATGCTGAAAAAGTCCGAGTATTAGGACAGGTAAACGTTTAAAATATGTACGTATATGTACGTAATTATGTACGCCTATGTATCAGCCATCAGAAAATGATTTATTACTTCGCATCATTTCGAAATAGAGTATAGCCTTAGTAGCACCTCTGCAGAGATACCATCTTCCCCATGAGATTTCTTGTTCTTTAACGCAAGTATGGTTGCCTTTACCTCATGAAGATCTGTTGGCAGAAAAAGAAATGAACCAGGAACAGAAACAGAAACATTTCTCAAAATTTCCAGAGGGTCGGCATTTGTAGCAATTTTCTGGATCAAGGTACTTGCAACGTCACAAAAAAAATTATTTAGCGAGTCAGGGTCAACCTCGGTCACCGGAGCATTTCGTCTGGTCTTATTTCTCAATTCATTAATTATTACCCAGCTTTCTTTAGACTTGTTTGAAGCCGATGATATTCGTCGCCCGTAGTAACAATTCTTTCTGTGTTGCACAAGCTTGCGATAGATAGATCTATATCTATTACAGTAAGTGATAAAACTTTCACTATAAAGATACTTCCGTAGGTAATTAAGACTACGTAAGTTTGCCCCTGATCGTCGGAGGCCAGGTGTGAGCCAAGGTTTTTTTCCCACTTGTGTCCTTACTTGTCTTAATGGAAACGCCCTATTGAAAACATCCGAAAGAACAACACGGAATGTAGAAAACGGCTCCGGAGACCGAACTATTCCCTGCCAATTGCCCCCAAACAAAATCTGTGAAAGTTGTTGAAATTTCCAGTGCTAAATATTCGCCTAAACTCCCGCTGAGAAGTGCTCATTTTGCTTGTTAAATATGAAAATTCGCCAATTATAGCCTCATGATCCGAGAGCCCCGCACTCATTACCTCACATGACAAACAGTGTATATTTGAACACACATAATCAAGCAATGTACTGGAACTATGGGCTATACGTGTAGGAGCGCTAACATGCATCACCAAGGCATAGGAAGACAAAAGATTTGACATGAAAATGGAACCAGGAGATCTAGCACAGTAGTTAACATTCAAGTCACCAGCAAGAACTAATTTACAGTTTACTGGTAGCTGAGACAACATTATATCCAATTTTTGCATGAATGTATTAAGACAAGCTGTTGGCGATCGATATAAGCAGAGTATATATAAGTTACTTCGTTTACAAAATGCCAGAGAGAACTCGAATATAAATTCTTCACGCAGGTAATCAAATTTATCAAAGGAAACGAATTCCCCCAAACATTCGTTACATCTCTTCTTAATAAGTATAAGTGTGCCCCCATGAATTGAATTGGATCTGGTGAACAATGATACAGTAGTATAACCTTCTACCAAAAAACATTCATCTGGGCGTAGCCAGTGTTCAGTAATAAGAACCAAATCTGGAAACTTAATACTTTCTAACTAAATATACAACTCACCACATTTTCTTCGTAAGGATTGAATGTTCAATACAAATACCGATATAGTAGCTTTACTGATAGATAGAGAGGATTTACATTTTCTTACTAACTTAGGGATAACGTTGGAGTTTGATGCCCCTTTTATAAAAGGGGCTGTATCTAAAAAAAATCGTTATCTCGATCGCTTTCATTTAAATTTTTAGCCACACCATCAATCTGCGATACATTTACATTGTTCACATTTAAATCTACTGAATCAGACAAGTCAATAAACACAAGATTGTTTCTAGGCACAAAAAATATTAGTTTCAAAATATCATTGCAAATTTTATCTTTTCCACATGGTATCCCCCTAAAATTAGTATTTAGAAAACAAAATTTACCTTGAACAAATTGGTTAAGCCTTTGTATATATAAGTCAAGTTTACTATTAAACTTAAATATCTTGAGATTTGTTTGAACAGACATTTTATAAGGTACAGCTAAGATTATAACATTTGTATGTGCCAAGCATTTTAAACTTGCACTGATATCTTTAAATAATGGATAGTTACTACTTTTAAAATTATTTTTAAAATTATTAAGACCTGCACAAATAACTACATAATCATTCAAAGTGAACATTTTGGTCAATGATACTACGTCTATTATAACGTCGATAAATTCGGCATTAGGCTTAATTATTGATTGGATTATAAAATCCTTTGTCTTAGATCTTAAAACATTGCCCATATGAAAGCTCTCTTGATCTCCTAAAATAAGCAGTTTATTACTTTTAGTTGTTTGATCATTTTCAGTGACTGGATTATGTTCTTTAGTAAACTCGCAGTTTTTAATGGCATGACCCAGATCTTCTTTAGTTAACTCTTCATATAGATTTTCTGGGTTAGAATGAATCTTGCGCAAATTGGCCAGGTTGTCTCTTGTACTGCACAGGTCATACAACGTTACCACAAGATCTGTTGCATACTGTTCCTTTTCCGTCTCCAGAACGTCAATACTTGTCAACATATTTTGTTTTAAGACATTTAACTCACTTAATTTTCTCTCGAGGCACGTAGATTTTTCATGTAATTCATCAATTTGCTCGGTAAGTTTTTTGTTAGTATTTAGCAGTTCTATAATTTCCTTATTTAGCTTCTGAATTTCCATTTTTTGCTTGCTAATTATGGCTTCAACATCCTGTTCCCTCGCACAGACCGCTTCTTCAAAATCTTGAGTACCACGTTTAAGTCTTTCAATATGTCGTTGTTTGGCCTTTAGTTCTTTGAGTAGTTTGCCGATTTCAGATTGCATTTCATCTTTATCGCTCTCAAAGTTTACTTGTAATCTTTCGATTATTTCCTCCTTTTTTCCACATTCAGCTTTAACTTTATCATAAGCCTCAGAGAGCTTCTTAATGTTTTCGCAATTTTTGTTGTCAACTATACGGCACCGGCAATCATTACAGTAATATAAAAGTTTACGGTTAACTACAACTAAAGCATCCTCTTCCGATGATGACATTTCTGCACATTTTTTACAAAAAGATTTAGAACAAAGATCACACGAGGCGCCAAACACATCCTCACCTTTAGGCCTGCGTTTAAATATACACTTACAAAAGCATTTACAGCATGACAGTTCCATATTGATGGAATTTTAGATGTTAAATTTCTATTTGTTACAGGACTAAATTTATATTGAGCTGGCTGAGCAGCCTATTACCCATGGCAGTAGTTGATTTGATAATAAACAGTTATTTACAAATATTCAACAATGATAAAATTGTCTAAAAGGTACCTAGTCAACCATTGACATTCAAAACTGACTATTCCAAGATTCGTCCAAATAGTGATACGTTAAAATGGCGATACGCTAAAACTCCACCTTAATATATTGTTTTCGTTCGGGGATACTAGTGTTTATGTTATCTGATAACGTTTTAAAGTCCTAAACCCACTGATCAAAAGGCATTTTTGCTCATTACTGGTTCATTAATGAAATAATCAACCTGCTTTTCAGGCACAAATATACACGAAGGTCTGCTGAACACATTGATGCTAAACACAACATTTCTTACACACTACTTTTACCACAATTTTGGCAAAACAACGGAACACATTTCAAACAATATTTATAGACAATTTTTGCAACATACTTTTTCCTAGAGTAATACATGTTTTTCTGCAAGCAAGTTAAGTAATCTAGTCAGTCACGCATTTATGGACTAATAAAGAAATTCAATTAGCCAGCTCTGTTTTCTGCAGTGATTTATTTTTCAGCAACAATTTCTAGAGCTTAAGTTAACTCATGAATACTTGCGGATTTAAATTCTAAATTTTCAAAGAAATAAAATACTGAGTAACGCTAGCAGATTTGTTTAATGGGTTTTCTCATGTTAAAATTTAGCAAATAAACTTCCCTGGTAAAGATAATTTATAGGGAGGTACTAGCGTTAATGGTTAAATGGAATAGGCATACAATTCTAGAGTACATTCATAAACAATATTATGGAACAAAACAGGCATAACAAAATTATGATTTTTTTTAACATTCACTTACTGTCTTTCTAGTTCCTAATCTCACAACCGAACCTGTCGTTGTAACCTTCTTCACCCCTGTTCACCACCTGCTGCTTCGATATGTGACGAATTTCACACAATACTTCTTTTCGCTAATTTCCGGCCGTCGACATGAATTTAATTATTTACTTCGTTATTTCCACGAGCCCTTAAACTGAAGGGCACTACTCTCGGTTTGGTCACAACTAAGACCATATTATAGACTACAAAATAACTAATTTAACTTTTTAACCTTTTTAAATGAAATTCAGCATAGCGGCTCGCTACATCTGATATTTCTTATAACATTTTGAATTTGGCCATAGTGACCCTGCAACTGGAGTGGAGAATAAGACTGATTTTTCTTCGATATAATCATGCTTTTATAGCAGAAATTTTTACGCGTTTTGTTTGTCCCCCAGAAAAAAATCCAGAATCTCAGTCCACCTACGAAACGCGTGATATTTCGCAACTTTCGAGGCGTGTCTTTCTCCCAGAAATACCTGGAATTTTTGCCTGCAGCAATTAGAACATTGGTGATGACGCAAGACGCTTCTTTTCCGCCGAAAACGGCTATTCGCGTTTTAACTGGGTTTTTTCCACTTTGGACCAAAATGAGGTCATTCAATTGTTTTCCAAGGCAAAGGCTTGAAAGTTCAGTCGGGTCTTCGACTTGGACGACGTACATTTCTGGCAACACCTATTGACCAATGGAGTTCTTTTTATCAAGGTTTTCGGGGGAACCTGCATGAATGCCGAATTAAGTGGTGGAATAGTCCGCGCGCAAAACCGTGTCTAGTGAACTTGAATTTCCTATCGGTTTTTGGATTTATAGTACAAGGGCAAATGACTTCCAATATTTATTTTTTTCATTTGAACGATTAAAATTTAACTAAAAGTTTTACATTTCTTCAATTAAATCGGGTACCCTGGCCTGACCATCACACCATAATGACCATACTCCACTCTCTAATCTTTTATATATATTTTTTAGATTTTTGATTGAAAAAAACGTGTCAGTTTTAGATGAAATTAAAAAAGCGGAAATTAAAATAGTTTCTGTGCATCAGTGCGCAGGTGCGCACTTTTTTGAAAGCCTTGTTTATCTGTTAACTGTCAAAAAAGTAGATTTCTGGTATTTTCTTAAATGACTTTTGTAGATTCAGGCAAATGTGTTGGTAGATTTGTCAAAAAAAATGTGGTAACGCTGGATCTATAGACATTTTACTATTAATTTTAGTTTGGTGACATCTGCCTGATAAAAGAAAATTTAATCCATTCTAGCGCAGAGTATTTAATGCCATATATAGCCAATTTTGTAATAAGTATGTCAATAGTCTCGAATGCACGTTTTAAATAAAAAAAAAATTAGAATTAGTTTTGACTCATTCATGTCTTTTCGCCATACTGCACACACATACTGCAACGCATATTCGCACGAGTGCTTGCTCCTAAAACCGAATTGTCCGCCGTATAGAAAGCAGTTCCGCTCTAAGTAGTCTCTCAACTATCCACACACTATAGTCTCCAGGATTTTATCCACTGCTGGTAACAAAAGTTTACTGGTCGAAAATCTCCAGGGGTTTTTGGTTTTTACACTTTAGGTATGGGCACTATGACACTTGTTTTTAGTTTATCCGGAATTTCTCCAACACTCAAGGATGTATTTACCAAATATAACAATGGGTAACTTATGACGCAGAATAAATCTTTTACAATTTAGAATAGAATCACTAGTGCTTTTATTTTTTAGGTTATTGACAATTTTTGTAAGCTCTGATATCCCTATTTGCTAAAAGCAAGGAAAACTACCAGAAATTTCATCACACACAGAGTGCCATGGCTTTTTCTATATACATACTTCCTGTTATTTCATCCAAGCTATCGGCATAAAAATTATTCATATTTTCTCCTAGTATTCAAAGTCAATCTTTGTAAAATCAGCACTTGCTTTTTATTTCCGACTAACCCTTTTAATGTCTACATTTCCCTTGCAGTCATCAATATTTTGGTAATAGTATTTTTCTTTTTCATTTCTGATTGTTGAAATAACGGTATTGCGTTTTCTTTTATATTCCTCCCTGTATAATTTCTATAAAGTCCGAATATATTTTGTTAACATCCATGGAGGTGTAATTCCAATTTTGCCCAATAAGTGCTTCTCGAATTCAATCAATATTCTGAGGATTTAAACTTCTAATATACATATCCTCCCTCTCTAGATTCGTGATTTGAGGTTCCACTTGAACCCCTATGGTTTCATGGCCACTGATTACAGGGAAGTTTCTAGGAACTTCTACTGCATTAATGGCCGTATTCGCCGTATATATAAAA
Source organism: Pissodes strobi (assembly GCA_016904865.1). Classification (NCBI taxonomy): domain Eukaryota; kingdom Metazoa; phylum Arthropoda; class Insecta; order Coleoptera; family Curculionidae; genus Pissodes; species Pissodes strobi. Next base: position 111,004 of record MU182677.1, read on the forward strand.
GCTAAGCTTAAGAGTTAAGCGCGCTTAACTAGCATTTTTTTATATGCACCGCAAGTACATAGACTCTTAAGCTCGCTTAATTTTAAGCCTTCAATTTCGGAGGCTTACAGCCATTAAGCCGAGTTTATTCCTTTAAATGATGACAATAACTTTGTTTTTTGTTTGTCCGTTTGTCGATGACAAACTATGCCCTCAACTAACTATAAAATAAATTATATTTTCATAATTTAAGGGATAGTGGTTACCCAATGAAATCATATTTACTGACTCCGTTGGGAAATCCTGAACTAATTAAGAACAGCTATATAATGAATCACACATTCGAACTAGAAATTATATAGAAGAAACCAATGGAGTCTACGAAACATTTCCAGCACTTTGTCATGGGTTCCGATGTAGCATCAATAACTCACTAGCCATTATAGTGGCTACAGCTGTACTCCGTAATATCACCTCATACATGTATGATAAGGTGACCAGAAGACCAATGCGGGACGGAAGAACGGATAAGATAGACGCTGGCGTAGCCAATGCGCCGCAGGCGAAGTTTTTTCGGTGCCACGACCTATTTTTTTTAAACTCACCAAAGAATAAAACAACGTTTTAATACATTAATAATTATCCATACTAAGAAATAAAAAAAAAACGCAATATATATTGAATTTTTTAAACATATTTCTCTGAGATGAATTTTCCTTAAAAAATTGTCATTATTCTTAATATGCTGATAAGCTCATAAAATTGTTGTTAGTTATGTGGCATATTGTATTTAACTAATAAGAATGTTTTTAATATATCTAGGCTTAACTGTATTTTCTCGATCGTCCATATTATATTTACGCCTGTGAATATTCTTTCTGTTGCCGTATTTGTGCCTGGTCCTGGCAGACTCAAAGAATACACAACTATTTCTTTAAAACTTTTATAAGAAATATCTTGTTTCTAAAAATGTTTGAGTTCTTCCATCCACCTCTTATCAGGCTCTAATTTTTCTTCGATTAGGTAACGTTTGACAAACCGCAATCGATGCCGACTAAAACAACAAACAACTAAGTGCCGCCCAAGTGACAGTGACTAATAAACGATGATTAACGTTTTAAGATCCTTTACTGTCATACATATTAAGTCAGTTTGTTCCACCAGATCTAGATGGTCTAGTGATCAGATTATGTGCTTACAATACGGACGGCCCGCGTTCAGTTCCCGTCGAGGGCAATACATGTTTTCTATATTTTTTTAAGGTTATGTTTGTTTCATTTTGTAAATTTGGGATAGTTTTGTCCGGTTGCGCCCCAGAGCGAGCGAAGCGAGCGGAGGGCCATGCGTGGAGAGTTAACAGTACTCTAAAGTGACGTTAACCCACCAATCAGAAGCGGCTAATATAGTATAGTGGCGTAGGACAGTAAAAGATCGTCCTATGCCGATAATTAAACAGAGGCCAGAGACGCCAATGTCTCAGTGATTCCCGAAAATGACGATTGCCGAAAACGGTCTCGAAAATCGATTCTGCAAACGTTAACCTCTCTTTTTCTTAGCTTAACCTAGGCCTTAAAATCGGCAGGGACTAAGGCTCCGGCTTCTGTCAGGATTGTCAAGATGGGATTCTTCATATCGGGACGCATGAAATGCTGGACAGCTTGCAAAAAGAAAGGACGATCCCGCAAAATGCGGGACGTCTGGTCGGTCTAGTCACCTTATGAATGAAGAGGATCCACCACCAACAGGCAGAAATGCTGAAGAATTAGACTACTTAATTCCGCAGCAACAAATTCCTGTAGTCAACCTGCATAAGAACGTGATGTATGTAGAAGAGATATCATAAATAACTATTTCAACAATTTATAAGAAATAAAACAAAAAATATATCATATTATTTTATGACACAGCAGTTTTGCAACATGGAGGAACTCTGGCGATATAATTGAGCAACTTAAAACATGCCTCAGCAAACCAAACAAAAACAGATTTCAAACAAATATCAATAGCTAAATTAGGGTTTAGTTAGGTAATTGACTTCTCTAGTTGTAATTCCAATTTCTTTTTTCTAATTATAAGAGCATTTTCGTTGTCCATAAGCCTTAACTGCTTTCAATTAATAAAAGCCTCTAAAAGAAGGTCATATTTCCATGCTATATCGGAGGATGTAAGAGGTTTTATAATTGTAGTTGGTCTATGCCAATTTTTTTGTTTGGGTGTCCTGCTAGATGGCGCTGTTCAAGAACCTATAAAGACAAATTATTATATAACAATGCTAGATAGTATATCAATATAATGGAATTTCTATTATGTACATTAAAAAAGAAAACTTACTGTATTATCAAAAATTCTCATAGGATGTTTTTGTCCCGAACTCTGTCTGGCTGGACTGAAGAACTAAATAGGTGTCTGTAATGGTTTTGGTGTGTAGGTATTCCATGTATCATTGATCACTTCTAAAATCAAACCTGAACTAGCTTCTATATTTACGTTCACTTCATTGCCATTAGTGCTGAGCAAGGCACTCGTCTGAAAATAAAATTCACAAAATCACACGTATTCTAATGTCTAACAAAAAAAATTAGATTTAAGCTTAGTAAATGACTTTTACCTGATGCAATGAATCTCTTAGCAATTTTTTAGAGGCTGCATCTGAGTTTCTTTCTCGCCCGTCTTCTGTGTCTTCGACAATTTCAAATTCTATTATATGATTTTCTTTGTGTTGGACATGTTCAATGGGTAACATCTGGGTCATCATCATCGAACGGATTAAGGAGTCCCACTAGTGTTTTCTTATTTAAAATTGAAACCAATATATCATCTATTCATCTACCTCATGTTTGTGTGTTTTTGGAGGGGTCCTCCGCCAGTGAGAATGAAAAGGGTTTCTTTCTTTTAGTTCGACACACGACTTTCTTTATGGTTTCACTCATGGTTTTTTTAATCTAGGTAATATTCGACATTATAATCTTATCAAAACGGTAAAACCCCAAAAACAAAAAGTCACGAAAAATTGTTGTTCTTGTTCTTCTAATGCCTCTGTTTCCAGAAGCGGTTGGCTTTGCTTCAAGGCAATCCGCCAGCACAATTTGTGAGTGACCTCAATGTTGACTGGCTCTAGACCATATTGAAGCCACAGCTTCTGGTCAACTAAAAAAACTTCATCTCAAAATAAAAGTACTGTGAGTGGTAATTATTTGCGAAGCTCTCTTAAATATACTTAAAAATGAGGTTGGGGGTTAGTGAAAACAACACAACAAAGGAATTGAAGATGGATAACAAAGGCATTTACAAAAACATTTACACAAGCTAAGGAAGCCAAGGAAAGGTATATCAAACAATTGAGCATTGCAAATGATGATTATAAATTAATCTTATTTATAGATAAAAATGTTGCTATTATGTCAACTATTTCCTCAGATGGATCGCTCAACACAGAAAAAATAGACATAGGACTCTTCGCACTTTTGCGCCTAAGTTCTTCATAAATATCAAAATTAGGAATTACATTAATTGGGCACTCAAAAAATATGTGATTCAGGTCTTCAACAAGACCACACTCACATAGAGGATTTTCTTTTAAATTTAATTTGAACAGGTGCTGTTTCGTTGAACAATGACCCGTACGCATTCTTATGACCATGGTAAGATGTCTTCTATTCTTATATGGAAATCTCAAAAACCAGCATTTGGATGGAAAAGTATCTTGAACTTTACTATATAAATAATTTTTTTCCAGAAGCAAACTCCTCCAAAGAATTTTATATTTAGTGCTTATTTCTTTTTTAACTACTGTTAAAATATCCCGCGATCCCAACGGAATATCCATGGGCACATTCAAATCTTTGCCTATTTTGGCAAGCAAATCTGCTACCACGTTACCATGGATGTCAGCATGTCCTGGGATCCAGGAGAGCAAAATTTTAAAACCGTTTTGGTTAGCCAAAGCAATTAATCTTTTAGTTTTCAAAGACCAGTAGTCGACTGAAGCAGTGAAATTATTGCCTTTAATTTTGGAAATTGCACTATAAGAATCTGAGAAAATTACAACCTTTTTAAGCAGCTTATTTATGGATAATTTAACAGCTTGATGAATTGCTAGTTTCTGCTTTAGCTATACAAAGCTCTGAAGGAAGTCTCGATGAAAATCTATAATTAATATCAGGGATATACAATCTATACCCTACCCTTTCATTCGCTTTAGATGCATCTACAAAGATAAAAGTATAATTGTTTACGTATTTTTCGGTTGGAAGTTGAAATTTTTCTTTTATCATGAGTTCATTCTTTTTAATGTTAAGATTAAGAGTTTCTAAAGGTTCGATCAAAAAATTAAAGTCTATCTCATAACAAAAAAAAATTTTACTATTGTGTATTTTTCTAAGATATGGATAAAACTGTCCCATTGCCGTAACCAAGTAAGGAATGTTATTGCTATTATGGAAATTAGGTTTACAGAATACGTAGGTTTCTACGTATATCATGAAGTATTGTGATAAGTGGGTGATTTTGCAAGCTAATTATTTTGGCCAAGAATTTTGCAGCCAATATTTTCCTTCTATGGTCAAGGTCCATCATCGCAGCGTGAGCCAAAATAGCCACCCGGGGGGTGGACCTCATGCAACCCAAGCATACTCTCAATCCTTGGAAGAATACCATATCCAGTTTATTGATGCATGCTTGACTAGAGGGCCTAAACAAAATAGATCCATAATCCAGGAGGGATCTAATTAGGACGTTAAATACCATCAGGAGCGTTCTGGGATCTGCACCCCACCATACCCTACAGATAGCTCGCAAAGCATTAATGTTCTTCTCAGCCTTGATAACTACACTCTCAATATGGGCATCCCATTTAAGGTGTTTGTTAAGAATAACCCCTAAAAATTTCACATGACTTTTAAAGGGAATGATTGTATCAAATATTTTGATTACAGGCACTGGAGACCTCCTTATTCCCTTAGTGAACCAGATACCCTCACATTTATCTACAGATAGTTTCAGGTCATGATCATGCAGCCATTCCAATACATTTTCTAATTTTGAACTCTTTCTCTTTCAGCCATACTATCTATATTATATCCGTTCACAAAAATAACAATATCGTCCGCATATCCCAATATCTGTACATCCTCAGGTAAAATAGAAAATAATTCAGAAATATAAATGTTGAACAAAACAGTACTTAAAGGCGATCCTTGAGGGAGTCCCTTCGTGGCCATCATGGGGCCCAAAAGATCACCGTCGTTTCCCCTAGAATAGAGAAGCCTTTTATCCAAAATTCTAAAAATAATGTTATTCAAAGCAGTATGTACATTCAGGTCACACAGAATGTCATATAGTTTATATAGATTAACATTGTCGTATGCCGACTTAATGTCAAGAAAGAGTGCCAGAACAAATTGAGAAGACCCAAAGGCGTCCAAAATGCTAGAATGTAAGAAAGTCAGGTTGTCCATAGTTCCCCTCCCTCTCCTAGATCCTGCCTAATTGAAATTAAATTTTGAATAATGCTCCAAGTACCATTCCAGGCGACATTTTATCATAATTTCAAATACTTTGAGGACGCAGGATGACAAAACGATAGGTTTAAAGCTATCAGCCACTGATGGATTTTTGTTTGGCTAGTAATATTAAGCCTTTTCCAATCCTCAGGAATGGAGCCATTTCTAAGACAATCATTGTATATATTTAGCAATATATTTTTGGAAATCAGTGGAAGATGCCTCAACATAGAATACGAAACCTCGTCCAAACCGGGTGCAGAGAACTTTTTGTTAAGCAGGGCATTTTGAAATTCCGATATAGAAAAGGGAGTGATTGCTTCATTACACTGTAAAAGAGTAAACTCAGGATTTATATCAATAGAGGACAAATTGTTGCGAATTTCTTTCTTAATTTCATCCGAAATGGGACATCTTATCTTAGCTTTATTAGAGTTAGCAAATTTCTTAACTTTATTCCAAACATACGTCAGGTCGGAATCCTTATTTAATGATTCACAAAAGGTCTTAAACTTGTCTCTTTTCTTAAATCTAAGATTACGTCTAACTTGGGCAATTACGCGTTTCATCAGTATGTTTTAACTCCCCACAAACAAAACATCTCTCTGCCCCCTTGCAATTATTTTTGGTATGACCATATCTCAGACATTTATAGCATTGAGTAACTGGAGGGATGTACACTTCAACAGATTTAGGGAGTCCATAAAAGTAAATAAATTTAGGTAACCGAATACCTTTAAATGTGAAAAGTGCTGTACCTGTAGGCTCATATGTAATTAGATCATTTTTGTTAAGATTTCCACACGACTATCATTGGTATCACAACATTTCAGTAGCTCCTCCTCACTGAGGTCTACGTCCAATTGTCTGGCGATGCCCTTACAAGTTACAAAGTTGTAGGGTATGAAAATTTTATAACCCTTATCTAATAAAGTTTTATTTTTAAGGAAGCTATTAGCTGCACTATAATTAATAAACTCAACTGCAATTCCATTCAAACCCTTGCTACTAGTTTTTTTTTTAAATCTCTTAATTTGAGATTAAAAATATCTCTCGCTATCTTAATGTTATTGAATGAACGCCATGAACATTCGGTGATTCCAGATAAACAATAAAGCTGCATTTACATTCAATTTGAAGTCCAAGTCAAAGTGCAATTCGCAAATATGTCATTTACATTGAACGAATTTTTAGGTTACGTAATTGTACGTATGGAATGTTTTATTTTGTGTGTTGTAAATTGCAAGATAATTACAAATCACTTTTAAGAACAATTCCTCGTTGAAATCGTTTTCTTCAATTACAGTGCCTTTAAAAAAACCATTTTCATCAAAATGGGCCCTTCATAGTTCATTTTACATGTGTGCGAATTGTTTGATACAAATGTTAATTTATTTTAACACAAATTTGAAATTTACCTATACCATAGATAAATTAGACCCAACCTGAACAAAGCAACATTAAGATTATTAAGATCATTGACAAGGGAATAAACAAAAATAATCTAACCTACAAATTTATTTTCTGCTTGCGCTTGGCAAGCAGCTTAACAAAATTCAAAGTGCACTTCAAAGTCAACTTCGAATTTTGTCCAATGTAAATGCTACGTGCTGTCACCATATGACAAGCGGGCAAATTTCAGCTTGAATTTGACTTCAAATTGAATGTAAATGCAGCTTAAAAGGTCCCAAGCCATGCTGAGAATACGTTATAATTTTTTGTTCATGCTGATTCTGAGACAAATTTTTCAAACCGGTATGTATATTTATCGCATTTCCAGACAATGCAGAAACATCCTTATCTCTATTCTCGCTATGGTGTGGGGGGGGGGGGAGAAAAACAGTCAACGAGCTATATAAAATATAATGACACTATCTATATGAAAGCAACAAAAAAGTAAGCAAAATTAGGGAATAAAAGCAAAAATCCAAGGAGCAAATACAATGCCCAACTTACTTGCACGAAAACAGAAACTTATTAGTTTGGAACCTCTTTCTCTCTAAATTCTCGCCGACAGTGGTACTAGCAAATTCAGAGCGAAAGCAAAACGCTGCTGCTCGTTCAACGACACTCACAGCACTGGACCAGTGTTGCCAGATCAGTTCTACAGTTAGGTAGTAGATTGATGTAAAAAAAATAGTAGATTGATTAAAAAAATAGTAGATTACAAATTCACTGTCTAGCTTTAAAAAAAAAACCTATTCATGGTAAAACTGAAGTAAAGCAGAATTAATACCACTAACATTAAACCAATAACACCTGTTATTCAGTCGGTTTTGAATAAACACGCCGACCACATGTCACATGTGGTATGTGCACGCCGACACACAAGTGACACTGACAAGTCGTATTCGCAAGTAAAATGCTAATGACCTTTAAACGATTCAAAGAACGAACCGGTGAATCCCCTATATGTATATATAGAACTTGTGGTGGTGGTGCCATCTTTTAAAACTGCACATAAATAGCAACGTAATCCCACTGCACAAAAATAATTAAGATGTTATGTTAGAATTTTAAGATTTCTATTTAATTTTTTCTTTAGTTTTAGGATATTTAATCAAGTATTCTGTTCTTCTCTAAATAATAGTAGAATTTACCTTGAAGAAAGTAGAATAGTAGCCAAAGGTCAAAAATAGTAGATCTACTATAAAAATAGTAGACCTGGTAACACTGCACTGGACGAAAATCGGAAAAATTGTAAAATGAGGTTAGAAGTTAGGTAGGTTAGAATATTCAGATGTTGCCAAATATATTTGAAGCTTAGCTAAGCTTGGCTTAATTCTTGCAGAGCATTACCACAGCTTATTCAATAACCAGCTACTCATCTTGCGGTGGCATCCTTTGATTGGGGAAAGTCAAATGAAAATTTTAGAAGAAGGCCTTGACTTAATATTTTTCTAAACGTCTGGGCATCTGAATAATACTTTTGACAGTTCGTTTAATTTAAAATACGATGTTTTATCGTCTAAAATCCGTTTGAAAACTATTTTAAATGGCAAAAATTTTATGAAAATCCGATATTTCGGGTCTTTTTAGGGCAATAGCCGTAGCTTGGGACGAATTTGTCTTGGATTTTGAAGCGAATATTCATTTTAAATTCAGTTCGCTTCGTGTCATTACATTGCCTGGAAAATCACGAGACCGTGAAACTGATCCGCTCAGGGCACTGTCACGATACGCAGTGCCCGACACTCCAACTTTCCGATTTCGATAGAGATGAATAGCTGGTTATTGAATAAGCTGTGGCATTACTTTACAATATAAGCCAGGCTTTAAAGTAGAGCCTAGCTTAACGAAACCTGGTAAGAACAAAAACGAATACGACCATAAGTCGTTTGTTGTTATGTGATCGATTAGTGTAGCTGATCTCATGGTGACTCGTATTTCCTTAGTTACTATTTGCTTAAATCCAGTCGTTTATAACGGCTTTTAATTTCTTAGAATCGGAGCTATCCTTTAAGTAATCAATGTTTAAGTCTCCTAATAAATAGGTTCTTTGTTTCATGGTCATTTAGTTTTTCCTCAAGGAACTCTTGCACAGAGCCAATCGGCGATCGATATAATGCTCCCACCAACACAGTTTCCCTTCCAAACAGGAGCGTTGCAGCAACTCCCCAGTAGCTGTAGTCAAACAAGAAAATTTCGATGACTCCGTTTTGTTTAAAAACTATGACATTTGTACAATCAAGGAGAATATAACCGAAATGACGGAACTATTGTATATATACGAGCAGAATTAAAATATCAATATGCGGTAACATTACTAGGTCCAACAAAACTACTTGAAATCAATATATGTTTTAACAATAGAAATATTTTATTAACTGGAATTTAAGTCGCCTCAAATAGATAAACATTTATTTAATGAATATTTGGTGGAATACTTACATGGAAAAAGGGCAAATGAGTTTCATATAATAGCTGGCGATATAAATATGAACCTTTTAAACAACGATGAAGCGGTCGAGGTCTATAAAAATATTCTTAGTGAATATAAGTTTCAGTCTTTTGTAAATGACGTAACAAGACCTAGGTCTGGAACTTGCCTGGATCATATTTATGTTAAAAGTCCTATATGTAACAAAAAAATTAATTCATTTATTTTTCATGAAGATATAACTGACCATTGCCCTATCTCAGCGATAATAAATTTGACACCGAATGAACCTTCAAAAAAATAATACTGAAGCAAATTTAAAAAAGTTTATAAATTACAGAGCACTAAAAGCGGATTTACTTACAGAAACATGGGAACGGCTATATCTCTCAAATGATCCAAACTTAGGAATGACAAATTGTATAACAAAATTACAATTTTTAATTGAGAAAAGTACGAAAGCCATAAAAGTATTAAAACATAAGAAGCAAATCAGGAAAGAATGGATGACATCAGGTATACTTAAATCAACTGATGAAAAAATAAGTTATATAGAGAACTAAAGAAAGAACCCAGTAACCAACATCTAAAACAGAGATATAACCAATATAAAAATAAAATTAGATTGTTATTCAAAAAAGAAAAATCTGATTATATAGATAAGAGCACTAAATCAAACTCCTCTGCTGAACTTTGGAAATGCGTAAATAAATTATGTAATAAGACAAATGAAAAAAAAAATTGAATAAGTTATAGACGAAAATAACGATTGTATTACCGATTTAAAGAAAATTGCAAACCTATTTAATACCTTTTTTGCAATTTAGGTAAAAATATGGCTAACAAAATAAATGTTCACCAACATTTTAAAAATGATATACGACTTGTTGAGAAAACCATGTTTTTATTTGAAACAAACACTGTAGAAGTGGAAGAGGAAATATCGAATGTCAAAAATAAAAAAAGCTCCAGGTTGGGATGAGATTAGAAGTGAAACTCTAAAAGAAATATCAAAGGAAATTTCACCCGTTCTAACGTTTTTAATAAACCTATGCTTTCAAACTGGAATATTCCCTGACTGCTTGAAGATTGGAACTGTAAAAACCACTTTTTAAAACTGGCGATAGAAATAAAATTGAAAATTATAGACCAGTATCACTTCTTTCAATTTTCTCTAAAATAATTGAAAAACTAGTAAAGAAAAGGATTGTGAAATTTCTCGAAAAACACAAAATATTATCAGCTTTGCAGTTTGGATTTAGAAATGGGAAATCGACCCAAGATGCGATTCAAAAATTAACATCAGACATTTACGCCGCTTTAGCCAAAGCTGAGCCATCCCTATGTGTTTTCCTAGACCTGTCAAAGGCTTTTGATACCGTATGTCATCAAAATCTACTGAATAAATTAAAGTGCTATGGTATAAGAGGGGTGGCTCATGACTTGCTGAGAAGTTATTTATCTGGAAGAAAGCAACTAGTTAATATCCACGGAATCTTAAGTGAAGAAGAAGAGGTCCAGTATGGAGTTCGGCAAGGATCAGTACTTGGACCATTATTATTCATAATGTATATAAATGATATGCTAAATAGTCACATAAATGGTACTATATTGAGTTTTGCTGACGATACCGTGGTTTTTTTGTCAATCTAAAACTTGGGAATATTTAAAAAAAAAATTGAGGAAGACCTAAATTATCTCAAACTATGGCCCAGATAAACCCACACCAGATGCAAAAGATCGGCAAATTCCTCGTCGGCCAACTTTAACCTTGACGTGGCGGTTATACGCGGCCTGCACCAAATAATCTGGGTATGATTATAGAATTGTTCTTCAAAATTAAAATAGTTGGTCTGCACCAAATAAATTAAAACGTGTTTTGTTGTGTTGTGTTCAGGAAAAATAAAAATTTGCAATATCCATTCACTTTCTTTTTTCCCATCGGTCATGAAAATCTTGTGTTATTATGGCTGCTCTGACTTTTTTACAGAAATTTCCTTAATACGGTTTAATGTATGCCGATTTAAGGTTATTTTAACATTGAAAATGTTTCTGTTATCCTAATATAGGGCCTCAAATTGTGAAAAAGTACATGCTACATTTGCCACATGATGTCATACGCGTGAGAGATCGTGTTATTTTGTTTATTTAAACTTAAATTTGATCATAAGGCATCGGAATCGGTTCAAATGACTAAAATAAATTCGAACTAACTGAAACTAACCGAAAGTTGATTGAACGACTAACCAAAAGCACCACAAATAGGCTAAAAGGTATCGGAACAGGTTACAAACATTAAAATAAGTTAAAACTAACCAAAACGAGCCAAATTTTAAGGACTAACCAAAACTAACCCAAAACATTAAATTTGATTAAAAGATATCGGAACCGATTCAAACGTTTAATATACATTGGAACTAGCTAAAAGTAACCGAAAGTTTATTGATAACTAACCAAAACTAACCAAAAACAAATAAAAGCAACAAAACGAGCTAAACTGTATCAGATCAGATTCAAAATATTAAAGTAAGTGAAAACTAACCCAAATTAACCGAATATTGGCGACTAACCTAAGCTAACCAAAAACATTCAAATTGGTTATAATGGAACTAACTGAAACTAACCGAAAATTGATTGAACGACTAACCAAAAGTATCCAAAAGCACCAAAACGGGCTAAAACGTATCGAATCAGGTTACAAACATTAAAATAAGTTAAAACTAACCAAAACGAGCCAAATTTTAAGGACTAACCAAAACTAACCAAATCATTAAATTTGATTAAAACATATCGGAACCGCTTCAAACCACTAATATAAATTGGAACTAGCTAGAAGTATCCGAAAGTTTATTGAATAACTAACCAAAACTAACCAAAAGCAAATAAAAGCACCAAAACGGGCTAAAATGTATCGGAACAGATTCAAAATATTAAAGTAAGTTTAACCTATCCCAAATTAACCGAATATGGGTGACTAACCTAAACTAACCAAAAGCATTAAAATTGGCTATAACGTATCGGAAATGACTAAAATAATTTAAAACTAACGCAAATCAAGAGTTCTTATTTAGCCTCTCCTAGGAGACTTAGCGACTTAAAATTTTAGGTGGAGGTTCGGACCGATGCCCTTCACCCGCCTACCGAATACGAACTTGCAAGCTCGAAATTTAGGTAAAAAAGCCGGTAGGAGCCGAATTTCCGGTAGGCTCCAAAAACGAAAAAAAAACGTCTCCTAAATATAAAATGACCTACGAAAGCGTTTTTCTCCGAAATAATATTTAGGGGTCAAAAATCACGATTTTCCACTTTTGAAACCGATGAGGCTAGCGTTCTCCTAATAGGAGCCGCGGATCGAAAATCGCGTAGAACACTTTTTTTTCAGGCTAATCCGTTCGGGGGACATTTTCAGGGTCTCGTTTCGAAAACAAAATTTTTCGACTTCATCCGGCTCCTACCGCGGAACCTATCGGACGTAGGTTCCCACTGAGGTCAGATGCGAACTCGGCATCGTCAAAAATCCCCCTAACCCAAATTTCATCCTTCTATCTCTACGGTAACACCTCGCCCCTAAAAAACGGGCTCCTAGGTTCCAATTTTTTTTTACGTTTAAACGGTCCTCTTTTGACCTACCACACAGACTCTCGACGTTTTCCATCTATTAAATCGATTTTTTTAATCGCTGAGCTTCCATCCTAGTGGCTACAATTTGTTTATGTCCATATTCGTTTTCCCCGACCTCAAAAACCCCCGAGTCCCCATTTTCGGATAAATCTGAGCTGTGTTCGGTCTAGTACCAGTTCACGTTCCCTATTGACGGGTAAGATAACGTATCGGTATAAACAATTTTAGTGTTTTTGGTTATTTTTGGTTAGTCACCAAAATTCGATTAATTTGAATTAGTTTTAATATCTTAAATCTATTTCGATATGTTTTAGCCCGATTTGATGCTTTTACTTTCATTTGGTTAGTTTTGGTTAGTCGTTCAATCAACTTTAGGTAAAATTCAGTTAGTTCCAATTTATTTTAGTCATTTCAACCGGTACCGAGACGTTATAAGCATTTTTAATGTTTTTGGTTAGTTTGGGTTAGTCAGCAAAATCGGTTAATTTGGGTTAGTTTAAACTTACTTCAATATTTTTAATCTATTTCGATGCGTTTTAGTCCGTTTTGGTGCTTTTGGTGCTTTTGGTAACTTTTGGTTAGTCGTTCAATCAACTTTCGGTAGAGTTCAGTTAGTTTTAATATATTTTAGTCATTTGAACTGGTTCCGGTACGTTATAAGCAATTTTAATGTGTTTGGTTAGTCGCCAAAATTCGGTTAATTTAGGTTAGTTTTAACTTAGCATTTTGTAATCTGTTCTGATAAGTTTTAGCCCGTTTTGGTGCTAAACCTTTGGTTAATTTTGGTTAGTCATTCAATCAACTTTCGGTTATTTTCAGTTAGTTCCAAATTATTTTAGTCACTTGAACCGGTTCCGATACGTTATAATCAAATTTAATGTTTGTGGTTTGCTTTCGTTAGTCGCCCAAATTCGGTTTGTTTTGGTTAATTTAAATTACTTTAATTTTTGTAACCTGTTCCGATAGGTTTTAGCCCGTTTTGGCGCTTATGGATAGTTTTGGTTAGTGGTCCAATCAACTTTCGGTTAGTTTCAGTTAGTTCCAATTTATTTTAGTTATTTGAACCAGTTCCGACACGTTATAATCAAATTTAATGTTTGCGGTTAGTTTTGGTTAGTCGCCAAAATTCGGTTCGTTTTGATTAGTTTTATCTTACTTTAATTTTTGTAATCTGTTCCGATACGTTTTAGCCCGTTTTGGTGCTTTTGGTTAGTCGTTCAATAAACTTTCGGTTCGTTTCAGTTAGTTCCAATTTATTTTAGCAATTTGAAGCGATTCCGATACGTTATAATCAAATTTAGGTTTAAATAAACAAACTAACACGATCTCTCACGCGTATGACGTCATGAATGTGGCAAATGTAGCATGCACTTTTTCACGATTTGAGAGGTCCTATACTAGGAAAACAGAAACATTTTTAATGTTAAAATGCATTAAGATTGTCAGACATGCAGACTTGATTGGTTAAAACAAAAGTTCCGATATCATAATAATAAAAATTTTTCCCATATGTGCCCAATATTCTGCCGGACACTGTATAACATTAGTTAGGATTTAAAAAAGAAACATTGTATCTGCCAGTTTTCAGATTTAATTGAATTTCGTGCTCATTCGATTTTAGAATATGCAATAATTTTGGAAATAAGTGTGCTGAAATGTGCATTAAACAACATTTATACATACCTTTCAGGATCGCGGGGTAATTTAAATAATGATTTTTTTTTACTACTAACATGATAACATTATTTACTCCATTCCTCAAATGAGAAGTAACATTTCTCACCCTAGGTAAATAATAATATTAAAAAAAATCTAGGTCAATAATGAAACGGAAACGGAAAATGTCAAACTTGTTAGTTTGACAACTAGTTGTCATTTGGGATTATTTGAAAAATGAGTAGGAAATGATTAATTTCAAAATCTAATCAATTCAAATAATGACAAGGATTGTATCAGTGCTATTAGTAAAAAAATTATATACAGTATGACTCACTTTTCATGACTCCCCATAATATTCTTATTAATAATGCGATTTTGTCAAAATTTAGATGGAAAGAAGGTACTTTGAATATATGGAGCTGTCAGGAGATCAGGGTTGCCAGACCGTTCGGCGCGATTTCCCCAGTGGAAATTAAAAATCCCTCAAATTTAGGACTTTTTGAAAAAAATTCCCCAAAATATATATTTTTTTGTTTTCGTAGATTAGATATGTTATTCCTGGTTTTTAATAATTTTTTCGAGGCTCAAATATTGTCCCCATGTCTCTAAAATACCCCCAAAATAAGCTCTGTTACAAATAAAGCCTGAAGAGCTAGAAAATATTTAGTGCAAATAAAGCTACTTTGTCCAGGATTTTTTTTTTATTTTTCAAATGAAAGAGAGAACTTATAACCAAGAGCAAAAACAAGATTAAAAAAGAGAAGGTGTGTGCTTACGACCGTACGACAGAAGTGAAAACTCTAATAAAGCGATATTCTTAAAAGCTAAATAAAAATAAGAAAAAAGGTTTCTTGAAAGAAGGCTCGGGTATCGAACCCGATACCTCTCGCACCATTATCCACCGGACCGGTATAATACATGATTTATACAAAGTAGATTATTGTGTAAACGGGCCCAAAGGCCTTTTCACTTCAAAAATATAATATTTGTTGAACTGATTAGTATATTTAACCTAGGATTATTTCCCTAAAGTTAAGTAACGATAAATTTCTTTAAAATTATATTAAACCACTTGGCGGATTAAATAAATATTTTTATGCCGCAACTATAGATGACGTCATCGCAGCTCAAACATAAAAATTAGTAAAATATATATTTTTTACATTTTATGATCAGAATAATTGGATTTTTGTATTTTTATCTTATTTTGTGATTTAAGAGATCAGACTTAAAATCCCCTGATATTCCCCAGATAAATATTGCTTCCCCAGTAGAAATCCCCAGAATAAAATATCCCCGAAAAATACCCCACAGAAAAAAAAATCCCCTAATTTTTGGGGAAAATCCCCTAATCTGGCAATCCTGCAGGAGATTATTAGCATTTTTTTGGCGAGTAACCACGGTTAACTACAAGTAATACTGAAGCTTTGTATAACTGAAGGAACGTTTACTCATATTTTTAATGACAGAATGGTGGCCTCTGGAGATAAGCAAGCTAATGGTATTTTTTCGATGAATATGTTCAGGATACTTTATGCTGCCCAAATCCCATTTGGGGCACATTTCTGTAGGAATTCCGATGCGTACGAGGCTTCTATAGAAGAATTTCATGAACGTATAATTTACAAAATTGTTCAGAATGGAAAAACAAACATTTCACATGTTTAACGTTTCAAAATTAATCCGCCATGACTCCATCAAACCTCGAGTACCACACCTCGTCACGTATGTAAGTTGTAGTAAGCCGTAGTTGAAAAATGATGATGTAATAGTGACGTCACGAAACTTCCCCTCACTTACCACAATTAAATTAATCCTCGTGAAAACAAAGTAGTATCCTGTAGTATGCCGTGATTAATTGTAGTTAGCTCGCGAAAAAACGCTTCTTGTTACGATATCTGTCAGTTAGACAACTGAACTTCCATAGGCTACTTGATATTTGGAACTATTTGAAAAATAAGTAGAAAATGACTAATATAAAAATCAAATCGAATCAAATATGGTAATATATCAGTGTTAGTAGTAAAAAAAAATCTATATATACCTCGGTTGAGAAGGCCATTATTAACCTCGCACATTATATCCTTCGGCGCTACGCGCCTCAGGATATAAAAGTGCTCGGTAAATAATGGCTTACTTCTCAACCTAGGTATATAATATGCTATTTCGCCACCGCTTCTAGTAGAACAATTCAAATAAAGGCACTTATAACCAGGCATTTTTAACAAAAATTAAATAAAGATTAATTATTTTTCGTAACGCTCTCGGACTAAACCAAAATACTCGCGTGGCTCGCGTTTAGAATTACACTAGAGCTTGCCCTGACTATTTCTTGGGATGGCTGGCCATCCCAAGGAGGCGGAGCTTTACATGAATTCTTGTTTCATGCGTTGGCGTGAGGTTTCGCATCTGGTGTGAGTTTATCTGGGACTATGGCTTGATAGCAATAAATTAACATTAACCCTGGACTGGTATCGTATTTTCATAAAACGTAACTGGTATCGTGGGGTACTTTGACACCCAAAATTATAATATGAAGAAAAATTCAAATA